>VWZP01001128.1:636482-732483 GCA_013396995.1 Dicaeum eximium
AGAGAGAGAGCGAGGATATACTTTGCCAATTTAAAAAAATTTTGACTCAGTCTTCTCCATCTCTTCTCTGCCCTTCACAAAACCTTAACAACTAACTTGTATCTTTAATCTCCTTTTGAAACCTTGAACATCTGAGTTCCGTGTCTTCCAGTTTTCCTATACTATAGTAAAGGCTAAGAAGTTAATTTATTTTTCAATGAAAAACAACATCATAGGACTCTGGGAGGAAGAATTGAAACAAAGGCATCAGACACCACAAACCTCAAGACACAAATAATCAGATTTCCTAGGACAGGAGAATTGGAAAATAGTCTGTCTGACACTGATGCCAGAGGTAGGGGTCTGCCTCAGCTCACAGGCTCTCTAAAACAGCCTGACCTTCATATTCCTCTTTTTTTTTCCTAGGGCTTACTGAGAAAACAGACTTCCTACCACTATCATGAGGTTCACTGGAAGGTTAAAAACATGGAGAGTTATCTTCAAGTATAGAAAGAGTAAAGTTTATTGTGTAAACATTTACACTGTGAGCTGACCTTCTTCTGACTTCAGCTGGTAAAGAGTCCAGGGGGAAATGTTTTGGGGCAGGAATCCAGGAAACTGAATGGAGTGGGAAGATAAAGAGTGGTCTGCAGTTGAACAGGACAGAGGGGAGAGAGACAGAGGAATGCTCCTCTGGCCCATGAGAAGGACTGCACAGCTTTGGGAAAGGATTCCATGGCACTGATCTCTGAGGTGAGCAGGGGACCAGAGACAAGCTGCTCCCTGTGTCCTTATCAGAACAGTTGCTTAGAAATCCAGAAAGACAGAGCACTTCCTTGAGGGTGCAGAGATAAAGGGCATCTCAGGGGCATGATGTAATACTCCCACTGTGTCATCTTTGAACTACACAGCCACCATTGAGACCCTCTGGGCAATTCCCAGTTCAGGCACCTGAGCTGTCCTGAGGTTAAGCTGTGCACTGAGATCCAGCCACCTAAACGTGGTGTCATTTATATGCCCAAAGGCATCCCACTGCAAATTCACAAAACATGTGTCTGCTGGGGGGTGGGGAGGGAGTGTTTTTTGCAGGTCTGAACATTCAGCCCCACGGGAAAGTTTCAGATTCTAGGATGCCTCAGGTGGCACCTGATGTGTCGGCATGCTTCCATCTGGAGCTATCTACAAAATATACTGACTCCCAGAAGACTTTGACTGTCTATAGAGCTTATTTATTAATATATATCATACATCCTATAATGTATTGGACAAATTATTTCTTATCTTTTCAGTAATCTGAACTCTGAGTACCTCAGTTGTCCACACATGGCATATAGTGCCTAGGGTATTTAAGACATCCTAAGGTGTCTAAGACATCCAGATAGCAATATCAAATATTACACAGGACCTGGAAGGTATCTGTAACTACCTGATGCTGTGCCAAGTGGGAAAAAATCAGGTAACTCAAACCATACCAGATAGATTGAGCAATTTCTTGGTTTTTTTACTGTAGAAATGGGATGCATGTTGGTTAACTTCCACAGTGGCCCCTCACCTATCCCCTAATTTCTACCTGCTCACTGTGATGAGGTGTGTGGCTTGTGATGGGGTTTGGCAAGGCTTTCTGCTGGTATCATCCTAGAGGACTGTAATTTACTGACAACTCAAATGAGCTGCCAGCCCTAAACCACTGGATAATTGGCATTTCCCAGTCAAAGCAAACCAGATTTTGTGTAGGTGTGGACATGGGAACAGTGTGTGGAGAGAGATTTGTATAACTTCTCTGCCTGTAAAATAAACACACCATCCCTGCCTATTAAGGACAGCGATGATTAAATGTGTGACATAACTTCTTACATTTCTTTCTGTGCACATCAAAGTAAACTCTAGGGTACTTCACCAGGTAGCTAGAAACAGAAAAAACAATGAAGATATATGAATGTTTTGCCTCAACCTGAGGCATTTTTAATGTCCTCAGAGAATGAGCCTACATGGTAATGTTAGATCCCAGACGCTCCTTCTTCACATTTTCATTGTTACTTAGGTTTCACATGCAGAGACACATTTTCACATAGGAAAGAATAATTAATTTGCTTGCATATGGATTCCTTCAGCTATCAACCCCCTTCCAATCCCTGTTCACCATGTTAGTCTGTGTGCTTCCTATACAGTGTATTGTTCCTCCAAAAAGCAGTAACTGGGAAAGAAAAAACCCAACACAGTTATACAGAAAAATAAAACAAACCAGAAAAATAACCCAAACAAAACAAAAATGGCAAAACCAGCATTCAACACAGAATCACAGGTGCAAACATTCAGTTAAGCTTTATTATATATCTCTGTCACCATTTATAAAATTCAATAGACTGGAGTCACAGAGACAGCTATTTTGGCTTTATTTTTATTTTAATTAATACTTCTGGGTTTCTTTTTCTCATCTGTTTTGAAAAATGGAGTAGAGAGAAAGACAGTGCTGAAAATATCAGGTGCCTCTGTCAGAGGCACCTGTCAAACAGAATTATAAGGATCGAGTTTTAAATGAGGCAAGAGCAAGAGGGGCAAAACCTCATGTGGTGCTCCTTTGAACAGGACAGTCAGAGCTACAGCTAAGACCCTTGAGAATGAGACTGATGGCTTTCCAAGGCAGATATTTGACTGCAAGTTCAGACCATTCATGTCAGAGCTTTGTATGAGGTTTAAAGTGCAGAGTGATTGAGTTATCCCAGAAAAAGGCATTAATAAGTCTTCAAGCAAGAAAGGCAAATAATTAGAGCACTACATTAATTTAGTATAAGATTAATGTAGTATAAGTATAAGATGCCTGCAAGACTTCCTGGTTGTCTGCCATGGAGAGATTCCTTTCTCCTTTAGCAAGGCAATTAAAGCACTGGACACTCACTCTGCAGTGAGGACTTGTACAGGTAATAAGCAGTAGAGAAGTCAATAAATGAAGTCATTAGAGACATTATTTCTTATGAAAATTCCCCTCTCTGTCTCTTCTCTAATCAAAGTGGAGAAATTTCTGTCTCCTGCTGCTACCCTACATTATTTTCTCTTTCTCCCTCTCTCTCTCTGGGCAAATTCTCAAAGTGTCCCACAAAAGAGATGTGAAAATTTGTAATGAATCAGGCCCTAAAAATCTGACAGCAAATCCTATGCTGAAATCCTAGAGGCAGAGTGGAAAGTATTTCTGGAGAATAACTGGAATTTTGCCAAGAATTTTTAAGAGCTTGAGTATCTTGGGGGAACATATAAAAACAACCTCATGATTCAGCTAACCAAGGCAGTACAACAAGTTCCTGAAGGCAAGGATCAGCACTTTGAATATATTTGGGTGCTTCCTTTAATCCCTGTGTTTCTTTTTCCTTCTCTGTCCTTTTCCCAGTTCCTTTCTCCTTTGAAGTAAGAAAGGTAGACTTTATAAGTTACTTTTCCTTCTCACCCAGCCAACAGGGAAGGGTCATAAGTAGGGCAGCCAGTTCCCTCTGCTTTGAAAGCTGTATGAGTGTTCTACTTTAGATACACATCCTCCTGCCTAAGCCCCAGCACAGTGTGAGCCTTATCACAAATTTATAAGCTCCAGTTCTGTCCTTTATACTACCTAGTCCAGACATGTAACATCTTCTTAATTATTACTCAGATGTAGAAAGCATACCATTGTCGTCTTTCATGTTTAAAACAGAGTAGAGCATCTATTGCAGTTTCTTATGAAATGGTGTTTAATTTCCAGCACAAAAAGACCACCACTGCAGGACTTAAAAATGCTTGCATGCATTCCCAGTTCTGGAAGTGGGAATCTCCCACGTTTGAAGAAGCCTGTCTGACTCCATGAATAATGAACTATTTAAGAACTTCAAGAAGAATCCTCAAAGAGATCAATCAAGTGAGACCAAAGAGAATGACAAGAATACAAGATTAAAGAAGAGTCTGTGAAATAATCTTGACAAAGTTGATTTGAGCACCTAAAAGTTTAATAGATTTAACAGACAGTGGCTAAAGCTAACTCACATATTATGGCTTGCATGATCCTAGCTGGAAGCATTTTAGATACGCATGAGCAGTCTCAAATCACCTGAACTTTCCAAAGTATGTTGCCCTTGACTGTTAGTTAAGAAAACATGGTGCCTACTAGAAGCTTATTGTTTCTTAGAGGTATCAGGAGAAGATCATGATTTAACCAACAAAAGAAAAGCTCCTAAGAACAAGAGAGCTTCAGCCATCTGTTATATCTATGTCAGCAAGTGGTGTGACAGAGGAGATAATCGAGGCAGTCACTGCTGACACCTCTACCCCATATGCAGCTCACAGGTTTTATTTCAGACTTGAACCAATCTCCTGAAACAAATGACTCTTCCATATACATCATTCAGCACTTCCAAAAGGATCATTCCCTGGCTGGATTCCACTCGGGGTTGTACTGCATCCGATATGCACCTGGATCAAACCTTTTGGTTTGTCTCCAGGGCTTGCTGCGACAGGACAAAGGGAAATGGTTTTAAATCAAAAGAGGGTATATTTATACTAGATAAAAGGAAGAAATTTTTTTATGGTGAGGGTGGTGAAACACTGGAAAGGTTGCCCAGAGAGGTAGTAGGTGTCCATCCCTGGGAACATTCAGGGCCAGGTTAGATGGGGCTCTGAGTAACCTGATCTAGTTGTAGACATCCCTGTTCATTGCAGGGAGTTTGGACTAGATGGCCTTTAAATGTCCTTTTAACACAAACTATTCTATGAATTCAGAGCTCTGAGGAGAAGGAAAGCTCAGTATCTGAAAATCCCACCAGTTTAGTCTCATTCCATGGAATGAGAGAATACAGCCAACAAGATTTGAAATGACATCATCTCTATGCACACATTACAAACAGCAGGAAGTAAACTCCTAGGCCTTCCATCCCAAATCTTTAGCTCATTTAAAGTTTATGTTCGGTGCTTGATCTCTATCTCTCCAAAAACACTGAGCCACCAGTCAAGAATGGAATTTAACATCATGCCAGACATAAAAAAACCTTATCCACGACTCAAAGTCCGCAGACAAAGCATTTCTGAGTCACACTGAAATTCAGTCCCAGGAACCAACAAATGTAAACATACCATTCCCCCAGCCATGTGATGGGCTCAGAGTACAGTAAGTTACAAAGTGAGGACATACAGTAAAATATGTGAAAACTAACCCTCCCCACTAGAGATTACGCCTCCACAGAACCAACCAAGAAAGGACTATGCACCAACTCAAAGAATTTGAGGATCAGAAAACAAAAGAATTAAAACTATCCCATCATTACCCTCTAGAGCTCATTTCATCAAAAGGAACTGGCCTTTTGTCCATGGAGACACAAATAAATTTAAAAGTAATAAAAAATATGAGAATACTTCTACAGTCAAATGCCCACTTTGAAATAAACAAGACAGTTTATTTCAATCCCATCTTTCCTCACTTGAAAAGAGCAAAAGTTGACCCCAGCAATGCACATGAAGGAACATGTACATAACATCCTTTAAAAATATAAATAGCCATACTGGAGAAGATTGGCCCACTCACAGGCTTCAAATGATGCTCAAATTAAGGCACTTCACCAAATCAAGGTCTCAGTTTGCTGAACAAGGCTTTCCAATTGGCAGCAAATGAGGCTGAAGTACAAACAAGAGGTTTTTGTTATCTGTAGCGTGAAATTTCAGGTGATACTTGTATATGTAAGTGCAACAGGTCTGCATTTCATAACCCCAGAAGCAAATGTGAGTGCTTTAAAAAAGAAAAGCAATTTGTTGTATTCTATTCTCCTTTTTACCTGCACAAGAAATTGAGCCCAAAGAAGTATCATTGTCACCTGAGCTGCAATCATTAATATCAGTAGAAAAGAATGTTTATTACAAAAAAGATAATTTCAATGTGAAAAAAATAGTAAAACCCAAGACTCAGGTAAAATAAATAACAATCTTCTGCAAGACTCTTCTTAGATTTTGTACTTTCATAGGCCCCTGTAAGTATCTTAAGTTTTTCAGTTGTTAATTCAAAGAGAATAAAAGAGACATTAAGCCTAGGCAGAATATTCATTCTCTCCCCCTCTACTGATGTGAATTTTTGACTGTTTTTAGCACACACAGAATCTCACAGAATGTGCAAGAATGGAAGGGACCATAGTGAGTCATCTGTTTCAACCTCTCTGCTCAAGCAGTTGTCCTAGAGCATATGGCACAGGGTTGCATCCAGACAGTTCTTGAATATCTCCAGTGAAGGGGGTTCTTGAAAGTGTGCTAGGAAATACAGCCCAATTAAATTAGTCTGAGATGGGTGCACAGTTGGCTGAAAACTGCTTTTAAAATGTTGGTATAAGCATTCACAGTATTAAACAGCACATTTTTTTTTAGCATAACCTCCCAAATTCCATGGTATTTTATAGTTTTTCATTTGCAAACACAGTAAAGAAAACCTTTGTGGCCTTTGAAAACAGCAAACAGGGTGGTTAGCAGGAACTTCTGACAGTGTAAGACTAGAATGGAAAAGATCTTTGTCCACTGGAACAATACTCTCATAAACAGATGAAGTCAGAAAGCAGCAATGCAGATTCCTGCACTTCAGTCAGAATTAGTGACTCTATAAATTTAATAGGGGGGAAATCCAACTGATCAGAAGCTTTGCAGAAAAGAATCTGAGGGATTTCAAACTGCATATGAGTCAACTAAGTCAGGCTGTTTGAAAAAAAAATACACCATTGAAGAGGTAAAAATAGGAGCTTTATAAGAAGAAAATCCTTTTATATAAGGAATCCTCTCACTTTTCCTGGGCATTGTGTCAGTTGTAGGAGCAGTCTTCTAGGAAGTCAGCAGACTCTCGGTGTCCACAGGAGAACAGAGACTGTAAGGAAAGAATGGGTTTCTTTAGTCTAGAGAAGTGGGCCTCATGAAGAACATGATTGTCTTAATGTATGGAAAAGATTGCCATGAAGACCCATCTGTTCTCTTTATCCATCATGGCTAAGATAAAAATGATAGGTTTAAATTCCAGTTGTGAAGATACAGAATAAATATTAGGAAAATTTTTCCAACAATAAGGTGCCAAAAATAAAAAGAAAGTCTATGGATATAAGAGTGAGAACATTATAAGATCCTTTCTTAAAATTTGGGATAAAAAAGATTTTATAGTCTCTTGTTGACGTTGTGTCTCTAGGTCTAGAACAACAGATTTGTCCTCTGCCTCTTCTGTCAGCAGAGCTGTAGAGGAGCTTCTCTGCTAATCTTAGAAGGCACTAAGATAAAAACTGGCAGACAGGCAGTTTCCCTGAGCCTTTGACCATGTGTGTGTGTGTGCACTCACCCAACATTCTCTGTGAGCACATCCCCCTACACGTGTGTGCCTGCACATGTACAAGTCTGTGGTCACGCACATTCTTGTGTGAACATGGTGTCCTTGACATCTGACCTTTAGTTTTGAAAACATTTAACAAAGAACTCTGCAGTATAAAGGGTTGAAGCATGTAGGATGGCTGCTGTCTAGGGATGCTGGTATCCTTGCCCACCCTTTGCTCCCAAAGCAGAGAGGGTTTGGAGAGGTGAAAGGGTGGATGTGAAGAAGGTTTCCTATCTGAAAGGGCACTTGGAAAAGTCTGTGTCTCCTTGACATCCTCATGTAGCACTGAATGCAGCAAAGTGACAGCAGTATAAAACTGACTTGAAGAGAAAAACAGATCTTTATATGATTACAGTTATATATGAAGAGCTATTGATCTGAAGATTTGTTCCACAAGGGTAAGACTATTCCACAAGTGTGTCTGATGAGACTTGCACATAGTAGCTTAATGGTGGAACCAGAATATGATACAAAATAAACATCCAAGCAGTGCAGACTATATCTAAACCTGGTGAATGAAGGACACAATTATCCTCAGTATTCAGACCAAATGGTTTTAATTTACACTTGGCAGCTCCTTTTCTCCATTTTGGAATATCAAGACAAAGTTTTCCTCAGTATTGCATTCCCACTCTACAGTTTCAGTGCTCTGGGTGGCTGCCCAATGAAAAGCTAATCAACTATGCACATTTCACTTAATCATACCAATATATCACCTCTACTCATGACCACACAGCCCAGAGAGTGGCAGCAGACAAGAAACCTGAGAGCACACTGAAGTTAGATGGGAAGACATGAAGGAAGTTAGGTAATTTTATTACGAGAACAAAGTTACTTAATTAAATCCCTTTAAAAGTTTATGAGATGGTCTGAGGAGGCCAGGAAAGAAATTTTTCCCCAAATGGAACACAGCAAATACTAGTCTGCATTACTCGCAGGAAGGAGGGAATGGGAACTTACCCTAAAAATATTTAGCTCTTTCCAGCAATGAAGAAAAGTATTTGCAATATTAAAAAAACCCCGGAGTACATTCATGTTGGGGTTTAGGGTTGTTGGTTTTTTTTTTAAAGGTCTGCACTCACTCTTGTTGTCTCAACAAAGATACAAGCCTGGGGATGAAGGGAGGAAAAAGAATGCAGCTTACACAGGGTCATTAAAACATTTAGAATCTCTCAGGTAAAAGTCCCTGAAGGTCTCCTCTGCATTAAATGTACTTGAGGGTCTCACTGTTCAGAGTAGCTTCCTAGGCTGCACATGTAGCTCTCCCCAAGAATGAGTGAGAGTATTCCATTCCCTCAGAGATCCCCAGGCTTGCTGGGCTGCACGTGTGCAACCAGAATGGATACACTCCAGGCAAAGGCTGCTGTGGCTGGCAGAGCCAGAATTTTGCTGTAATGGCTGAAACTGTGACCAAGAACCTGTCTCTCCACCCTTCCCAGTAATCCCCCTGCTAGCAGCCTGTGGCAGGAAATCATCTCATTTCAATGCGGGAAGGATAAGAGGAAAAACTGAATAGCAGAACCAGGTGAGTAGGGCACAAGAAAAAGAGCCATAAAGATATGCCTAGGCAAATATATTACAAACTGGGAGAATGTTGGGAAGCAAAATTACTCTTATGAGGTAATAGAGACTGAGATTGGAGAAGATGACTGGCAAGGAAAAGAAGACATGACAGAAACAGTTCAGCTGAGAAAAAGGCATCAAGGTGCAAAGGGAGTGGTAGAAAGGTTTGGGCCCAGCAGAGAAGGTACATGTGCAGAGCCTGAAGTCAGGCACAACATCCCACTTTATCTGAGTATTACAAATGACGTTATTAACATATATTATGGTCACCTTGTGATGATCATTCACGTAGGACAACAACTTTCAATCCATTAGTCTGAAACTCAAGGAGCAGAAATCTGAGCAGTTTGCCTAGACCATTGAGATTAACCACTCTAGAAGGCAATCAGTACAATGTTCAAAACAATGAGACATTATACAAGTACATGATAAACACTCTTTTGCTAAATTTGCGAAGTCAAACACCTAGGAAAAAGGAAAGGCTAGAATCAAGGCTATAGTTGTCTAATATAAGCCTTGCATGCAGATGCATTGAGACATAAACATACAAATTTTGCAGATTGTCTTAATCAAGAATCAGGATACATCAGTTCTGAACTAACACTTTACTCTTTAATATTTTGTTGAGGCTTTTTTCCTAGACTTCTCATTCCCTGCAGTTGACTCTTCTGTCGGATTTTTTTTTGTTGTTGTTGTCGTCTTTTTTTTTTTTTTTGTTACCCATTTACTTTCTACTGTCACAGCAAATGCAGAGGAGGAGGAGCAGAATTCTGTTAACAAATGCACTTTCCTGTTGCAGTTGTCTTTAATCCCCCAAAATAATGTGTGCACCTGTGCCTAGGTTACTGAACGAATAAGACTGTTCTTTGGCTGAGAGCAAGTGACAGCACAGCCCAGATCTGCATAGATAAATTCTGCTTCTCACCCCACAGACAGGCTGGCTGCATCAAAACAATCTATTAGGAAGCAGCCTGGGTTCCCAGCTTGTGTTCATGCATTGACTGTGCAGATGTTCCCAGGCTTGAATAAAAAAACAGACCAAGAGTATCACGTATGGAGAACTGTAATCCCACACCTAAACCCATATACTTGCCCTGTTTTATTTAGTAGAAGTGTTGCCAAGAAGACTAGAATTCTATGCAAGAAGTAAATAAAAACCATGTAAATGAAGACCATCATCATGTACTTAGGGCAGCATCTTTAGATCTGGTGTTTCCAAATAAATGTACTTGTCTTTGAAACTTCAATAATGTGCTTTTAGTGTCATTTGTCTTTGTGTTGCATAATTCATATAGGGACACCATGCCCTGCATAATTAGTTGGCTGGAAAATCCAAAAAGAAACAAAAATAAATATCTGAAGAAGCAATATTAAATAAACAACCACAGGACTGGAAATCTAAGCTCTTCTATCAGGTGCTATTCCGTTTTATTCCCTGGCATTAAAAAAAATGCATATATTATGCACATGTATCACTAATTCCTGGAATAATATGTGCAGCATCGCATATCATTCTGCAGACAAGCAATTGGCAGGTGTTTTTTACAATAGCAAGATGAATTCACGGTATGGGATATGTTGATTACTCATGTCAGTCCCTTTGAAATTTTAAAGAGAGAGTAATCAGAGCTATAAATCTCTCCTAAGTATAATTAGATTACTATTTATACCTAGTGTTGTTAAAACCTGCCTAAGAAATTACTTTTAAGGTGCCATTACTGAAGGAATAATCTCTTTAAAACAATAATCACTCAGTTAAGTACAATTCATATACCTACTTTCTGTAATGAGAACACATAATTCAAGTATTTAAGAATACGGAATGTCTTTTCCTATTTAAAAGTTTGCTAATGGCATTTTCATACTTCAAAGTTTTTTGCATTATATGGCAGGTCTGGGAGCATTCTCCAACACCATAATGCACTGAGATGAAGGATTAGATACAGTGGCAGCTCTGCACAGAAGGCACCCTTGGAGGGATGCAGGTTTTGTGTTAGAGAAAGTGCAGGTTATGACTACTGTAGGGCCCTATAGGGAGTATTATGATAACGAGGCAATTATGATCAACTGACTAGAACTAGAGCTATCTCCATAGACTTTTTATCTTTTAGTAACATATTAGAAATTCCAAAAGATTGTAAATTTATATAATCTGTTCTAATGGTTCACTCCTGTTAATTTACATCTTATTTCCCATGGGGGAACTATTTGACTTCTTTTTTCTTCTGCAGTAGAGACAAGGCAGAGCAGCATGCAAGCAGTAAAAGATGAGCATCTAGTACCATCTCTGGATTTAGCAGGTCTCAATAAAGATATTTAAATTACTCCAAAATAAAAGAGATACCTTTAATCCTCAGGTAAAACCATGACATTCCAGAGGAATAGGATATTTTTTAAATTTTATTTTATCAGAAAGCATGTTCATGTGGAGCTGAGGACTTTGGTCAATGAATGCAGATACAGCTCGAAGCTTGCTGGCATTCTGCAGGGCAACCCTTCATTAAACTCTAGCAATTGCATAGAGAGCACCAATATTTGGAAGCTATTTCCAAATCCATGGCTGGAATAAACCAGATCAAGAGGCTGTAGTACTAAGACAAAAAATTACAATAATGAACATTGTCACAATATCCAGAAGCATAAGAGCCTATGCTTCTCTTGAAACATATAAGCTTTAGCAGACCTTGTTCCTCATTTTTCTAGTGGAGATTCATGATCTTGTAGATTGTTTCACACAAAACAGATTCCTGAACTCAGCAGCTATTGGAAAGGCTTTGTCCATGACCTACTACTCATGTGAAGTCAAGGGCAAAACTGCCCCCAAGGTCCCACAGCATTTTAAAGTTAGTTCTCATATGGAACGTCCTCCCTTTCCAAGGAGTCACTTCATTGCCCCATTAATATTTTATTACACAAAACTCAGAAATGGAAAAAGCATATGTTTGGAATGATATGTAGCAATAAGAATAGGACCCTGTTTTTATGTAGTTTTCCACTGCATGAGCCAACTCATGCATTTAACAGTTTTGGTTCCATTCTCTTTCACTTTTATTTTTTTCTAGAATCTTCAGCTGAAGAATTATTCTAATAGATGTATTTTATCTTAAATGTTAACAATCGTCTATTTCAACCTCCAGATATTGCAAGGCATAGTATTGATCAGTTTTAACAACTTATAAAAATCACAGTTTAATTCTTCAGGTTATATTATTCTACCATAAGACACAATCTAGTTTTCCTGTGCTGTTTCACTTTCTATTCACTCAGCATTTGTCATAAGGGAACAGATGTAAGCTGAGATTTTGATTCTTTTTACTTTGTTGCACATTATTATTATTATTATTATTATTATTATTGGTACCATTTAAAAAGTTAGACCACTGTTCACAGGTACTGTTTAGCAGTAATATGATGGATCTTTCATGGCTTTAGTCTTACTCTATGGTACTGTGCTCCTGTGATAAAACTTTCCACTTCTGCTCTCATGGATAAAAGTGCTGTTGACTTCCATCACAAGAACAGGTATCAAGGAATGGAAGACACATCACTGTACAATGCCCATATTCAAAACTTTATTTGAAATACCTTTTCTTTTTGAAATAACTTTTAAAAGTTATTTTTTCAAGTTATTTTTTAACTTCAAAAAGTTATTTTGAAATAACTTTTCTTTTTCTTCAGAGTCCCAAACACAGGCTCTGCTTAAGCATGAAAGCAGCATTATTTAAGACAATACCTAAAAATATTGATCACAACCAACAAGCACATTTTAGCACAAGTAACACCTCCATCAGATGCAAGGCTCCATTCAAAACCACATTCATTCAAATAATCTACTGTGCTGGTTTTGGCTGGGACAGAGTTAACTTTCTTCACAGTGACTGGTGTGGGGATATGTTTTGGATTTGTGCTGAACACACTGATGATAATGGAGTAGTTTTTGTTATACCAAGCCAAGGCCTTTTCTGCATTTATACTGCCACACTGGCAGGAACTTGGGGATGCTTGGAAAGCTGGGAGGAGACACAGCCAGCACAGGTGGCCCCAATGGACCAGAGGGATATTCCAGACCACATGACATCAGGCTTATTATGGAAAGTGGGGGAAAGAAGGAAAAAGAGGGGGTCATTTGAAGTGGTGGTGTTTGTATTCCCAACTTGTTACATGTGATGGGGCCGTGCTCTCCTGGGGATGGCTGAACCTGCCTGGCCATGTGAAGCAGTGAATCAGTTCCTTGTTTCGCTTTGCATGTGCGCATGGCTTTTGCTTTCCCTCTGGAACTGTCTCTATCTCAACCCACAAGTTTTCCAACTTTACCATTCCAAGTCCCTCTGCAATCCAGTTGGCTGGGGAGTGAACAAGTGATGGTACTTGGTTGATGACTGAGGCTAAGCCACAACAAAAATATACTCTCTTTTTTATTTGCTTCTCATACTTGCTAGAGCCCCCATGAAGGGTGCAGAGTTTGGAGTGTTAGCAATGCTCAAGTATGTTATACACATCCCTCATGCTGTTCAAAGGACTTAAAGTCTAGGAGGAAAAAAGACAGGAAGAACCAGGGAAATTTTAAAATAATTCCAATTTCAGATTCACTTAGAGTTAGCTGCATGTATCTTTTTAGGCATTTATTAGCAGCTACCAGTAAGCAACCGTGCCCAAAGGGAAAATGTATTCTAGTTAAAGATTGGCTTATAGCCTCATCAGCAAAGTTTTATTGCTCTGAAAGCACAGCAAGAGAAATATTTATACTGAACTTGTTGCATAGGGACTTCAGATAGCAGGACAGTTATTTCTTGCATAAGTACCTTTAGATGGAGGCAGCAGAGTAACACTAAGAGGGAATCAGGAACTTCTAAAACTAAAATGTCTAGAAAATAGGATGAAAACATAGAAATACTAGCCCCTCAGTTTGAAGTAATTTTTTTTTTTTGCTGAAAATGTTCCCAAGACTCAAAATATTTTATGTGTCCTTTGAGTTCAGAATACCCTGAGTACAGTAGCATATGTCTGTGCTGTTTAACCAAATATTCCAATGATTGGAACTATTTTTTTACCTGTGTATGTGTATAAAAGGGAATATTATTTATAACCGTCTAAGGTCTGGCACAGCATTTTTGAATCAATGCCATTCTAGATATCAATGTTACGGTTGTTCTATATTAATCTAATTGTTTTAACAACATTGGAAAGTTCGTTCTGAACTAAATTATATATATACATGTTCTATAGTTCTAGCCTGTTGGGTAAGGAGGTCCTAAAGAATGTTTCAGCACTACCTTTTACACTAATATTAATAAAAAAGCCCACCAAAATGCATACCTATTCAAGGGTCTCCTGATATTATTAACATCTCCATGAAGTCACATTCTAGCTAAACTCATGTAGAATTTGAAAACTTGGTAAAACTAAGGAATGTGATTTCTGCAAAGAGAAACACCCTGGGAGATTGTAGAGAAGAAAGATTTCATAGTATTAAAAAATGAGATGCCCAAAAATGTTAGGGTAGGTAAATAAAAATGTAATAATCATTTAAGCCAGCAGGAAGTGAGAATGAGAGTTTATACTGATTCTATTCTGGAAGGTTGCTGTCCTTGTCTCTGGTTGTACTTGCTTTTATCTCATCAGCAATGTGTTATCTCACACCCAGTGACAATACCTGGCATTTATATTTAAAATAAAATCAAAAAAGTCTAAGGAAAATCATCAGCTGACTAGAGTTTCATTACTAAAAGAGAAAAGCACTTTTTCAGTGATTTCACATTCATAGAATCATAGGATAACTTGGGCTAGAAGACGCCCTAAAGATAATTTAGTTCCAGTGCCATTCACTGAACTTGGAGTCAACTCTTTTCTAAGAATGTACCCCAGAACAGTACTCTCCAAAAAGTGGCACTCTGAGGTACAGAATGTATAACCTCGTGATTTCCTTTGTACATGTGTGGGCATGAATGTGCATGTCTTTGTGTGTGCATGTGCATGCTTCTTTCCTTTTCTCATTTCTTTTTAAAACAATGAAAATATTTTCACATAACATATTACTAGTCCAAACTTTTACTCCAAGTAATCAGAAATCCTTCTACCACCAACTAGGATGATGTTACTGACTGTTCTGAATACAAGATACATTGGGGTGACAGGAAAAAATTATATTAGGCCCCATGAGAAACAATTGTACCGACTGAGGAAAAGTCACATCATGGCCCAATGTTAAGATCAAATTTTTAAACACCACTAATAACTCATTCTTGGAGCTGCTAATGAGGAAACCCACAAGAGGGAACCAGCAAGAGGAAACTCCTGAACCTGAGCAGTGCTTCAGGCACTTCTGGAACTATAACTCATCTAAATAATATACAGCTGTAATTTTAAATTTGTGGTTAAAACCAATTGCCAATGGGGTTCCAGCATCCTTCTTCACAGAAATCTCTACACTGAGACCAAAATCTTTCATCCATCTTTTCAAAACTGTCAGAGTATAAATTTAAGATACAAATCAATAATTTCCACAAAGGTCAAGCTGATTGCACCACAGTGGGATTAAGGCCATCATAAAAACAGGCTCAAACTGCCCTCACAGGAGAATACCAGAATTTTACTCCAGGACCTAATCACAGTTCATCTCTAATGGAAAAGTGATAGAGGAAGTACAAGATAAGAAATTAAATGGAACTATCTTATTTTTTTCCACATAGAGGTTTCCTAGCAGTGGCTTAAAGAATTTAATCCAATAGACCTCAAATAAGTTTGAAAGCAATAATTTAAATGCATGTGTATATGAAACAACAAGAGCCATTTCAGTTCTCTTTGCACTTCCTACCATTTTACTTCCAATGCACATACATTTTTAATTGCCTAGTTTCTCTGTATTATCTTTTTACTATTCTTAGTCTAGGAAGTATTATTGGATGAGCTTTATCATTTTAATTGTTTTAATTTAATGTTGTTATTTTTAGTTGAAAATCTAATTTGAAATGGCAAAGGGTTAATTATGGAATTTTCCAAGGGAATGTCCCAAGGAAAGAAAAAGATATGGGATAAAATCAGTGAAATGCTAATTTTAGAATCTAATTTCTACTTCTAATTTTACTTCATAAGGTACTCATATTAACCCTACATATGGAGAAATATCTCTAAGATAAACTATGCTTTTTAATGTTCTATTATTCCACATAAAAAAAAAAAATAGACCATGCATTAAAGAAGAACCCTAAGCAAGTTTTTATTTAATTCAATGTATTTACACACCTGATTAAACGTGAATATCTGAAGACTTCAATGTGTCATTTAAAGTATAAATAGATGTAATTATATGTAACAAGCTCTCTGGCTTTCCCAAACTCAGGCTCCTGAACTCCACAGTTTAACTGTGGCTATTTGTTTAATAATCTCAGTTTCCTGGATTCAAGTGTATTCAAAGACTTTATATGAATACTTGAGACAGGATAGTTTTAGGCAAAGATCACAAAAGGTACAAACAAACTCTGCTGCTCAACAAACATGCATGCAGCCACAACCACAGATCCCTGGTGGCAAAGAAGTCCAAACCAAAAGTTTTTCCACGTGAGATCTGAACCCAAAATCCTGCATTTTGGGGAGATGCAGAAAGAGTGTTAGCTAAGGAGATTTGTTTGGATGGAAGCTGTGCATGTAGAGAAGGAGATATTTCAGAGAATGGTCTGTTGCTTCCTAAAGAACCAAAATCCTAGTCCTGCACTGACACACCCAGTGACTGCTGAGGTTTAGGCAGAAGAAACTCCCCTGCCACTGACACTTTCAGAGATATTAACCAAAACTGCAAAGAACAAAGAGTAAAAAGTGCCTGGGAGAGTATTTCAGCTGGTCTGGCCCTTCTCTCCCTAGTTCCTCGTATCTGGGGGCTGCTCATTGGTTACTCTCTCAGCTGGCCTGTTTTGTTTGTTCAGACTGTAAAAGGAAAAGCCCATCTTCTCAGGAGTTTGCCAGTGCAATGAAACAATCTGCAGTGCTGACTTCCCAGGAGATTTTCTGATTTGAGAAAGATATTATGTCTCAGAAAGAAACACTGGATTTAAAGGGCAGTAAATCTGTACAACAGCCCAGTACTCCTGCATCTGTATTTCTAGTCTCCTATACATCTGTGGACAATTAATTTGGTCAGCCACATGAACCTTCCTCTTAGAGAGGCCAGCAGGCCTCACTCCATACACAGGAATAAGACACAGGGGAGCCAGCTTCATTTTCAATGCTGCCTGTTCACTATATCAATTTGAGTAAATAGTTTGAATAAATCAGCAAAGTGCTCAGTTTCCAATCCTACAAAGTGAAAATGACATAACTTCTTGACATTTGCAAGGCACTCTTAGCTACTTGAATGAAGAGAGGCTAGCTTTAGAAACTTGTTTTAAATCAAATTTCTAATTAGTCTTGGGAAAATCTTTCAAATCCCACTGCATAGCAGAAGAAGTTGAATCCTTTACCTGTCTTTATTGAAGTCACTCTTCCTGCCCACACATATGCACACACATCTCATACATTTCTCAAACCTCTGCACTTTGCTGGCAAGACATTCCTCATAAAACTCTCAAACAGGCCATTTGTACTCTGGCTATTAAATACGTTCAGAAAAAGACAAAGTTTACAACTGGCAAATGGAAATAACCAAGTTTATTCTTCATGTATTAAATAAAATGAGAATCTTGGGTCATGTAGCTGTTACCCAAATTGAATCTGTCATATATTGCAGCTACACAACAGGGCATATATACTTGTCTCTTCATTTAACTTGTCAGCTCTCCATCAAATTTGTAAATAGAAGAGACTTAGATTATAAATTATTCTACCACCTTTGATTATTTATTTACACACGCAGGAGAAAAACGCAAATCTCTCTGCACAAAATTACTAACATGTAGCATATATATTTATGCACTGTAACTCTGCTCATAAGGAATTCATTGGGAAAGCTATTTTCTGGTATTAATGTTCTTTGGAAAATCCTGCTTGGAATCTTATCTTTTTAACATCCATCTACGTGCTTTACTCAATGGAAGACTAACAATGCACTGTAGTTTATGTCTGGCCTCTAGATGATGCTACAATGCTTTTAACTCTCTGACATTTAATAGTATGTAACAGGAAAGTAACTTTGAACTGTACTCACACCATTTGATACAGTACCTTGAGAGTAGCAGAGAAGTTACTCTGTCTACAAAAACAGAAGCAGAGAAAGACCAAGACCTTTCTCTATAGAGGGTTTCTACTGCAAGTGTATCAATGTTAAGCACAAGATAAAAATATTATTAGCATTGGTTTGCTGTATTTCATAAGGAAAAGTGTGTAACGACCTGCAGTCGGTAACAACAGCTCTCAAAAATCCTTATCTTGCATCCTCAGATTTTTCCACGAGCATAAAGTACCATTCATTCCAACCTAATCTACCTTACATGCCTTGTATGTGTCACACATGTATGTGGCTCACTGTCAGGTAACCATTGATAACATGATGATTATTGAAAATTTCACTAGTTTCAGCATATAATTTCCTGGAGACTCAGCCTAATTGTGGAGTAGTTGCAGATCACATTAATTGCTGTGGCATTGTCCACATTGTCCCACTGAGAAGCAAGTTTCTCTCACTTTGGGGAGCACTTCTAGCTGCACCTAACATTGCCCCTGAATAGACCTTGGCTGTTTCCTAATCCTTCTGTTTCCTGTTCCTCACTGATGCCTTCCTGTCCACCTGCTGCCCAGATTCATGAAAGGATGCAGGAAGCCTACATTTATGGTTCCAACAGTAAAAAGCTGAAAACAAGAGTTGCAGGCAGGTCACCAAGACAGTGAAAAAAGAGTCGGGTTTGTTTGGTTTATTGTTGGGGCTTTTCTAGAAGATCAGGTGTACTGCAGCAAACTAGGAAATTTTCCTCAGACATTCTCCCATTTGGCATCTTGGGAAAATGCTTAATGTTGTGAGAAGGGTGTGATGAGGCCCTGATAGGTCCTAGCACATTACACTTCACACTAGTTCAAAACTTCAATAGAGCAAGTCAAATCAGTGACATATTCTTTGTTTTAATTCTTAGAAAGGAAGCTACATTTTTAAAATTTACATTTGTCACCTGATTTTTCCTGGTGATTGTAAAGCAGTAATTAGCCAATGGCAGCCACACTGCCATCATCTTGTCAGGTTATGCTACATCACCACACAGATCTTCCTTGAGTTGTTTAACAATAAGTGAAACTGGAGACATATTAACTTTAAGTGATTAACATATTAAGAATTCACAGATACTGCACTCCCATTAGTGGTTATATTCTGGTTTCTTTAGTGTGCAGGGCTGCAAAAAAAGCATTGATCAGGGTTGATAACTTGGTACTACCTCCACACATCAAATTAATTGATCTGTTGGAAAGGCTAACTTTCAGCTTCACATCCAGGTTATTATAAGGATGTCTAGACAATCATCCTTACTTTGCCATGTAATCTTTTCTCTGCTGCTGAGACCAAGGGGCTCTCCTGTTTGAGATATTTCTACTGCCTCAGACAAGCTGACTTTTCTGTAGTACATTTCTATACTAAACTAACGATAATTATACACTAAACTTTAGTGCTAATCCTATCACTTACACTAAACACAAACTGGGGCCCCTATAGCCTGGAGAAGACAGCAGAATAATGAATTTACTGTGTGCCCATATAATTGTAGTTCACTCATATGAAAGAACTAATTGCCTGCAGGGCGTGCTCAGCATCACTCAGTGGCCTGCAGCCAAATGAGTCCTTGTAAACTGGGGAAGAGGTAGAAAGGAACTCTGCATCTTTCAATTTTTTCACTCCTAGCTGCTGCCAAAGACCTCAGCCTTTGGGGCCAAGAGATAAATATGTCAGTGTCTGCAGTTGTGTGGAAGATTATTTATGGGAGATGGGGGAGGGAGTTCACATTTTCCTTTGCATGAGGTAATCAGTTCCTGTGTATACCTCAGGAAGCTGTTACAAGGCTTAAAAAAAATTAAGAGGAGATTATCTTATGCTTTCAGTGTCTATCCAAAGTGTTGCACAACAGTTTCTCTGAGCATATGGATCTGTAGTTAGACACAGTGGTTCATAGATCAGCCAGACAGCAAAGTCTTTCAAAAAGGAGGTGTGGAAAAAAACACCAAGAATACCAGCAGCTGAAGAATAGTCATGGCTACATCTTCTGACAGCTCTTCAGGCTGGAGAGAGTTTTCCATTTAACATTAACCACTTCTTTGTCTTGATTAGATGGCAGTGGCACATCAGGCGAGGGCAGAATTCTAGCAGGCAGCGCTGAGACAGATGGCACTGCCCCAGCGTCCTCCTGCCAGCTGCCTGGGAAGGAGCTCTCCACCCTCTAATAAAAGTGGCATGAGCTAAGGTCCATTCCCACAGCTCTCTCTGCATCAGAGGAGAGGCACCTCAGGAGCAGAGGATGGAGCATGGCACAGGAACAAGCAAACCTGCAAGGGAAAGGCTCATGAATTACTAGATTCCAGCAAGTCTGAAACCCCATGTAGTTACTAGAAACCTGTGGCATTTAGGTTCATTTGCAGTTGTAAGTATAAAAGGAAATTATAGCAAATCATTATATAGATGTGCAAAATTAAAGCCTGGTTTGAATCAAATTATTATACAATTTGTTTATTCTCCTTGCCAATGTTCTTTTAACTATTTCTTTTAAATATTGGCTTGCATTTCCACAGATGGGTAGATGAAAAAATACCCTACCATGCTAAGACAGGGAAGATTTCTGACACAGTAGCATTTGTCTCTTTACAAATATTTTTTGTTTCAATATCTTTACACTTCTTTTCCCTTTCAGATATGTTTATTTACTTTTATTATCACAATAAGGCACAGGTAATGCAGTGCAATAATCATGATATAAAACTGGTCACATAAAATGGGCTCCTGGGTTTATCATTCAATCCTTGCCACTTTTCACAGTTTTCAGAAGACATGTATCTCTGGGGCTTTTCTGTGCAATATCTCTAACAGACCCAGCTCCCCCACAGTAATTACAGGTCAGTAGATGTTGTTGAAACACACATGGAATATGTGTGTTACTAATCATGGAAAACACAGGAGCAAACAAAATCTACCAGTCTAAAAGACTAAGGTGTGTAACTGTAATGAACACCTTTCCTACAGCCAAATGGGGACAGATAATGGACAAGGAGAGTTTTCCTTTGTCCCACATCTTACGTGTAAATGCTTGCTTCACAGAGTACCCTCATAAAAATAAAAAATAAATTAAAAGATCATTCTACAATAAAAGCTCCAAACAGTCTCTAAAATAGTGTTAGCATAGTATTTTAGGTTATTTTGAAACAATGCCATTGAATTCCTAAGACTTAGTAAATAAAGGTATAGACTGTAGAGAGCTGACTTCTTTCGCCTATCTGCCATCAACATCAATTTCTCTACTCCAGATCTCTGACACAGAATAAAATATCTGAAAGAAACCAACAAAAATAACACCTTAAAAAGCTATGCCAGTATGCATGAGCTTGGTTACACCGGTCAGCCCTCACAGCCATATTGTACAGTTGTTAAATCACAGAGCCATAAAATCATTATGGTTGTGAAAGATCTCTAAGGCCGAGTCCAACTGTTGACCCAGAACTAACATGTTGACCACTAAACTATGTCACAAAATCATAGAATCATAGCATCATAGAAAGGTTTGGGTTGGAAGGGACCTTACAGATCATCCACTTCCAACCCCACATCTGTGGGGACAGGGACATCTTTAATTGGATCAGACAGCTCAGAGCCCATCCAACCTGTCCTTGAACACTTTCAGTGATGGGGCATCCACCAATTCTCTGTTTCAGTGCCTCACCACTCTCACAGTAAAGAATTTCTTCCTAATATCTCATCTAAATCTACTGTCTTTCAGTTTGAAGCCATTCTCCTTGTCCTATCACTACATACCCTTGTAAAAGTTTCCTTTCATCTTTGTTGTAGGCTCCCTTCAGGTTCTAGACAGCTGCAATTAGGCCACCCTGAAGCCTTCTGTGGGCTGAAAAATCCCAATTCTCTTAGTCTTTCCCTAGAGAAGAGGTGCTGCATGCCCCTTGAGTTTGTCCAGGTCTCTGAGAGTGGCAACACATCCATCAGGTATATCAACCTCACTGCTCAGTGTGGTGTCACCTGCAAATTTGCCAATGGCAAGACGACCATGAAGTTTGCCAGAATGTAGTTCAGCTGGGAAAAGTTTTTGAGCAATTTTAATGCAGTAATGTGAGGTTAAACTGGATGGAAGCTTTGAGTCATGGGGATGTTAATCTGGGATGAGACACCCCAGAGTCTGTTCCTTGCACTGCAGAGCCGTGGCCTTGAGACAAGGCACTGAAGCTAGCAATAGGCTGAAGGTCAGAGCAGAACGTGCAGCGTGTCAAATGATTCAGAGAATAAACAGACTCAGGAAGGGCAAACACACAGGCTCCAGAGGCAGCACAATAGACTGACCTTCTCAACTTTCTTTCTTCAGCCTACCACGTCACCAGACGTAAACGCGGGCAAGGAGATAAAATAAATGAAAGATGGATCTCAGCAAGTGGTCAGGCTTTCAGCTACTGCCTGCTCAAGCTGCCTTGTGTAACAGACTGCAGGGATGAACACGAAAACAAGCAGAGTGTTTCTGACCAGCTGTTTCAGCTTTAGTACCAACCTGGAAAATATTAGCAGTTGCATTTTCAAATAGTTCAACCAAAAAAAAAAAAAAGAGGGTGGAGGAGAGAAAAAGCTTATAAAACATTCCATTGCAGGTATAGATTTGATACAATTTCTCAGAGAGGGCATTGGGCAATGGATTTATTTGAATGTATTGCACAATGTAAAAGAGCAATTAGAGCTAAAGAAAGCATTTCAGCTCTATTTTGTCTGCCAAAAAAATATAAATTCATATTACCAAAATTTTTCACAAACACAAATCAAGCTCATCAGATTTTCACAGTCAAAAACATTTTCTAGAAGCCAAAACATTTCATTTTGAGATTTTCAGAACACAATAATAAGATTCCAGTCTCAAAAGGTTTTGAAAATATTTTATTTTTTATTCAACAGCAATTTAAAATGAAACCAAATTTTTAACCTGGAACAGTCCTCCACCCCCTTAACTAAACTAGAAAAAACATAAACAAACAAAAAAGTCATTTATTTGCACAGCTGGACTAACAATTAGGAAATAAAGGCAACACAATTGATGTCTGACTAGTGTCTACCACATCCTACTCCAATATGGTCTTTGAATAAAATACAAGCAAGAAAGACCAAAGCAGCTTTGAACAGCTGTTTAGTTAAACGCTGGATCTCCAAACATATTCCCACATCAGCTGGATGCTTATATCAGTAAAATTTTGCTATAAAAGTTCTGTGACCACCAGAGAATTTGTGTAGGTGAAATCACCACCAAGAAGCTAATAACTGTCTTTCCTTGAAGGAATAAATTCAAGCCAAACACGCAAATATAAGAAGTTTCCTTTAGAGATTCGAAATCCAGAGCCAAGGGATGCTGCATGAGGGTTTCACTACCCTTGAAAACTTTCTTCAGCAATAAAAATGGACCTAAAAGGAAATAGAGCAAGAGGAAGGAGCTCCTCTGCCCTTATGCTGAGCTGACCCTGGACTGATGACAGCTTCATTTTCCACTTGCCACAGGATGATTTTGGAACGGCCCCAATTGCATGAGAAGCGCTCCCAAAAATCCTCCGGCCCACTTGTGACCTGAAGCAGAGCCCGGCAGCGTGGGTGAATCAGATCAGTTAACACCTTGTCAGAAATAGAATAAAATAATAAAAATAAATTTCAAAATCCAATACAAAAGAGGGGGAGGGAGAAAAAAAATGAGAGGAAAAGAGAGTAGTGGGAGCACACTCCCACACTTTCTGTTTAAGAGATGTGATCAGAGCAGGGCAGCCCACTTGTTCCTTTCCAAACTGAAAACCAGACCCCATTTCCCAGTGGCTTTTCTGCATACAGAAAGCTTTCTGTATTTTCAGCAGTATATTCAAGTTAAAATCTCTGTTATTTCCAAGCAAACAGCAATTTCAAGAAGAGAGGGCAATCCTCAGCCTGGCTCTGTTCAGTGACCAAAGAGGTGGGAAAGGGAGGGATTGTTTGTATCTAGATCCTGAACTAGCATAGCCTCAAAGACAGTTGGAGCAGCCCAGGATTTACTGCCATTTATGCAACAATCTGGACTTTACAGCAGTGGTGGTTTGGCAGAGCACGACTCTGTTTTGCATTCCCTCTCTTGCAAAGGAGCTGTTTTCGCTGTGTTTATAATCAGGGACGGAGTTTCCTTCTGTCTGAGGCTATAACAGCCAGTTAATTACATCCAGGACAAGCTCTTTTTGCGCTAGAGTAGTGGCAAGTCTGCCTGGCAGAAGCAGCCACTCGGGAATTTTCCAGCACTTAAAAGCAAGGAGGGCCCGATCCTGTGTGCAAGGCACAGTGGTAGAGCTGCTACACACAGGTTATTGTCCTGCACACCAGGAGTGTGTGACATTGGGTAACCAAAGGCCTTGGTTATTCCTCAGAGGTAGTAGGTAAAGAGCCTCCTGTCAGAAGTGGCAAACTCCTGATTGCTTCTCTACAGATGGCAGAAGCTTTCCCTAAATTTGATTACAAATATTTTACTGCTTGAGAGATTTCAAAAGCCTTAGTCATCAGTTTTAGGGCCAGAAGCATTCAAGTGGCTTCAGGACACTGCAAAGGATTACTGCATGACTACAGCTAATATAAACTCGTTCCTGAGCTGTTTATTTCTCCTTTGATGCAAGATTATTTTGGTTTGATGTGTTATTTTACAGGGTTGGGGTTTTTTACCTCAATTTTTTCTTTACTTTCATTAAACTACAATAATTTATTAGCCCTCCCCTTTGATATATTCCAAATCTTAAGTGGTTTTGTGCCACTGGAAGGTCATGACTTCAGTTACTGAGGAATTCACTGTACCAAGACCTCTTTTCTGGGGAGTGTCAGAGCCCTGCACTGCACTGCCCAGCACTTCAGCACCTGGAGTGCAGTGCAAGCTCTGCCCTGCTTTCCTATGGTGTAGTGTATTAGATTGTGTTCCAGACCATACAAAAATAGCTTAAATTGCTTCTGGACTTGAAGTGGCCTGGCAAACAGACTGTTGTTTTAGTAATGCTGTTAGATGCCCCGTGGATGGAGCAATAACTCATATCCCCTATAAAGTGACTATTGGTACCTAGGAGCTCACTACAAGTAACAGAATGCACAGAAATGCTGAACAGTAAAATCACAGTGGCCCAACAGCATTTGCAGTGAGCACACCTACTGTCAGACACCTGAAGCTCTGCCTACGCTGATAATTTTGCCCAGACTTCTATGTCTTGAAAGTCTTCTTTGCAGGCTGCCCTCAATCACGATAATAAGCAGTTCATCCAAGGCTGGTATTCAGCAGCTGAGATAAGGGCACCTCATGCCACTTGTGCATCATGGGAATATCTGAGACACCTGTGTAAATCTGTTGGATAAAGCTCAGGAGTCCCCACCCTCATGACCAGGCAGCCAGAGGCAGGACAAGATCTCTGAGGGCATATAAAATGTCATTCAGCCCTACTTCTGTGCACCTTCTTTGCTCTCTGGTACACCTCCTGGGCTACTATTCAGGCACTGCTCCTGTCCATAAAGCTTCAGTGAGGGACTCTTACTTCAGCAAAAAAGATACCCAGATCTTCTTTAGAGGTGTTTATGAAGACTGAGATGACACAGAGAGATTCTGTAGACAATTAGAATTAACACCAAAGAAAAGCTTCAATCTTTTCAATGATCCCATCAATCTTGTCCTAGAAGAACTTTTTCTCAATCAAATTACCTATCTCCAAAGACATACCCCACTTAAAAAATATATATATTGTATGAAATCTTGGGCACGGGCTGTGATTTAACTTCTCAATTTGTATGTGCTGCCTGAATAGTTTTAAGACGTTACAGCAGTCAGTGCCAATTTATTCCAAAGGATTATAATCATACACTATAAATCACAGAGATGCCACACTAAAGCCATGTTGCTGTAGGATTCAGAATATTTTAGGCTGGGGATTTACTGGTTTAGTACTTCTTTTGTTCGTTCTAAAACTGCTGTCATATTTTGAGTCTTACAGAGTATGGCTTTGTAAAGTTATGCTCCCTCATAAATTAAACTGTTTAGCAAAAGTGCTTAGTAATGATTTTACATTTTGTCTTAAACACAAGCCTTTTTACTTTGTTGTATTACAGCCTCATGGAGCTATCAACTGATTTAATATCCTGCTTTTCTATCTTCCCTTTTAGCTGAGACTTTCATATAGCTCTTCAGCAGTTTTGATTCTTCTTCCACAATTCACAGCAAAAAAGGTCATTTTTCTCTGTAATGGGAACAAAAAAGTGACTTTTGAAATAAGCAAGGATCATTACACAAAAAGTAGTCTCTTCACAGATTTTGTCAGATCCTACAAAAAAGGAGCTTTAAAAATACGGTGGCCCATATATGTATTTAATATAATGCCTGAAATGACAGTAATACTTCTCAGGGGATTTGTAAGAACAAATTCATTAATATTTGCACAAGGTTTTCAGATCAGCCTTTCTCTTTTGCCTTGTTTAGCTGGTTATCTAAAAAGAAGACTCAGTGATGAAAGTATGAAAGTGAAGACTCAGTATGAAAGTGAAGGTTTGATCCCTTGGGAATGCAGTGCATGTTGCATAAACAAGTGGTCTTACATGCTCAGTCATTAAGATACATTTTAGAAGGGTTCCAAGACAACTTTAAAAATCCAGTGCTTCAAATTTGTGTGGTCATCTGCAAAACTACCTGAATAAACAAAAAAAAAAATGGGGAAAAATATGATTTAATTTCTGATTGTGCATTTGCAGAAAGCTAAATTTCGAGAAGTTTGCCATGACAAAATGTTCCTATCTGTTTTGGCTACACAGCTGAAAAACAACCTACTGCCACGTGTAGGGTTATTCACAGTGTAAGGGCTATATTTGTTAATATCCTGGGAGTGAGTAGAATTGATATAAGGCTATCTTAACTCAAATTGTCCTTGTTTTTATTGGATTGCACCTTTGCTTTAACATCAACTCAATTTTTAGCATTTAATATGACATTAATACAAATAAATCACATAAGGCTTGTTCTTAATGGATTTGCAGCATGCATGAATATCACACATGATAATGTATTTCCAATTCACATCAATCGTAGGAGGATAATACATTGGACAATAAGACACATTTTTGACAGATTTGTGCAAGTTTAGGTTTGCTGAGTCCAGGTCTCCTTTCCTTCAAAATCATTCTCTGCCTGATTTATGTTTCAACACTTCCCCAAATACATCACTCCAGCCTCTAAGGCTGTTAAGTGCATTGCTTCAATCCAGCTTACTATTCCAAGTGCCTGCCTGTCTGAATCAAGTATTAAACTCCATTTTAGGGCAATTTATGCTTCTAGAAAGATATATAAAAGCTTTCATTCTTTCTGCATACTTACACCCTATGACTCTTGCCATTTTATGCCATTTAAATGAGAGAAACACAAAATGAATCTACTCAAATCACATAAGACCTGCCCACCCACACTCAAGGCAACAGTGCTTCTCCAAAACAAGAAAAAACAACAAAAACATAATGAAAAACAAATAAAGAAACACATTTTAAAAATAAAAAAAAAACCTGTTACCTTGTTTTTACAGGTATCTTCCTCACAGTCCATTTCTAAACCACACACAGGAACTAATTAGTTAACTAATTAGACGGACCCAAAGCAAAATCCACACTTCCACAGACTGGGTTTAGATGTTTTCTCCCTCATCTCCCTCATCTCTCTGCTATCCAGTCCATGGCCACTCACAGCATTTCATTCCTGCCTCCTTTCTCTCCTTTCTGTGTTTCCATCTGCAAAGTGCAGATACCCAGCTGGGTGAGAACTCAAGAAAAGCTTACCCTAGCACCTGAAAGATTTCCTCTCACAGCAATTCACCTGGAAGCATTGCTGCTTGTGGATGATAAGGGTCTTGGCCATCATATTGTGCATTTTCCCTGCAGCAGGAAAGCTTTTAAACTGAAATATTTAACTGGGCTCTCTAGCAGAGACAACAACCATATTGTTATCAAGGAGATCAGTCTGTCTATTATTTTGAGCCCAAATAGTTGTGCTCTCAACATAGCTCTGCTAAGACTAGTAAATTTGAACATTGACCTCTTCTCGAAATAATACACCCTACTTGGAATTTCAAGAGCTCCAACATTCTTTTTGACTTCCATGTTTTGAGGCCTAGGATTAAGGTTTCTAATTACTGTCTTTAAATAAATATGAAATTATGGATACATGCATATCTTTGAAGACAAATGACCCGACTGCCAATCTAAGCACAACTCAGATTCCACTGATAAGAAGTTGTCAAGAAACATTGACTACACTGGCATCAATACATCAGTGTCAAAATTATAACCGTAGATTTTGGCCTCACTTTGTTTATATTGTAGGGTGACATGAAAGTTCAGCATGTCTTATAGTTTTCTAGCAGGCATCAAAGCGCAAAGACTCAGCCTTGTACTTAATATAAATAGTACCTTTTTTTTTTTGTGAACTCAAGAGTATTTATATATATTTTTTCATCTCAAAAATTTCCTCATATATTACTGTTGTCACTGAAAGACCATCACTAGATTTCAGGCTACTGACTCAGGAACTTAGTAAACAAAATGGGAAAGATAGAAGTTGCGTATCTCATTTGAGGCAATTATTTTATTACTCCAGGAAGGAGGAACACAGCAGAACCAATTGTCAATCAATGTCTTCCATATTTGTGTTTTTTTAAATTAAAAACCTGGCCATAAAAACTGAGCATATTTCACGTCTAGTGAAATGCAGTCATACAGACCAAGATGAAGTTTCCCAGTGCTCTAAAACAATCCATGTCTGTATAAATTAGTTTGTGATCCATATTACTCAACTGTATCATCTTATTTTATTGAACACATTAATGTGAAATAAAGACTCACATGTTCATTGTACACAGCCTGGAAGCTCTTCCAGCAAAGGAGAAATAAAAAGTAATTAGAAGAATAGCTGACTAAAAGGATTTAAAATTTTATGGAGACCTCTGGCTTTTATAAAGCCTGTATTAAATTTATTTATCTGAATGTTTTGCTCACCTCATTCCATTTTTCAGATAGAAACAAAATGAATTTAACTGTTTCATAAGCATGATTAACTCTATACTATTGTCAGAAAGAAGGCAAAAGAAGTATAAGTCAGCAAAAAAAGGCTATCATAAAATACTGCCCCAGGACTATATCATACCAATCTAAGTGAGTCAACTGCAAACAAGAAAGTATGCCTTGGATGTTTGATCTATCCTTTTCTAATTAAGATGAAGGTGACCTCATTCTTGTTTCCACACACTCATGAAATTATTCTAATTTCAGAGTCAAGCAATGATCTCATAAGAGCCAAGAAATGATGGCTTAGGCTTGATATATCCAGGTCAGTACACTTTAAAGCTACATGATATGTTACTACATTATTCATTTTAAAAAATATTTAATGTTCCTTTCATTGATTTGATATTATGTCAGCAAGGTAATGGTGCAATAATATTATCCAATAAAGACATATCTCTTTCTGGGGGTCTTTTAATAATTTTTAACATATTTTTTCCTATTCTCTGTTCCTGGTTTGATTCTATCAAGGTTGACAATACAACCTTCGAGAGCTTTGGACCAAGTTGCACCAAATTTTCTCTTGTACCATTGATTGTAGCGGAGCTTTACCACTTCTTACCAGTAGCTCTGTCAACCCTCCACTTCTCAGTGAGAAACAAAGTCAGTGATGTTCTTTCTAAAATCCATTCTACAGCAGGGTTTTTCTCATGAATAGCTGAAAATTCTCCTCCTTTCCAATCAAGATAGGCCTGCACATTTTAAATCAGCACACAATGAGCATACTGGTCAGAGAAGGGCTAAGATATAGCAGTATAATTTTTTTTCACCCCCAGAGAAGAGAAGGTTACACCGACCCCGGAACAGGTATTACTGTAATAAACTCTGTTCTTCCTTGCATTCTAATTGAGAAAGCCCTTTATAATCATCAATCAGGTCTCCCAAGGAACATGGAAAGCAGATGTACCATTGCATCTACTTCACAAAAGAATAACTGAGAAAAAATGGTTTTCCTAAGATCTGAGAAGCCATAGCAGAGCTGGCCGATATCCCAGTTTCCAGTCTTTAAATACAGAAATTATCTTCTACACTGCACAAGGAAAGGTAGGAAAGCAGTGTGGAAAATACTTTCCTTCCTAAAAACAGGAACCTTTATTTGGATTGAGGATTAGGAAAGAGCACCAACCATTAGAAGCAATGTCCATCTTGGAATTGTATTTGTTTCAGTGAAGAATAGGCCAGGAGCATCTAGTCCTCATTACTGATAAGAAATCTTCATCACGGATTGCAGATGCTTGTTGACTTTTGCCCTAGAGGTCCCAATTTTCTCATTTCAGTTCAAATCAGCTGCTGTACTGCCAAGAAAACAGAATCATAGCTCGATTAGTTACAGTAGGGAAAAAAAATAAAAAATAAGTAAATACAGAAAACCTTGTACAATGAAACATTTTGAAATGCTATTTCTTATTATCCCGTTCAACATATGTCAGAACTAACAGTATCAGAAAGATTTAGAGAGCTGAAGGGACAGGGAGAAGTAGGTGCTGCTTTTAAACACTTTTCTAAACAGTGTTGTAATTGGAATTAACAGTATAGTCCAGCTATCCTATCTCACTGATACAAAACATGTGTGGTAATATCCCTCTCCAGAAGCACCAGATTTCCAAGGCAGTCAAAGATTGCCTAAACTATTGTGCAGCAGTCATTCTCCAGCAAAGCTCTAGCACCTGGAGACCTGCAGCAATTGTTAATAAAAACTCCTAATGGCTGATGTGGATTGTGGAAGAAGCTTCTTTCGACATTTCCATCTCTTTTTTTTTTTTTTTTTGTCAATCTCTGGGATTATACAACAGTTTTTTCAGGAACCCTTGGTGGAAACAGTTTATTTTCCATACAAGGGCCACATCAAAATTAGCGCCGTTCATGCTGTTGGATTGTGGGACGTGGTTAATCAGTGGCAAGGACTGTGATTTCAGTGAGCTGTCCTTTAACTGCTCTGGCCAGAGAGCTTTAAAACACTGTGATTGCTGACACCTTCCCCGTGCTGACAATTGTCATCCACTCAGCCAAACACAGCAAATAAGTCACTAATGTACCACAGTTATCTCAGAGAGCTTTGTCAGCGTGTTTTTAATAGTGGGATTCAAGTAAGAGCTTCAGATAATGTTTGGCACTCATTCCAATATCCCACCACTCTCCCTTTCTTACTTGGAGCCTTATTTATGCATGTTGGTTGTGGCATAACCCATGGATGGGACTTTTGCAGCTTGAAAATGAGATACTGTCATACATGTCACAGAAGATCAAATGAAGCTTTCCAATATACTGCCCCAGAGGTATTAACTTCTTAGAGTGGCTCTCCTTTTCCCAAAGGATTGAAATAATCTGCCCAGAAAGCATGAGCCTGGCAGTCAGCTGCAACTGTTTTAGTAGAAGACTGGGGGAGCTTCTGGTATTATTTAATAACTGTAGCTTTTGGCAAGGGTTTAATATGCACATTTAAGCACTGTATTTAGCTCTGTTTGTCTGCATGCTAGATTGGATCTGTGGGGCACTGAAGTACAGCACAAAATGTGGTTATGTTCCCTCTGAGAATTTCTCACTTGCTCTGGGTCCAGCCTTAACTAAGAATCGTTATTTTTTCACCTGAGGCAGGTTCTCCTTTGCAAAGCTAACAATTTTATAGTTGCAAATAAAGAAGCAGAAATAATCAGTGGCCCAAGTAATACAACAGCAATAGGCCCTTTAAGTATCAAAATGTCATCTGAAGCCTGCTGTTTTCTCCACTTGTGGCTCCACAAGGCTATAATTTATTTTAGAAATTTGGTTACAATAGATGAGAGTGGAGGTTTCTCGAACCAAGCCAACTGAAACATTCTCAAATAGCAATCCTAGATATTATTCCACAGACCACATACGGCAAAGAGAACAGTAAGATGAAAGACAGAAAATCCAGTAACAAAGAGTTTGCCTCTATGAAGCAATTTGTCTGTACATTTAATGACTTTAGGTGTGATATAAGTTATGGCTTGGAGTTCAGCAGAATCTAATGTCATGAAGGATTTCTGTAACACAGCTATTCCTGTGGCATGATTGCCCATTTTTTTGCACTGTGTGTTGAGTCTTGCAACAAAAGGAAACATTTTTACCTTAAAATGCCCCCAAGAGAATTTTATATCACACCTCCAACCTGATTTAGCAATGCAGAGCAATATGTTTTCTGCATAAAACAGTATTTTGAAAGTCTAACAGCAAGAATAAACGTGATTCAGACGGTAACTGGAGTTGTCAGGAAATATTCCATTCCTACACAAATGGGTAAAAGATTACTGTAGTCACCTCTGCCTTCTATGCCCACTTCTCTCACATGTGCACAAAAACACAGAAAAAGTGCTGTTGAGATCTGCTTCAAACAACTGTAATAAACCAGCAAAACCTACCAGTCTTTCCAGCATCAGACAGGCTGATAAAAAACTGCTGATCCAGGAGTGTCATGGAAAGTGTTCTGTGTACTAGAAACCACAATGCAGAAAAAATTTTGATATTGGCCCATTGGTATGCTGTGTCATGTCAAAATACTGAAATTAAGTTGTTGCTCACATGCTAAATAAGGCAGATTCATAGCATTGCTTTTGACCTCTAGCAGAGCAGAGTTCATCGTCACCTCACTATGGGGAAGACATCAATAGAAGGTCTGGGCTAAGAAGGTTTCTGACAGGACAAGGGAACACAGCAGCAAGAGCAGCCCCTGGTCCAGTGTGTATTTAAAAAATGACCCTACACTGTGCAGCCAAAGGAGGCACCTCTGCAATGTATTCCTTAACACCCCCCTGCACAGGAGGCCACAGCAAGCTGACAGAGCACCTTCCAGCATCTTTACTTTCTGGCCAGAGAAGACCAAACTCTTGTTCTGAGACCTCCAAACAAGAAGAGAAAAAAAAAAAGAAAAAACAAAAACAAAACAAAACAAAACAAAACAAAAAAAGAAAACACAAGCAAACCCCAAATAAATAATTTTAAAAAGAAAAAAAACAAAGTTTCAACTCAGCTCCACTCTCATTTTTCTCCTCTTGTACACTAATGTTAAAGAGAAATGCTAGAAGAAAGAAATTAGCTGGCGCATGTAAATCGCATACCAATAAACACAGGTAAATAATTTTTGTTACCCAGAAGTTTAGAAAAGTGTATGGGTATGATTTGAAGAAAAATGCTGATTTTTTATGTCATTTATGTTTCTTTAACAGTCTTCACACCTGAAAGTTGCACAAAAATGCATACCAACAAAAAATTATGTCCCTACTAGCCACTAACTGGCATCCTTACAGGTATTGTCAAGCCCCATGTCATACCTTCAGATTTTAAAACCAGCCTTAACTAAAAAGCTTCCAGACACTATTTTTAGGGAAAATTGGTCTTATTCATATACAGTTAGTTGCAAATGTAAAAGAGAACATTCATTCTTTTCTTCATGAACTGAAGACATCTGGATTATTTTATCCTCCTGTCATTGTCTGGCTGTGATATTGTTGAATACATGAGTGCCAGAAATTAATTCAATTTTAGAACTTGATTTATATTAACAAACTGGAGGAAAGAAAAAAAAAGTAACATAAATAATTTTTACCGTTCCCCATTCCTTATTTTAATAAATGAAATGTCAAGCTTCTTTTACCTAATTTCTTAGGGAGCTTGTAAGCTTTCTGATTCGAATAATTCCACTGTAGTTTTGAGATTCTGTTGTAGTCTGAGGCTGGCTGAAAAAAATATGTGCTTTGAAAGGGTTAACTTTTGGAACACCATAAAAGGCAGCAGTAAAAGCTGTGACTCTGTTCAAAAGGAGAGTGGCACTAAGGAGGGGGTGAAAAATAAATAAACAAACCACATTAGGGTAGAATCACAAACCTAGGGAGACCTTGAAGGAAAACTGACCTCCTTCCATTCTAGAATGCAATATGCTATTCTAATTAAATTACACCCTTACCTTAATATTTCTAACTCTGTTTGGCTTATTTCATCCCAAACATGAGCTTTATTGATTGAATAGCATCAGTCATAATTCTCTCTTCTTCTCTTTGCAGTTCATACCTTCTGTGCACTGATCTTCCAGCTTGATCAATGCACTTTTCCCATCAGAACAATCATGTTTATTCCTCAGCTAATCTGAAGCCAACTTTTAAATGTTTAGCCCACAAGACTAATACACGGGCATATTAGCTATGTTGTTTGAACCATAAAATAAAAACCTAGACAAACTGAATTTTTTTTCTTTTATTTTTCTGACACAGGGAAGTAACCAGATCTAACATATTCTGCCTGTAATTTTCACCCAAGAGTTGCTTAGGCATTTTTCTTGGCAATGAAGATTGAAGAAAGTAAAACACAAATCTGCTGAAGGTCAGGTTTATTGTTATCTTGTTCAATCTTGTCACAATTGCAGTGACTTTGCAGAGCCCATGAAGTAGGAGGTACCTAGAGTTGCTGTTGAGGTAATCCCAAAATACAGACTTTCTAACTTTATATCAGCCACTTACAATTCCTGTGGAGGGCAAAAAAAATGTGGCAAGAATATAACAGCTTCCAGAGTTTTTGAAAATGTATGACACTTTGTGGATTGGCTTTTCCCCCTTTCCCATGGAAAAGAATGCACAATTGGGAGTGGACTTGGAACAAACAGCAACATTTGAATGTAGGCATCCATGTGTCATGGCAAATCAGGAATGTTTAACCATTAGGCACTGGGAAATATTTTGCCCCATAGTCAGTTTTGATTTAATAAAGAAGCCATCAAATAGATATGATTATGAAGTTTCTGTTCCAGAGACACCAGCTTAGGTGATCAAAGAAAAGAGCCTGCCACATGCAGGGTCAGTCCCTGCCCTCTCTGATCCCTGAGTTTCCATCTCCGTGACAGGAATTGCCAACTTCTTTCACTAACAGGGATCCACATCATTTCAGTGAAAGTCTGTATAGAGACTGGCTTTAATCTCTCAAAAGTCCTGCATCAGTGTTTTCCAGGTTGAACATAGACTGCTTGTTTGACATCTTCCACTTGGCTCTTCCCACAAACTCTAATAGAATCCTACCAGGCTCCTGTCATTGTTCCCTGCCCACAGTGCCTCTTGTTGTGTACTCAGTAAGCTGCCTTAGCTCCCTTAAAATGCCATGTGACCCAGAAAGCAGCCAAGGTAAGATTTTTCTCTTTCTCAGAAAGACTTTTATTAACCTGCAACAAAGGATTTGAGAAGAGAATAATCAAAGTGTGCAAGCTAAGCACTAGACCTCAGATTCTCCTAAATATTCGGGCACGAGAACTTCATTTCTATTAAGATGAGACTGACTGAGATGCTCACTTACTTCATGGTAGTCTCATTCCTAATTTATTGAACACAAGATCAGTTTAGTTAGTTCTGTAAGTCTCACCAATGGCATAAAACTGTGACATATTCAACAGCAGCAAAGAGCCAAATAGGAACATTCCAAGCAACACAGGGTAGGCAGAGGTTGTATGTAACTCACTGCAAGCCAGAAACGTTAGGAAGGAAACTTAGGAAGAAATTAGCAGGCAAGGAAATAACAGTATTCTGAAGACCAAAAAAGAAGTCATAGGAATCTGAGAGGAAATAGTGAAAAATCAGTCAGAAAAGAAAAATCTTTGGCTGAAATATCAAAATTCCAGAATTTTTAAGGACAGCAGAAATTATTTTCCTGGAATATTCTAGGTGGGGAGAAATGAAAACTCAGAATGAAAAAAAACCAAGCAGGAGAGCCCCAGCAACACTGAGTAATCAAAGGCTTTCCTTATTTGAAATTCTTTTCCCACCAAAAACCAAAACAACATCTTTTAAGGTTTTTTATCACTCTTGGACCTTAGTCATAAACCTGACAAGAAGAGAATCCAGAGACAGATTTTTGCTGATCAACAGAAAATAGTGTAAGTGCTTGCAGGCCAGTGGCAGTGGGTTTTGGATTTGCAGAGTGTATGGGAAAACATTCTGTCCCAACAAGTCCACAAGAGAATGAAGGAAAGACAGCAGATTCTCATATATACTCATTTATATTTTATCCTCATAGTTCAAATATTTTTATCTTATCATTGCGAGGATCTCCAGAGCTGCAGGCATTTTTTTGCCAGGAATGAACAATCAAATTCAGTTTATATAAAGGTAATTTGAAAGTTAGCTCAATGACTGTCAAGCAATTTTTTGTCAAGAATAACTTCAGAAGATGTAGTTATTTCATGTCTGATGGGGATTTAATTTGTTTATTCAAACTTTTCACTTGTTTATTCAAACATTTCTCCATAACCTAACATCTCCAAATTCAGATAAAATCCCTATTATACTAGTATTTCTGAATCATCTATTGCCAAGAATTGCTAGAAATCTCATTTTAAAAATATTTTTTCCTATTATGCTCCACCTACTTTTTTCAATCAACTATATGGAGAACATTCAGCAAAGAAGGCAATGGCCAGGAAATACATAGCTACAAAAGATGCATCACTAGTTGCTTTTACAGCTTAGTTCTGCTCCCAGTTTTTAAAAGAATGCATGTGTTGTCTCAGTGTTTTGCTCTGGGCACTTACAGTGAGCACGGGGACTCACAGGCATCTCACTTTGCAGCTGTTTTGCTCATAAAGCACCAGTTTTTCAGAGTGACTCATTAGTAACAAATAAAAGTCACAGGGAATCAACACAGGTAAATAAACACAGGTAAAAGCACTTAGCTGCATATTCCAGAGTGTTTTGGTAGGCATAAACTTAATTTGTACACACAAACAAACCAATGTTCAGAAAAACTAGCTTTATACTCCTAGATCCCTTTGCCAAAATCAGTGCCTATTTAAAACAAAATTGGTATGATCTGCACATGAAAACCATAAATTTTGGTGTCATCACAGTGTGACTGAATTGATTTTTGTATTTAGATGCTGCTTTTGCTAGCAGTGGCTTTTGTCAGTTCTTCACATTTGTATCAAGTATGACTTCTTTCAAAACAGGCCTGTGGTTCTGGTCTGCATTTTAGCTGAAGCTGCAGTGATCCTTGGAGCTACATGCCCTTCAGTTCTGAGTTTAATTTCTAATCAAAAGATGAAGACGTTATGACTGTCTCTGGGAGCTGAATCCAATCCACATGATTTCAGTGTGTTCTGACTGAAGATTCTAGTTTTTGGTCTATTTTCCTCCACCTTGTGCCAAAGCTTTGACAAATTGACAAATATCAGGGACACACCGAGGCCCTACATATGGACAAAAACCAAGGACAGATGGGAGAAGGAGTTTCAGTACAAATTGCTGAGCAAAAAAACTAATGCTTAATAAGTAAAAATCATTTATTTATAATACTACTTTTTTCTTTTAATCTCAAATTAATGTACATCACGTGATGGAATTTATAATTTTCTCTTAATTTACAGTTTTGGGTTTTTACATTGGTTAGTAAAATAAAAGCTTAACATTGTTGTTTTGTTTTGTTTTTAAAGACAGCCTTAAAGTTGACCCAAGTCACTGACACATGCATCCATGACATCATAATTGCTGCATAACACATATTAAGGTTCTGTGTACATTCCAAATCATTTATATGAACATAATGGATGTGTGTACATTTTGCATATGGAATAAGAAAAAATCAAGATCTAGGTCTTTCAAAATGACCATTTACTAGAGCAGCCTGATTATAACAGAGATATTTCAAAGGATAAAGAGAAAGCAGGAAAAAAAAAAGGGCATCTGTGCTTTTCAGAGTTCTTTTTAGATATTTTTCCTCTTTGGACAGTGAACTGAGTTGAGCATTTGAAATTACATTGCCCATCTTCCAGCTTCTACCCAGTGGTTCTATCAAAGGAGGCAGATACTTTGTATTGTCCATAAAAAAGAATTATATCTACTCACTTGGAAAAATCTCTCTCTTCCTATTTCCCTGCATACATAGAATCACCTAGTCCACCATTTCCATGTTTAAACAGCCCCTCTGATGCCATATCCAAGCAAATCAAGAAAGGCTATAACCATCATTCTTTGCTCCTTCCCAGCTTATAAGAGGCCGGGTGTATCTCATTTGTGGCACACTTCACTTTGGTTTGCATTAGGCACTGTGTCATGCAAACACACTGTCACTGTCACTGTGCCAGTGTAGTGAGGCTGCTCAGAGGAGAAACTCAAATAAAGACACTGGATTTGTATGAGAGAGCAGGAGCAGAAGTGGCTCACTGAAATTTTAAAAAATCAAGTACCGTGTGACAGCTGCTGCTGCTGCTGTAACACTCTTGCAAGCCCCAGATTGCCGTGAGGTTATTCTGTGCATCTGCACTGAATTTCCTGGGTTACTGTAACACATTACAAGGATGTGCTTTGATGTGTCCCACATTAATGTCCTCACCACCACACCCTCTTCCGTTCCCTCCCCTCTCCACCTACTCCTGGCCCTGGGACCCTGCAGTCCACAGCAATGTCATGCTGCATGCCTTCCTGCTCACATGAGCAGCAGTTGTTAGAGAAAGGGATCCAAAAGAAACAGTCAATAAAAACAGAAACAGCTGTAACAATTTTACATGGCACGGTTCTGATTTCTGGGTATATCCTCTGCACATATGTTTTCTTTTTCCCTTTTCTTCTACCTTTCCCAAGTAACAGGGTATGGTGTTGTGGAAAAACAGCCATTAGGAAGGGAACAATGCAGCAAAGAAATTCTTCTTAAAAATTTTATAATTTGAAAAATGGGGCTACTTAGATTTTTTTTTATTTTTAAAGAAGTAGGCAAAAAGGGAAATAGATGGCTAGAGAAAAGAAAAATAATCAGTGGGCAGAATGAAAGGCAACTACGAGTTCTACAGGCAGCTGTAGATTTTTTTCCAGAAGAGGTCTGACAATATTTTAAAACCCACTGTCTCCACATTCTGCCCCACTTACACCCTTCAGCTGAAGGGTGGGTTCCAGTTGTTGGCACTTGGACAACACTTTTTTAATGTGAGAAGCATCTAAACTGACTTTAATGAGAGATTGTGCATCAGTTCTGTGTTATTTACAGCAAAACAAGGAGCCTTAGGGCCATCCTACTTAGTTCAGGCAACAAGCAGTGGAGTCTAAGCCAGAAGCCACACTTACACCCCAAATAGAAGGGCTCTGGAGATTATCATTCTCCACTGAATATAGAAAGAGCCCAGAGCACCTGAGCCTTTACCACACTGTCTTAGCTGACCTGGAGGGATAGAAATTAATAGGTGTGGTCCAACTAGATAATTTTACAAATGTATTTAGTCAACACAAGGCTCCTTCAGAAGGAAGTAGTAGGCTTGAAAGACATCTATGAAATACTTTAAAAATCTGGCAATTAATTTATGCTTTTCAGCCTAGGAAGGCATGGCTCTGTCATAGCAGGCAGGGTGATTTCTGGATCAGTTTCCATAGACAGGATAGACTATTGGTGGCACAGATTTCAGTTCACAGCAGATATTTCAGAAAGTACCCAGGAAACTTGCTCATCTCTCTAATTGCACTGCAGACATATCAAAAAACTTAATGACTGTCTTTAGCATCTGACATCTGCATAGGGAACTCACAGGATTTACACAAGATCAACTCACAAACTCCCTCCTTTAATCAACCCACAATTTTGTTTGCCCAGAGCAGAAATTTTAAAAGACAAATCTCAAACATTCAAGAGTATTTCAGGTTTGTAAGCAAAGAGAAAAAACATGATTGAAGCTTTCTAGCTGACTTGCTTAAAGGTTTTAACTGAAGGAAGAAAAAAAGTGAATAGATGGTGTGGTGATAGATACCTATTTTTCCTTAATTGGAATGCTCTCCAAATAAACAAAATATCTAAATTCTGTTCCTCACTCCTAAGTCCACAATCCTCCACAGATCACCCTAAACACTGTCACAGAGCATTCTATGAAGACTTTAAAATTACCACTAAAATATTACCCAGCAAAGACATATCACTGTTCAGCAGGTCAGACACATTATATTACTCTTCAAATGTATTTTAACAGGCAAATATAGCCATACCTTTCAGCCTTACCATCACAGCACAGGAGAGTCCTTCAAATTCACATTCTCAACCAGTGACACTAATGTCATTAACCCAGACTCCCAAAATACAACTTTCTGTCATAACCCTTGAGCTTCAGAGGATGAGAAATGGAAATACCATTTCTTTTTAGTTATGAAGCTTTTTAATCTTATAAAAATGCCTAGAAGAAAATTTAAAACCTCAAATTTTAGCAGCAATTTCTAAGTCTATACAAATTTTAGTTGACAGGCATGGACAGGAGGAATTAGTTACAACAGAAGGTTGCTAATAAGCCCAAGGACCATCTAGTTCATTGCAATGATTTCTCAGTGACTTTAAAATTTTGCGGAAGAGCACACTGCACACAATGTAGTTTGAGTTTGCATAAGTAATCCAAAAACCTGGTCTAAACCTCTGTGATAGGAGGTGTCACAGGAGAAGCTCTTCTTTCAGGCTGCATTTCACCTTTTCCATTTATTTTCCAGTTAGAATCCAGAGTACTCAAGAGACCAAAAGATGAAGAGTAAACCCACTCTTTTCAACTCTTTCCATCTGGGCCAATTTAATCTTTAGGCAAACATTGGAATTCTCACTTTAACCCCACTTCCAGCAGTATAATTGAGAACTATGCACTAGGCTGAAAAAATAAGAAGACCAGATTCTGCCTATAGATATTTAACTAAATCAAATAAGTTTGAATAAAACAGAAGTTGTGCCAGTATTTCCAAAACCTGCAGTAAACACTGGGTGATTTTTCAAACCAGAAGGATCCCCATTGTGTTTCTTACTTGCAAGTTTTTTTCAGCTGTGTCACTGAAGCCAAACGTAGTGTCTCTCAATAAATCAGTCATATTTCAGGCTCTTATAATTGCATTACGTTACTTCATATTTCTTTAAAAATAATAATGGACTATTTTCTGTTCAAACCATTTGCACATAGCTAATGGGTTCAATATGTCTGCACTGTGTTGCTATACCTGAGGAGTTCAACAATACAGTGTTTAGAGAGCATGAACACCTCCGTGCTAAAAGTGATATCCCTTCTCAGGAACCCCATGGTCACCAAGATACCAGTTACAAATGCTGCGGTACTCACAGAAAGATTGAGGGATAATACTGGCATTTCAGACAAGTGCTTCTTTTCCCAGTGAAATGTGTCCCACAGGCCAGGCTGTGTGAAGGCTTTGGCCAGGTGTTGGGCCATGTTACGCTGGCCTCTGGCTGTTTTGATGTTGTAAATTATTTTATTGACTTACTCACATATTAAGCAATTAAACCATAATATTTAATAGCACAGAAGAAATTTTAAGTAGGTAGTAAGGATTACCTAAAACTAACCTGGAATACAAACCCCTTAAAGCTTAAGTGCTTTGTTAATTTAACTGTCAGGCACAACCTGCTCGTCCACAAAGGTCAAAACAGAGGAGTGATTGCGAGGGTCCCTGGAGTTCCCTTGAACTTTGTCGTCAAATCCAGAGCTGTCCACAACATATCAGAGCTCACATTTGCCAGATGCCAAAACAGAAAAAGCAGCTTCTTACTGCTTGTGCTCTGATTCAAAACCACCTCAGAGCTCCCCAACACAAGCATGCAAAGAAAGGACAGGGAGAAGAACTGGGCTGCAGGTTGCTGTGAAACACAGGCAGTGCAAAAGCAATTCAGATCTGGAGATATGTCCCAAGGAGAGAACCTAAGCTTGGACTGTGCTATCCTGCATATCTAGGGGGTAAAAAAATAAGTGATTTCACAAATAGCTACAGCATTCTCTTTTTTTTCTTTTTTTTTTTTTTTTCAGGATAGTTTCATTAATTTGATGGCATGAGATAGAAAACAAATGGTTAGAACAGAAATTGCCACATACTGCAGTTAATAAGAGCAAAGAACTTCTGTTTGGCACTCTTCACATAATACAGTAGCTTTGTTTACGGATCCTTGTGCAGAAACATCTCTGCAGTCAGTCATGAATTCCAACATCCCATGGTCAGGGCACAGTGGAAATGCAGCCCTCAGGGGGTCAGTACCCCAATCTTATGTAACTCTGAATTTATTGCCAACATATGTTGACAAATGCTGACATAATAGCTAGGCTGTCCTTTGAAACAGATAAAACACATCTCTGGAGCAGGTAGCACTACAGGCTTTAGAAGCCATCCTGGGATCAGAGAAGCCTTTCAGTTCTGGCAAGCCACCACCACCGTGACTGTTTTGTTTAGCATCTACTAATACAGTGTGGCTTTTCTCTGCACAGCACACAGGCCAGAGTCCAATATTAGCATAAATTCTCAGGTACATAAAATGAGCAGAACTGAGCTCAGTGATGAATAAGTATGGCAGTCCATGGTGTTTTCCTGCACACCATGTTCAGCAAGTGCATGATGGTGCAGTCTGTGCCCATTCTCTGGTCCTGGTTTGATCTCTTCTAAATGACTGCTAGCCACTGGGTTCAAGTTAGCAATTTAAGATACATCTCTACCAGAAGGAGGAAGCAAGGGAAGTCTCCACAGAATTCAATCCATCATGAACAATATCTTAGAAAAGTACAATGTATTTTCCCTGGGTTTGCTTCATAAGCACAGAAGTTAACTTCCTTAGGTGAGATATCTAGTTCAAGAGTTAGAAAACAAAAAACACAAAGTGAATCTGTGATTTCAAAATAGGAAAGCATAAATTTGTGCAAGAATTATTCTGGCTCATATATGTGGCTAATTATAACATTGAAGATGTGGCCTTTGGTATGAGCAAGAAACCATATACACAGGCTTCAGCAGCTCTTCTGCTTTGCCCATTTTGAAACCTAAAGCTGCACTCTGAATCCACTATCAGAACAGCTAGTTCGTGCTTGTCACCTCTCCAGTCTTCAATCAGCACCACTTCCCTTTTGTAGGTTTATTTGCAGGGCTACAGGGAGAGGATTTTGGTCACTATGCTTTTTTCATACCTCTCTTAAGCTTTCTGATCAAACCACAAGAAAATACTTTTAATAAAAATGCTGTAGCCCCAGTCATTGAAAACTGAGTGGCTTTTTAAGCATGTGTGATTTTTTAGACTGTTAAACAAAGATAAATACTTCACAGTAAATATTTAGGTAAAATCACATTCTGCAAATGGATTCCTGAGGCCATCGAATAACAGAGGTTGAGAAAACAGCCTGATGGCTCATGGGTGTCTGTAAAAACATACTCTTTTCACATAAGAATATAATAAAAATAAGAAAAAGAACTCTGTGTATATTCCCACAAAAGTAATAGTGGCAGGAAAAAAGGGAGATGCCCATCCCTCTCAGGCAGGGTCCCCCTTATCTTTAGACTGCTTTTGACCTTCAGCAAAACCCGAGCAGATGATTTCTGTTGCTACTTTATATCAGGTAGGAATCAGCTCAGCACTGGGTGACTGTGACTTAGAGGGCTGTAAAGGAGTGACATTTTGGAAGGACAGTTCAAAGTACTTGAAAAGGGATTTTAAATATCTCATTTAAAAACCTTGAGGAATACTCATAAGAGAAGGAGACTTTTTAGGAAAGGTCCAGGAGTTTCTGTGAGAAAGTCTCATTTTCAGCTACATGAGAATTGGCATGTCTGAGCTCAGCTGCACTCCTATAACTTTCACTGCCAAAGATAATAAATAATTAGTATTCATTTGCCTAAAATGTTAGAGAAATCTGCTATTCAGGAAGATTCCCTTCAAAACCATTCAGAAAGGAATGATACACAGGACAGGAAATTGTATTTCAAGTCATGATCACGTTCTTCTAGAGTGCTAGGTGATCTTGTCCCTCTGAGAATGTCTTCTCTCCCTCGTGGTCACAGAGAATTTCTGAAGTACATTTACTGAAGCACTTTTACTAAATCTCCCAAAATCATCTACTGTGGTGCCCTGGCTCCTGACAGCATTCCCTCCCTTAGGCATCATATTAGCCCAAACATGTTTGCCTTCAGGGCAAGGTGTAAGGTTCATCTATTCATTCAGGTTTATGCCAGCAGAATGAATGCAAAGCCTTGACTATTGGTTTGCTTATACAAAGGAGGCAGGGTGTGGATTTACAAGCTACCCTATGAATTCCCACCGTGCTCCCTGCATGTGCACTTTTACCTGTGGTTGAGGAAGCCACTTCATACAAAGGAACCCTCAGTGTGCCCTCTCAGAGTCCACAGGGGGTTTTAGTGCAGAGTCATTTCACTCAACACAACATCATTTCACCTCTTAGTTTGCTGCTGGTAATTTACCTGCATAGGCAAACCTTTGCACTGTGGGTTTGTCTGATTTCCAGAAAGCATTGGCCAACAGTCAAAACAATTCTTGTAAAAACACAACAGAAATAAAGTTGCACAAAAGAAGGCATTGCTTCCCAAATAAAAAATTATATTTGTTGTGGTTATACGTGTACCTAGGAGTACACATATATGTGCCACTTTTAAGAATGAAATTAATTTGCCTTCTAAACAACTTTTACTTAAGAATCATTTCTTTTGGTTTGCATACTTATGTGGTATAAAAGTATCTGGAATTTCTCCTCACCCAGGATCTCAAATTCATATTCAGCCTTCTGTAAGCTCAGAACAATTGTTTAGCACATTTAAAACATGCAAGTGCCCGTGTGCCTCTTCTACCAGGGGACTGGCGATTTTCATACCTAAGAGTATGGCCTGATTTATTTCCCAGAGAGGGAATAGTAAGGTAAAGCATGTATGCTTTTCATGACAACATTTTCTTGCTAGAGCACAAGTAAAAAAGCCTGTGATTTAAAGCAGACTGCATCAGGGAAAAAAAAAATCATCTCCCACTGCCCGTTAATTCATTTTAAATTCTTAGTAGGTCAACATCTACTTCAGGGTCTTCCAAGTGCATGTTGTCTCATCTATGTTTGTCTTCAAAATTATAAACTCCTCAGGGCATGCTCTCTGCTTCTCTCTGTCTTGTTCAGTGCTGATCACGTCATCAGAGATTAACAAATAATTCTTACTATTAGCAAAAATAAATAATATGTGGCAAGATGTTCTCACACATGCCTTTTGCCTGCAAAGCATGGCATGGGAGAAGATGCCTTGGAATGACTTGGCAAGAAGCAGACTCTTCAGGATATTGAAAGGTCAGGTCCCCAGAGAAAGAACACTTCAACACACAATCAACACACTTTGGGCAAGCAATTCTCTTGTAAGCTGCTCAGTTGGGAAGAGGATAGTCCTTGGTTCCCCAGGACTCTACAGTAGGCTGGGCTTTCCTCTCTCTCCTCTGTCTGTAACGAGCCAGCCAGGGTAACTAAAGTGCAGTAAAGTAAAATAAACAGATCTGCAAAGTGCTGAGTCCAGTCATTTTCCCCAGGAGGATCTGTGGGGCTCTGAGGCTTTACTTGGGATTGTAATTAACACCTGACTGCAGCATGTTTATGAACAAAGTTAAGAAGGGAGAAAGAGAGAGAGAGAGATGTTTCAGCCTTGAACTGCATGGTCTTGAGTTGGCTCAACTTTTATGGGATAATTTGGCAGCAGCTGTGATTGAGTACAACACTGAAATGAAAAGGAGTTTGGGGCTTCTTGCCACCTCCTCCTCCTCCCTCCCTGAGCTAGCTTCTACTGCAAAACATGTGTTTCCATTTAACACTGGATAAGAGTCAATTGATGTCTGGATTCTCATTCAAATATTTATTCTTCTGTGGTATTATTAACATTATTTTCCAGTTAGGTGTAGCTTACTTCTATCTCAGATTATCTTCATTTCTTATAATCACATTGCAGCCTCAGTTTTTTTGAGAAATGTTCTATCTTCTCCTCACTTGAAGCTGTCCCCTATATCTAATTCTTTCTCCTTGTTTGTAAATAAAATCCTACAAGTTCTTACTGAATTAGAAAGAAAAATCTCCCACTGACATTAGCAGTGAGTCTAACAACAAAAACTGAGAACATCCTGGTTTTCATTCCACATTCACCTCGGAACGGCTGCGTGAGCACACCCACTGCATTCTCTCTGTCTTTCAGGGAGAGTCCATGTTTGTGTTTTCCTCTTGTTTTTGACTGACCTTAACTCAGCTAAGGAAACTCAATTCACAACAAGATCTACTTCTAGATTAGTCTTAGGACAGAATTTGGAGTTTTGCTTCGAGGCTCACCAAAATGGAGTTTAAACTTCAGACCCCTGCTATTTCACCATCACTCCTATAATATTTTTAAACACAGAAACCTGCTATGATTAACAGATTAATTTCCACCATCTTCAATACTTCCTTTCCTGAAACTCCTTTGGTGAACTGCCTGTTGTGTGAGATGTCCTAATATATTAATCTCTTTTTGACAAGAGTTTTGTGTTATTAATAAAAACAAAACAAACAATTTTCCAAAAAGAAAAACTATGCCAAAAGGCAATAAAAATACAAAAATTCTCTACCCCTCTGCTCAGCAATCTTTAATCCTAGCATATATTGCACAGCTAAATGAGCCATATTGCCAAATGAATCAAAATTCTAACCTTCTTACAGTAGAGACAGAGAGCATAAAGCCCTTTGCTCTATACAGCAGTAATAAAACCAAACAAATAAGAAAATAAATCCCCTAATAATTTAACCAAGTGAGCTTTTTGCTTAGCCTTTTTGCAAGTCACTAGGATTTCCAGGAATTTGGTCAAATGACTGAAAATATAATCAGAATGATGGTAAACAGACCATCTATTTTACAAACATCTCTTTGGGCAATCAGTCAAACTCCAGCATAATGCATTCTGTTTCAAAAATCTCAGATGGATTGCTTGTGGCATTTATATGCCCATCAGCCATAGAACTGGCCTGAGAATCACTTAGGGAACCATTTTCCTGGAGCCTGGTAAAAGGTTACTTATCTATTTGTTATAATTAGTGAGAGCTTCCATCTGGGAAGGTTGCTGTAAATTTAGCAAAAGCATGTTAGGTAAGTCCACTCTATCATAGCCACACAATATTAACCAATTTTACTGTTTCTTTTTTTTTTTTTCCTAAATACGGGTTTCTTTCACTGATTGTACTGAGGCAAACACATAGTAGGAGACCAGATCCTTAGAAGTTCAGCAGTGCACATTTTAAAGCAGAATTTCCCTTGATGAGCAAATCCACATGAATCTCTCACACTTCTAAAGTCCTTAGAAGTTTCTTTGGGGTTACTTTTGGCACCAGACCATATCAGAGGCAGACATGGTAATAATTAGTCTCAAAAGTACACAGCACAGTGGTGTGGGTCTTCCCACCACACCTCCCATTCAAACACCCAGGAGAAGGTTAATTTTGATGTGTGCCTTGCTACCTTAGCTGACAGTCTAACGTCCCACCAGGTACCTGGAACTTTTCCCTGGGCCTGCAGGGGAGCATGTCTTCCTTACTTCCCACCACACAGCTCCTCAGGACTCAGTCCAGTTTTCCAGCCTTCACTGCCAACATATTTAATCCTGTAATTCAGTCATCAAAATCACAGCTGGAGTCAGAGTCTGTATGTGTGTGTATGTGAACTTTGTCAGGCCTTAGTGACAAGTTATCAGCACCTTGGTGCCTTGCTTAAGGAGAGAAAGGGATTTTTTAATTGGTTTTTGTATTTTTTGTTTGGTTGGGGCTTTTTTTCTAGCTCCTTAGTATTCTTGAGAACAGAAATGCATTGTGAATGAACTCACTACCCTCTTCTTCTGCAATTTTCCATAAACAAAACTGTAGCCATACATTACATTCTACCCTAAGTGCTGCTCCCTATGGAGCTGACCATTCTCAGGCAAGATGAGACATATTAGGAAAAGAATGCTTGGTTTTAAACTTTCTCCATGTGTCCCCATTACAACATCCTCCAACAGTCACTGCTTTGCTATACTGTCTAGAACCCAAGCAGCACAGTGCACCCTCAAACCTGACTCTCTGCAGGAGAAGGTGACACCCTTAAGTGACAATTCTGTGCTTCTCAGATCAAGACTTCAGTTAATTGCAAGACTCTTTGCAATTAACGTAAACTTCATCTTTTCTTTCTTGGGCAGAGTGACATAAGCCTGTTAGAAGAGCTATGGATTTAGGAATACAATGAGCACCTTCATGTGGAAATTTGGCTGTGTGGACTGAAATCTGCTTTCACCAGTATAACTTGTTAGAACCTTCAAAGGTCTCTCTTGTTTATGAAATCTACAGCATTAAAAAAAAAAAAAGTAAACTTAGACAAAGTTACCATTTTCTTATTCAGCATTCATGTTTTGCCTTGAAGCCTTGTATTGTCTCCTCTACATCCATACACAGTTCAAGAACATTCAAACTATTCCAGCCTCCTCATCTGTTCCCTTCTGGGAGTAGAAATAAATGAGGCTTACATTAGATTATGTCTGAATAGTTACATTGCCAAATGTTTGGAGTGTACAAGTGCCTAGCAAAGCTCAAGTACATTATGGTACTCCTTGGAAAAGTGGAGCTTTCTCAAGGTCTCTGCTGACTCTTTCCATTTACCTCACACTTACCTTAAATACAACATGAGCAGAGGGAACTCTGCACTTCCTACAAGGCACTCAATATGTGAAGTGATCATGCCCGTAGACAGTCAGCATCTAAGCCACACATAAGTTTTCAGAACAAAATCAATACTTCATGCCCTGAAGCAATTCTGTAAGCCAGGACAGACTTTGGAAAATTAGAATAATAAGCTACCTGTGAGTAGCTCCACTAAATAAGAAAGCAGCTGCATTTGTGCATCTGTCTCTAGGGTTTTGCATGCAGACACCATTTTCTGACATATGGGAGGGAAATGTGAATTCTACACTTGCCACATATAGGGTCCCAATCAGATCGAACATCAATACTTGATTTGAGCCCAATTTATTTGGGATTTGAATAAATTATAATTTTCAAAGTAATTCAACTGAATGTCAGACAGCAGCACTACAAGATGTATGGAAATGTGTATGTATATTATGGTGAGAAGGAAAGTAGTTTTCCTATGAGACCTCGTGTGCAGGGAAAAAGTTACTCTGTATATTTACAGAAGGAAAAATGGGACAGGAGAATGGTATCTTTTGGCTAATTGCAGCATACATCTGGGAAATTTAAAAGAACTAAAAGATGTTCAGCATCTTGAAAAAACAAAGAAACGCATTTCCCAGGTTACTGGCCTAGAAAAAAAAAGCAAGCACAAAATTAACTCAGACCCTGCACAGCTCCATGATTGTCTGCACTGGGCTGAAAGGTCTGAGTGGAAGTTTGAAATGATAAAGAATATAAAATACAAGGGAGAAGGGAAAACTAGAGGAAAAAAAAAAAAGTTCTGTTTCAAAAGAATTCCCAATAACTCCTGCACACACATATTTCCCTCACCTATTTAAGAGTTGCTTTCTGGTGGTACAGCCACAGTCTCCCTTCCATCTCAGTTGTCACAGATCTGAGGCTTTTTGCCCATTATCAGATGGCATATGCCATGTGTCAGAAAATGATTGTTATTTTTTTCTTTAGGTTCAATTAAAACAAACTTGAGTCCACCCATGAGGCATCCTGCCCCAGCTGCACTTCTGCTCGGTTGTACCCTCTGTTCCAACCATGTTGGAGGCAATAAAAGAACTGAGGATGGAGAGACACACTATTTTTTAATTAAAACCATATGTATCATGTAAAATACTCAGGACAGAAGCAGGGTTTATGAATATCAGCTGAAATCAGCCTCACAGAGCAAGTGCCAATATTTACATTTCTATTGCTTAACATTGTTTGGGTTGGAAATTATAGCAGTTTTCTGATTAACTACCTGCAGGCATGCACTAGTTTGACCTTTTGCATGCTAAACTGCATGCACTAAATTAAATTTTCCTCTCTCTCTCTTACTGAGATAAACAAAGCCAGTTACATGACTCAGATTGCCCTTTCCCTCCTGCCATTCCATATGCAAAGTCAATCCTAGCCAGTTAATCCTCTAATTTAAGAGCAGACTTCTGTATTTTTCTAAGTGATTAGAGGGGTTTTGTTTCTTTTAAGTAGTTGTGGGTCAATAATTTGTATTCAGAAAGAAGAGCTAGTAGCATCCAAATAACATAAGTTTCCTAATAACAGGTTTGTGTGGGTACTTCAGAGGTAAGTAAATGGGCAATATTCAATTTCAACAATTTATAAAGTTTAGGAAACAGTATCATCAGCTAAAATGGTTGCTCAGCATACTCCTCCAGAGAAAGCAAAGCCAAAAAAAAAAAAAAGGGAGAAGAAAATACCACATTTAGCAGGTGATCTGTTGTCCTATTGTACAATTAATAGGTTAGAAACTCTTAAGTCAAATCTAGTTATTCACATTTTCAAATACTAGTAACTAATTTGAGAAATATTTATATTTTATAATTACTCAGACATTCTCATCATATCCTCAATTGAAATTATGCAGATCAGGGACAACTTTCCTGAAATCAGATCAAGTTATTCAGAGACCAACCACACATACTTAGTAGCACTTATTCTCCAGAGAATCATAAGGAAATAAAATCAATTATCAGACTACATTGCTGAATTAATGGAGAAGAAGATTACTGCAAAAGTAACAGGACAGGCTGTTGAAGAAAACAAAAACCTTTCCTTTTTTTCAGTGGGAACTAGAAAAGGTTTGTGCTCCACTTTGTTCTGTGGTGAAATAAAGTTTGGTTGCTACACAAAACCAAGACAGGGGCTCGATGCTTTGTACAGCAAGAGATATATCACTTCAGAGAGGAAATATTTTCTGTACAAAGGCAGTTTCAGGGCCTCGCTTTGAATATGTAGAATAGGCAGCAGTCATAATTTCCCAATAGAGCACATCATGTCTGAGTTTGTACAATGAAAGCTTATAAAACTTATACTCTCTGCCGTAACATGGCTCAGAGGAAGCGCAGATCTCGTTTTGGTCCAGACATGGACAACTCAGTGGCCAACTCTATGCTGTTGTCAGCTCTAGGGGTGACTGGCTAAGCCTCAGTTGACTGCAGTGATGTACCATCAGTTCTGTAGCCAGAATGAAACTTTAGAAGAAAAAAAACCACTCCAACAGAGACTCTATTGCTCAAATCAATCAGCTCAGGATCTTTCAAAACTTTTAGTAGAATGGATTCTTTGGAGAAATGGGTGGCAAACACAATTCACTATCACTCTGAGGAACTCTTGTCACAAATACTTCTCCCTTTTATAATAACAAGTAAAGCAACAATATGCTTGCAGCTTATCTTAACAGTTTTCCCAAGAATTGTTGATCAGAGAGCATTTATGTGTTTGCTGATGTTTTCATGAAGGTTCTGTTTGGTTGGTTTTTTTAAATTTCTAGTTAAATACTTTCTCTTTTTTTTTCCTAAAGGATTGAGATGGCCTAACTTTACCCTATACCTCACCTACCTTTTCCACACAGGTTCTTCTCAGTGAGAGACAGAACAAGAGGCAGCATGAGGTGAGCAAATATTTCTCCTTCAGCTACAAATCACAGTTTGAAAATTTCAGCTCTACTTACCTGATATAAACAAAAGCAGATGGCAAATCCTATATTTACTACGACTGCATTAGGATTTATAGGACATAACTATTTGCTTATAGCAGTCACTGTTAAGTTTTACTGGGTCTTTTTATTAGTATGTATCTGTGGGGTAAAAAGCATTCTAAACTGATCAAAAGAAACCAATTATCATGCAAGAGATGTTTTTAACTGCAAGAATAGTTGCCATTTGTTACATGGACACTGCCTTTTTTCAAGAACATAATGGCATATATGATCAATTCTTTGTCAAGTCAAGATGTACAGGCATAAATTTTCATGATCCTTGAAATACCACCTATACAGAGGTAGCTTTTCTCTGTATTGTTTTGCAAAGACACCCCTAATATATCTGCTGTGAGAAAATAAACTATTTTTCTTAAATTGGCAAATATGAGAACAAAGGCAACAAAAAGTGTCACATCCTCACTAAATACTGCACAAACCTCACAAGTCTTGGCTATGATTTGTACCTGCTCATCCTACAAAATGGTTTGGACCAAGAATATACTGCACTATTATAAGAGCCAAGCCAGGTCCTGTAGAGACTGTGAAATCAGAGATAAATGATTCTTCTCTCTGTTTAGCAAAAGTTATTCTCAAAAGAAAAAATAAAAGTGATGGCTTAATTTCTGTTTAGTTGCCTCTACTATGGTACATGTTCATAAATATTCCTTTTTGTTAACCAGCATACCTTTAGAGACATGTTTCACTTATTGTACATAAACATACATTAATTTTTTTTATCAGCCATAGGTGCCCATAGATACCAATGACAACAGAACCAAAACTCAGACACCTAGAATGGCAAGGGAAATTTCTAGGAGATATCAATACTAAAAATATAAAAAAGTTGCACTTCTCAAGGTCATGTCCTATGACCTCAAGTTCAAAGATTCCACAAAACTGACCCTGCTGGGCCTTGTAAGCTTTAGGCAAAAGGACCAGAAGGCAAAGAGACTAACCACACCCCAATGGAAATAATTTTGAAAGGCAAATAATTCAGGCAAACTGACGTTAATCAGCATAGCTGATAAGATTAACCTGGGAAATTCTCGTAGATAGCCATCATAATTTGTTTAGCCCATAGCTCAGTGTTAATATAGTTTCAAGTCATTCTCCTCTCTGTTATACCAAGAGACAATGAAATCTGTCTTTTAACTAATTTACAATTTTGCAAGAGTCATTTCTAGATCAATATACCAGAATCATACTGAGCAAAACTCTTTGACTTGTCTTTGACTTGTTTTCACATATATCTGTAGGTATGTATATGTGTGCACTAAGTAAAGCCATAGAGAGTTTTATAATCTATATTATTGTATCAATTTTTTTATGTACACATAGTGCATTAAACTTGAATTCTGCTGTCCAATGTTTTGCAATATCCTAATTTCAGTTTGCAAACATTAAAGGTGTACTTGTTTCTCTAGAACAAGTTAACAGAAAATTAACTAATTAAATAAAAATAACATAAAATATTTTACTTTATATTCTGGTTGCATTACTCCTGTAATATGTTACAGCTATGTGGTGCATACCTTTGTGCCTGTAAGGTATATCTAAACTATTTCTAGATCTCAAAAGAAGTCCTGTGGGGGCCTGGGGCACATGGTTTTTCCAGGAACCGCACAGGAGTAGCCTTTGAGTGGGTAAGGGAAACACACAAATCCTAACACTGAGGCAGGATGCACACATTTTTTTCATTCTAGACCTCTCTCCACCCACTGCTCTTCACATATGCTTGCACTTCTGACCTGAGCCTCCAGCAGTGTTTGTGGAATTCATACTGTATGCCACAATGTGACTGTGTTACTGTGTTTCCCAACAAGGCTTTGCCTAGTGCAGCTCTTATGTATTTTCTTCCTTTTTTTTTTTTTTTTGAGACATTGCATCCTTTTGCAATGGAAAAAAATGATTACAGTTCTTGAGTTCTGCTTCACTTAAGTTTAGTTAATTAGCCACAGGTGAGGGAAGCATCCTTTTAAATCACTCTCATGGACCCCCAGGTTGAAAGTCAAAAGAGCTTTAGCCTCTTGAGTAATACCTTGATTACTCGATAGCTCCAGCAGCTGAGAGATTTGCTTGCACAGTTGGATTCTGATCATCTAACAGAAGGAAACTGAAACTGAATAAGCAGAGGATAATATCTTGGGCCTATGGAACTAAATGACAAAATTCTCATTGCTCCAAAGAGCCAAGAGCCAGAAACTTTAGTTTAGGCTTCCAAGACAGCACAGAAGATGTGAGCAGTTCCTGCACCACCAGTTTTCCCCTTTCCCTTTTCCCAGTTTTCTTCCATTTAAATTGTTTAGAATTTGAAGAAGCAGAGGTATTTCCTTATGTGGCACCAAGATTTACACATTAAAATATTATACCAAAAGCATCCACATAATATTTCCAAGCACTGGCATATGCAGTTCTGTCCTGGAACAGAATGTGAAAAGGTATAATCACCTAACCTTTCCTGCAGGAAATGTGTGCCCATATGGAATATGTGCTTTTCTGAGACAGCTAACTTTGCTCTTGAGCAAAGGTGAGAAGAACTGGTTCAAGGGATTAGCAACATAGATCAGTTAATTTCTGCTGTCCTTGTGATAAGAGGAAGGCTCAAAGGGTTATCTGCCTGTACTCAGATTTCCAAGTTGAGTGCCCACTTTTTGCCTGTGCCTAAAGATGGCCTGAAATGCAAGTAAAGCAAAAAACTGGAAGAGAACATATATAGAGTTCCTTCTATTTCCTTTGTGCATGTGATGCTCAGATGAAATACTTTTCAGTTTTAAATAGCCGTATAAAGGGCAGCACAGAAGAGCAATTGGTCAATTGCTCTGCAGATAGAGAGCCAGAGCAGAAACTTGTGAAGTAACCTGAATAGGAACATAAAGGAAGAGTCGTAAATTTAACCTAGATCTCTAGGAAATCAGTTATTTTACCATGGAGCATATTGCTGGGGAGAAAGAAGTTTGATCTTTATTGCATACTCTTGACATAAGACTGAACAAGCAGAAAAACTCACATTTGTTCTGAAAAAAGAAGGACAGAGCATATAAACTCTCTTTCAAGAGCTGTAAGCTGCCAAGTGAAGAGCAAAAATGCAGAATTAGCATGTGAATTAATGCTATCACTAATGTGCTAAAAAAATTAATCCTGTGCCATTTAAAACTTATTTCCCAGGCATACTTTTTATCCCTTGCAGATGGATCTTGGCAATTAGGGATTGAGTTAATAAGCTCCAAACTAGTAAAATTCCAATTGCAGAACCAGGTATATGAGGTGATCGTAGGAGTTAATAAGCCAGAGGACAAGCTATACTGCCTAGTGTAACCTTTGGCAGGAGGGTCAGAAGTCACAGGGCAAATCTGGAAACAAATCAGCTCTTTAAATCTTCTTACTGGGTTACAGGAGTGAACTCTACCTGTTATGTTTGGTTTTGACTGGAAACAAAATTTTTCAGTTTTGCTTAAGCTGCAGTGACTGCTTCAACTCCTGACATAGACAGATATTAAGATGTGATAAGAAACCTCTCATTTATGCTACAAGGTTGACCATGTCAAACAAGAATTAACAGAAGAAAGAAGAAACAGATGTTGTTTTTCACCAGTTATAAAACTGAGGCTTTCATACACATTCTTATATTAGTCCTTAAAGGCCAGCATCCTTCACTTTCTGTAAACACTTAATGAAAGCTTGGCAAGAGAGTAACTTTAATCTCAAATACCTGGTTATGTATAAACACTTCTACACCATGTTTTCAAGTCTACAATTAAGCCCTAACAACCTGAAATTAAATTTGTTTAGAGTTAAACACAAAGTTTCAGAATAACATTATTGCTGCTATAATACTTGCATACTTGCATCTCCAAAAGGACAACAGAGATATCATCACCTGACTCACAAAGCTAGCCAGAGCCCTGGAAATTACCAATATTTTTCATGAAAATGACTGCAAATTAACTCAGAACAAGAATATTCACTCATGTAACTGACAACTAATTTTGAAATAATGAATGCATTTAAGAGTAACACACAGTTTTTAATTGCAAACTTAAGAAGGCAAAATAAGCAACGTGCTGAATAAATTGTTCATTCGGAATGATTCATCCAAATCTAATAACTATCTGTCTCTACAAATATTGTAATAAGGCATAATCAGTCAGTATAAAACACCAGAAGGAAATGAGCCACGAAAGAATGAAGCTGTATTGCTGCTGTTTCAGTACGAAAGGACAGACTTCATAACTATCTAGCAATCCCTTCTAGCTTCAGATGCTCCTACAAAAGCAGAATTTAAACTGTGTTTTGCTGCCATGCATTATGGCTGAGACCCACAGGCTCAAATGTAGTCCGACCCTAAAGGCAGAATGAGATGCTTATTCTCTCCTCTTCTCATTTTTACCCCTCTTCTCTTTGGAAACCCAGAACCAGAGGCGTGGGGGGAATTGCTGACTCAAATTGCTGTGTGAGCAAAACCTGCAGGCTCCACGCTGCTTCTATATATGGGCTGGGGGAAAGATGATTTGCCTGTCTCAAAAGAGCCGCCAACCATCACATCTGAGAGCTCCTCTCAGGCGTCCTCAGCCTAAACATTTTATGGGTTGGGGGTCGCAGGTCAGCAACTGTCAAAACAGAGCACAAGTCACTGCGCACCCGCGAGGAAACCGAGCAGACGGCAAAGCCGGAGTTCAGGGGCTCAACGCACACCGCAAATGGCAAAGCTGCCCTTAAAAAGTAACAGGCTTCTCCCCCTAAATCTCTCTGATTTTTACAAGTAGAGCTCAAAGTTAAGTGGGCGTGAGTTTTAAAAGATCAATGCACATGTGGAATTAGACTATTCTAAACTTTTTTTTTTTTTTTTAATGGAGGAAAACAACCACCAAACTTTGAACTGCCAAATTTAACCAGCAGCAAACTCCAAAGCACCAGGTGGTTTCATAAACCCAAAGGTTCATAAATCTTTTCTTTAAAGTTTCCAATTTCAAAAAAGAGCTTGTTCTCTTTGTGGTTATTTTTCAATTTTTCTCCCTCCCTCCCCCTTCTTTCCTGCCTTTGGGCGGATGACCTGCCAACCCCTGACAGTCTTTTAAGCTCGCCGTGCTGGCTCCTGCCAGAGACAGGCTGCCCACTCATGGGGCAGCAAGCCGTGGGCATGACTTCATCCAAAAGGGGCTGCACAGGGGAGCCAAGCTTTCTATTTTTAAACACTGCCTGCCACATAGCTCGGGAGTGCGAAGAGTTCATGCGTTCAGTGAATCTGTTCTCGCCACCTCTCAGGCCTTTAAAGCAGTTCTAGTAAGCCAGACAGTGTAGTCATCCGTCTCCTCAATCTACAGCCTGTGGGCTACACACAGTCCATGGGAGCAATTCATCTGTCCTGTGGGGTAATTTGGGAGACAGCCAGGTGCAGGCAGGGGGATCAGGGTTGGATGAATCACCAGTGGCTTGTGTTTAGCGAGGACCAAGGTGTCTTCATGAAAGATGACAGCTGGGAATAAACTTCTGCTACAAAGCAGAGCAAATCACTTGCCCTGTACCCTTGCTTCTGCTGCATGAAAAATGCCACTGAGAAAGGCAGCTGTCAGGCATAGCATGAGGTCTTGTGGCCAGAACCAGCTGGTGGCTGTTATGCTCGTGGAAGTATTTAGGGTTTTACCTATGCATGTATATAGTGAAGCATGTAAGCACTACACTCCCAAAGAGGCACCAAACTTTCTGTACTTTCTGTGATGTGAGAAGAGCAGAGCTGCCATCAACAGTCCTTCTCCAATGTTAAAAGAAGTCAGCAAAAAGGCTGGATTCCAGCTCTTTAGGTACTGCTCTGTAATCAAGAGACATATAGACACATAGTCCTCTAATCTTCTTAAACTGACAGATGACAAGAGTGCAAGAGTGGAAGAAATGGTCACAGATTTCTGGCTTCTTTCTTTGTTTCCTAATTGCACTCTAAGATCCGCCCACTTTAACACATGCCTCAAATTATGAAATCACAAAATCACTCATGTTGGAAGGGCCTCAGAGGTCACCTAGTCAATGCCCCAACAGCAGCTTGCTCCCCCTGCTCTACACATTCTCCTGCAGAGAGAAAGGCAGCACAGAGAGAGAGCTGCAGAAACAGCTGTGGAACCATTAACTCACTTGCTTTACCTAAGTCAGACAGATGGGAATCTTTAGCCCATTACCACTTCTGCTCTTTAGAAACAGCACCCAGCACATGGCTGGGTAGAGACATCACACATAACTGTGTCACAGATCTGGTGAGGGTAGGTTGCTAAATCTCCAGCCACTTGATGGGTAAGAGGGTTGTCTGATCAGATTCAGTACACAAAATCACATTACAGCTCCTTAGAGATGGCTTGGTTAGTAGCAAATTTCCTATGAAGTCCTCAGGTGAATATCACCCACTTCTATTGCTGAAGCTAATAAAAATGGTGTGGAATGTGATCAAGGCTGCGCAGGAATATCAGTATCAGAGCTGGGGTTACACAGCACAAGCTTAGTCTAAATGCTCTAACCTTTCTGGAGTTCAGATTATTCACTTCTGTGGCCTGTGCCATGCCAGCTCATGAGTTATGGCACTGGCAGACAGAAAGCTGGGTGAAGCAGTGGTTTAGATACCAGCAACAGTCACCCAAGCCTTTCTGTCAATCCTTCAGCTAGGCAGAACTCTTCCCTTTGGAATAAGTGTTCCTCACTTTTTGTTGCAGCTTTCTTTCATCCACTTTCATCCCATGTCTTTACCCTCCTCACACATACAAATATGCACATGCTTTGCCTGAAAATCAAAGAAAACTACCTCTCATTTTAAAAAAAGAGAAACAAGAAGAGCTTTCATGTTTCTCATGTTTTATGCTGTTATAACTGCATTTGATATAGTCCCATGAGCAGACCTTCCAATAATAATGACTAAGTCTACTTTTATTTTGTAGTATATTTAGGAGCTATTTGGAGCTGTAACCACAGTTATACAGACATCTCTCACCACATACATGTGGTATTATTTACTCAACCTCCTGATTCATTAAATGGATTTCCAGCTCCTAAGAATTTTATTATTATTCCTCTGCAGCATTTTCATATTGATTATAATTTCAAAATTCTCTGCTGGAGATCAATGAGCATCCACTAAATTAGGTGACAGTTGATGGGTATAAAATTGAAACACTGCAACTATTTGCTGTCTACAGCCATCAAAGTAATTAAGGTGATTCCATCTCTCCTCACTCACTCTTTGGATCTAGATCTGGTTCTGTGTTGAACTGTAGGGAAAGAAACAGGAGAGGGGACAAATGGTATACAAGCTAGATAGCAATGGCAAACATGACATCTAAAATCCTCCAGCATATTGATTAGCTTGACAAAGAAACTATTATTTTGTGCCATAGATCCTCCAAAACCTGGGCCCAGTCTTCCCTTAAGTCAGGAGTGTTCCAGTATTGCTCTCTTGAGAATTGTGTCGAGAAATAGCTCTCAGACTAAACAAAAGAGGTGAATGGGGGCTCATAAGCATAAAACAACACTACCATAAACAAGTTGAAATGACAGACTCCTCAGTGATACAACTCATGCTCCAGCTTTCAGAGCGAGGCCAGAACATCAGGTTCCTCTGGATTCAGTATTATTCACCCACAGTTCATTGACAGATACAATTTTATGTTGCTCTTTCTCTGCATGGCCAAATTCCAAAATTAATGCCAAATCTGGATTTGGCACTAGGGACCCATGGCTGTGCTAGTAACTTAAATACCTCTAGCCCAGATGGCTCTTAAGCCTATCTGAAAAATATTCCTGGGTTCCAACAGCAGCAAGCCAGTTTCCAGAGTCTGCTGGGCAGAACAGCACACCAGTATTTTCCATCAACTAATCTTTTAAAATATATGAAAATATCTAATTCCTATCTTTTCACCTGTAAATAGGCTCTAGTCATTTATATATAAATAGATCCATATATAAGGCATCCCTTCTCATTCCACCATATGCTGCGATAAAAGATCTGAGCAGGATCTCAGAATGCAGGGCTGGATCTTGGTGGAACTAGGCTTAGATATGGGACTCATCATTTCCAGAATTATCCAGCAACCTGGTTGACATCCTGAGGGAACGTGCCTTCTTTTCATTAAAAGCCTCTTCCAAAAAAATATCGGAGTAGCTGGTAGCAAACAACTTCAAGGGAATGTGACATGCAATTCTTGTTCTGCCAAGAAAATATATACATTATTAATAATAAAAATCTACTTGGCTGATGACATTTTTGATAGTTATTAGCAACGAGATAGATAACTATTCTCAGTTTTGCTAAACCCCCGTGTGGATTTTGCCAAGCTTAAAATAACAGGATAAGGCAACAGTATACTTCTAATAGCTAAAATTCTGACCAAAAATCACAAATTAAAATAAGTTAAGAAGTCTTCTGCAGAAAAAGAAGTAAGTTTTATGTTCTTGAACAGTGGATCAAAGTGACAGTTAAATGACTTTCCTATTACCTGCCATGTCCATACAAGCAATATTCATTAGCAACAAGATTATAAATAAGGCAAAAAAATACTTGTCTCCTTATAATTCTATATTTTCTTTGCCAAACCTCATCAGTGTTTAAAACAGTAGATTTCACTGCTATTCAAAATAAGAATCTAAAACATAATTCTTCCCTAAATATACAGCTCTTTAGTAGAGGAGCTGTACCGAACTTCATCCCACAGACTGCACTAATTCAGCATCACGTCAAACTATCCCAGGGAAGACCATGGCATTTCTCTAAATCTGGCATAGGATCATGTAAGCTAAGTGTAGGAGCTATTGAGAAAAATAGCCCAAGTTCATTTGACAATGTGCTAAGATTAGCTGGTCTTCCATTAACACAAAGTACTCTATGAAAGGAGGCTGAGAGCAGCCAGATCACCCATCCCATTGTTTGCATAGAATCTTACCCTGACAAGGGCATTACAAATCAACATGGACTGTGGCCTTCTGATTTTTCCTGAATCTTTAACTGAGTCTGACACCCATTACATGCTGTAAGCCTGTGAATTGGGTTTGCATGCACATATGCTTGTGTGGGAGGTTTCTAGTGTGCATATGACTGGATGTGTCTGTGAAACAAATTTCTGGACTGATCCAGACCATTTGTCCAGAACAAAATGAGGTATGTGTATGAGTTGTATGATGCAAGTATGAGCATCATTACACCTAGATACATGGAGACAGGTGGCAGCCTAATGGATTTTGGGAGGTCAAACAACCTTTTGTTTTTCATGTGGTGTCACAGTAGGGCATGAATAGAACATATGTAACAGCTGAGAAAGGAAAAACAAAGCCAGTGCAAATTAAATAGGGCTATATGATGTGTGGATGATCCTGAAGGAATGAAAACAGAGGTGCAGAACAGACCTTAATGTTATGTGCAGTTTATGCACATGACCTATGCCTTTATATACAGGCAAGTCACACTCCATCAGGGTTATAGAAATAGTCATAGTTCCAAAGGTATTAGAAGATACAGTGTTAAAATGCTTCCTGCAGAAATAGCAACATGTGCCCTACTGATTTTATTCTAAACCTCTAGAACTCACCCCACAACACCTTAGATCTATCACAAAACAGAAACACTAGGGACATCTCCCCATGGAAAACAGAACAAACAGAAACACCGGCAGTATATTTTTCTGAGGGGTTTTATGTTATATTATTTTTTCTTCCACAGTTATTTTGAGGCATGTGTGTGTAATGCATTCCTGGACAATGCTATAGCAATTGTGTCTGCTTTTATTCAGAGACTAACAGCCCTTTCTGAACTGTTATTCTTAGGAAAAAGCCTTCAGACTAACCATATTCCTCCACAAAATCTCCAGTGGAGAGCCCTGAACACTCACATGGGCCTTTCAGGTATGTTAGGTCCACCTCTGGCTGATTGGTCCTTTTACTCATCTATTTTAAAAACCTTCCAGGTTTCATTTCAGAAGGCAAAAAGCAATTTGAAATTCTCTCCAGATGTTATGGATTTCTGTTGTCTTTTTTTCCTCCTCACAGATTTATGTTCTGAAAAGAAGAAAATAGAGAAAGAAAAAAAAAAAAAAAGAAGATAAGAAGAAATTTTTTTAAGCCTTTAAAAGATATGAGGGATCTAAATTAAAAACCTTTTTGCAGTGAAAGGTGGCTGGAGGGAATGTATAAGAATAGTCAGTTACTGCTGGCATGTTTACAGGCTTTGAAGGTTTTTCACATCTCTCCGAGTGAGAATGGTTAAGAGCAGCTCTACCTCACACTAAGATTTTATGGGATTAATGAGGTCTTTATTAAACCAAATACCTGCAGGTTCTGTTACTGCTGGTGTAGCTACAAATCCTTCATACTTGTTCATACAAGGCAGAGAGTAAAATTGGAGCACTGTAAAAATGACTGGCCACTTTGCCTTTCTATTCTTGTGATGAACAAAATGAGATATGTGTATGTGCAAACTTCTTTCTAATAAGTAATTAGGTTTGTTTCTACTGACACTGTTTAAAATGAAAAGGGTTTGGGGTTTTTTTAGTTTGTTTGCTTTTTCTTTGTTTTTTTTTTTTTTTAAACAGCCACAGATTTATGATCAATATAGGAAAGAAGGTTTTATGGAAAATAAACAGACTACAACAGGAAGAATATTCGAGTTACATTAACTGATTTACCTGAAGATGATTTTTTCTCCAGAGCAAGTCTGGTGTAAACTGAAAAAAACCTTCTGCTGTCTTTTCATCCCCATTTAATTATTTGGAATCCTCAACTCACAGCCATGTGCAAATAATGGATCCAGCTACAGGATATGTCTACACACGAACTCAAGAGCCATGATTGCAAAATGTGCTGCAAACTCATACCACACTGTTTTAATTTTGTAAGCCAACATGAAATAGCCTTTTGTTTCACTGTTATAAAGATGAGAAATAAATATTCAAAAACCTGAGGTATTCTGTTCTTCAACCACCATTAATTGTAAGCCAGTTCTCTTTCTCCTATATATTACTAAAATATTTTTTTTAATTATAAGATTTAGAGTATATGAGAAATCTTTAATACTATGATTGTGTCTCCCACAGCAAAAGTGAATGTAAAAATGTGCTATTTTGGTACAGGTCACTCCTCCATTTTTTAAAGATTGATTTAAAAACTCATAACTTAAAGGAGGTTGACAGTATTCACGCTCCGAAAAGCAGAATTTTTGTACAGAATTTGTCTCAGACTGTTGAGTTTTTTTAAAGGAAGGAATCTCAAAATTTGAATAAAACTTCATTCCTTTAATTGGAATTAGTTTTAGTATATACATTCTTTTTAATTAACTACTTCTGTTTAGCATACTCATTTTTCTAAAGGATACAAACAAAAAAATTTTATGCACTACAAAAATTTTATCCTTTCTGGTGTCTAGAAGATGGAATGGCACGATGTGTTTCACAGTTATCAAGCCAAACACTCTTGAAATATGCTCCACAGGGAATATTAACCCCAAGCTTTGAAACCACAGAAAATCTATAAGGAGAAAGTGTTGCAAAGATTTTGCTGGAGTCCACTCCCTCCTATTGGGGTGTTATTGTGTTTTTTGATATTTTCCCAAGGAAGACTGTAACAACATGAAAGCCTTTGTGCCTTGGGAAGAGCTGTGTTTGAAGAGTAGCGCGAATAATGATTTCATAATCACACTTCGAAAAACTGAAGTAAAATACTTCAAGCAACAATTCCTTTACCTCTTCCTGTTTACGCAAAAATCCGTGGCTAGTGAAGCAAGTTGCACAGTTTTATTTTGTGTTCCTGCTCCTGCTCAGCCGTGAAGCCGCGCTGTGTCAGTCACTTACAATGACCAGGCACTTCCGAAATGGCAGCGTCATGACATTTCCATGGTGACTTTGGCCTCAGCTCTGCAAATCCCACAAGATCAAGTTACAGGCTGAGGACTTAGGAAATGAGTAAGAAAGCGCTAAAGGAGAAAAGCTGTGATTATATGCAAATATATTCATTAGAGAAGAGATCGAACAGAAATGCACCTTCAATATTTTTTTAATGAATTTTTAAACATAAAAATGTGCTGCAGGTGTGCAATTTAATGTATCTGACCTTTTAAGGACTGGTTAGAAATGTTTGCTACCAAAAACTTTTCTTGCTTATATTTTTTCTTATTTCTGTTTAAAAATTTTTCCTTTAAAGCTTCATCTGTTTTCACTTTTATTGACAATAATTTATCTTTCCTTTGTTTTATTTCTTCATGTCCAATAGAGCCATCAGCTATAAGTTTTGAAGCTATAAGCAAATCCTGCCAGACACCCTGGAATAGATGACACCCTCTGCACAGAACATACCATGGCCTTTGTCTGCTATATATATCTATACATATTTCCATGCATTTTTTACCTTGTAGCAGAATTTCTTTTAATAGCACAGAATATATAGCCACTGGATAACTACATTCCCACTTTTCCCTCAAACAAAACAGTTTTAGGAAGCAGGTGAATGCATTTTACTAAAATAATTTCACATGTGTTTCAAAAAAATCTATGTCAATATTAATTTCTAGCCTGGGTTCAATAAATATGTCAAGCTAACTAAAATATTTTTTTTAAATGAGGTAGAATAGAAAAAATATTCTAGTGAGACCCTAAATAAGATTTGAGGTTCCAAATTTCCTGTGGGAAGGGAGATGCCCAATACACATATACCTCATCCCTTCATGGTTTGCTGGGGTTTGTATGTTTGGGGTTTTTTATGTATTATGTTTAGAGGCAGTAACAAACACATGGAGAAAAGAAAATGTCATAGGTTTTGAAATCACTCAGAGAAAACTCTGATTTCGAATGCTTCCTTAAACACAAGCAAGTAAAGGTCATGTTGTTTCAGTATTATTTCCATTCCATTATGAAACAGAGGATTTTGAGCAGTAATATGCATTCCTTCCTCTCATAAATGCACAGCTAAAAGTAAGATCCTCCCAAAGAAGCAAGATCAGCATAGATCTCTGCCTGTTATTTTGCTTTCAGCTAATACCCCACACCCCCAAGAAAAATTCTACTGACCTTTTACTCTCCATTCAATCCTGACATATATATCAGAAATTATTGGACCAAGGAGCATTTCACATGCATTTCACATCAGGAGGAAAAATGCATCTTCACAAAATGCACTTCTAAAGGACAGGACAAAACTCCCATCTGCCATTTTGTGTTACTATCCATTACTAAATTCAAACACTGCATGCTGGAACAGAAGCATGCTTACCACAATCTGTGGAAACACCTTCCTATTCAAATGTGCTCAAAATCTCTGTGCACACTTCAGTGCTCTTTTCAATGTATTTGCAATTGAAAAAAAAATCCTCTTACTTTTACAGACTCTAGTTCCACAAAGCACTTAAGGAAATATTTTTCCAGTGATGCATTTATCCATAGAATTAAAAATATGCAAATATTTAAACAAGCTCTATTTCTCCTATTCCCCACTTACTGGCAGGAAAATTCCAGTCTTCTGATGGTAATTTTACTGTTTATTACTTTTTATTAGAAGTTTGTTACACAAGTATAATACTAAACCAATAGTAATAACATCCCAGCCCACCAGTGAATTCCACTGTGGCATGTCTACCCTAAGTAAAATCCTGCAACTCATTCTACTTTATCCTGAAAAATGATTAGCTGAAATCTAGACCTTATGGAAAAATAACCTGATTGCAGCATATTGTAGCTGAACATTGTCAAGGGAAACAAATCATACATAAGAACTAATGTGTGGGAAAACAAGCAAAAACCATAGGAACTATGTAAATCACTAGGTCTTCAGTCTCTGGAGTTCTGATATTCAGTGTGCCTCAGAATCAAGCATACTTTTCTTGAGACTAAGGAAGAGCTCAAACAGTGATGTTTTTATAGCAGCATCTTATAAGTCAAAGTGTGCAAATGCATACTTCTTCATTTGGACTGGGCTGTATATCACATCTTTGGAAATTAGGCCAGCTAAGGCACAACAGGTTATTTCACCACCCCAGAAGCAGAACAATACTCAAACTGAGTACACAGAAGTGTAACAACTAGTCAAAATCTCAGTGATATAGCAATGGTGCCATTAACCCACTCTAAAGATTTTTTGGAGGGTGGAAACTCCCCTTCACTTTCGAAATCACTGGTTTTCACCTCTGAAAAAGGAAAATTTGATTTAACGTATTGCATAAATAATATTGCAATCACAAGACATTAAACGTTGAGCCAGGACAGGCTCAGCCTGCCACTTCACATTCATACAAAAAGTTTTGCAGTGCATTTCTGTCCTGGCAGATGTCACATCCTTATCATCTGACATCCAAGGGCCAGATATCAGTCAAGTGTCAGGCCAGAATAATTACTGCAATGCGGCCTCCTGATAATTCAGCTGAAGTGCCACAATGCAGTTATGTGTGATCCAGATCAAATTTATACTGCCAAGTTCTTTGATAATGCACAGATACAGCATTAATAAGCACTGAGCCACAGGCTTCAAACAACTACAAGTATCAGGAGTAATATACACTAGCCAGCTTTCACTCCATTCTTTGCAAAGTCCACTGGGTTTTTGCTATCACTGGCTGGAACTCTACTTGGGATTCACACTTAATATTTCATGGTGTACTTGGGTGTATATAATCATAGTGGCAATGTTAATAAATTATTTTTAAAGCATGTTTTACCATTTTATTTTCATGTCTACTTCTGAAATTTTATGAAACCACACTAGTACATGAACGAAAATTAAACTGAAAATCTCCCAAAGATTTCCATCTTTTTTTTCTCCATATAGAATTATTTTCCCTTATGCTCTTACCTGTTTTTTACCAGCCTGCTTGTAGAGAACACACTAAGAAAGGACTCAATCCCCATTTTGCTGGTTTTGCTGAGGCAAACATTTGGAAAGAATGCTTTTAAAATTCTCCTGTTCCCTATATGAAGAAGATGGGAGAAGAAAGAGCCCTTGTTTAACAGAATCCTAGAAAATCACTTAAATTCTTCATAAAAGATTCATGGACCTTATAGGGACTACTCATAAAAGAAAAAATATTTTTCATTTAAAACTATCTACATTGAAAAATATTCTGTTTATTTTCCTCTTCCACATATATTTTCTACAAGTTTGGATGGGGCTTTAAGCAATCTGGTCTAGTGGTCTAGGTGCCCCTCTCCATAGCAGGGGCTTTGGAATAGATGAACTTTAAGGTCCCTTCCAAACCATTCTACCGTTTTATGATTTTATGAAAATGTAATGTTCTCTGAGGATTTGGGGTGGATCCAGATAAAATAGTTTTGCAACTTTTCAAAGCCAAACACTAAGTAAATTTGACAGGATAATTTAGCAAATATTCTATTTGACCCCAAGGTCCTTCTCCACAGAGCTGCTTTCCACAATATCCACTGCTCTCCTGTGATTTATCCAGGTAATTGATTCATCATAGATGTCAATTAGGTTGGCCAAGCACGATTTGCCTTTAGTGCAGCCACACTGACTACTCCTGATCACCTCTTGTCCTCCATGCGGACAAAGATGGACCCCGGAATGAAGCGCTCCATCACCTTTCCAGGGACTGAGGTGAGGCTGACAGTCTGGTAGTTCCCCAAGTCCTCTTATTTGCCCTGTTTGGAAACCAGAGTGACATTTCCTTTTTTTCAGTCCTCAGGCACCTCTACTGAGTCCTGCCAACTTTCAGAGGTGATTGTGAGTGGCCTTGCTGTGGTGTCCATCAACTCTCTCAGCACTTGTGGATAGATCTTATCAGGGCCCATGGACTTCAGGATTTGCCTGGGTGTTCTCTAACCCAATCCTCCTTGATCAAGAGAAGTCTTCCTTCCAGCACTCCTCTACCCTGTTCTCCCAGGTCAGAGATTCCTGAAGGCTGGTCTTGTCCCAGAGCAAAGGCAGCATTCAGCAGCTCTGCCTTCTCTGCACCCTCTGTCACCAGGCTATCCCTTCTATTTGGTAACAGGCCCACATTATCCCTAGCTTTCCTTTGTTATTCATGTATTCGAAAAAGCCTTTCTTGTTCTTCTTGACATCCTTTGCCAGATTTAATTACAGAGGGACCTTGACCTTCTCTGTGTTTCTCATTGCATGTGCAAAACAGGAACACAAGAAAACATAAACCTTTTTTTTTTTTAGTGTGTATCCAAAGACTCAATTATTTAGATCACATACAGGAATATTTTTCTGAACATTCATCTTTGCATGATCTGTATTTGGGGATCATCTTTCAAAAACATAATAAAAACTTGATGTTTCTAACTTCTGCATCAACTAATGTTCCATTATTAAAGACAGATACTTCTAAGTAAGTAAAAGTCAAAAATCAAGTGATATTACCAGTCTTCAATTAAACTACTTAAGTATTCTGCAAGGAGCTATTCTACTACAAAAGATTTTTCATTCTTCTGCATTAGTCATCAATCAGACACATGACTTTGCATATCTCAAAAACTTTAAATAAAGTAAAATGGAATAGGAATATTTGATCTTTCCCATACAGATCAATAGTTCTTAATCAAGATGCCACAGTCTAATTCATGGTTTGCAACCTGATATGAGATTGAAAGATAAGGTTATTGAGAAACGAGCACTAAATGTTGTTATCTGTAATATTGATACATCACACTAATGCCTATGAAGGATGAATAATGAACTAAAAGCTACATAATAAAGTCTGCCTATAGTAAGTCCGGCTTTTGGTATATTGTTTACACTGAGTAGCAACAATTGTTCATTTTATTTCCAGGAAAGACCTTGAAGATAAAAGGAATGTGATAATTTAGAAACAAACAAACAAACAAATAAATAAATAAATAAATAAATAAATATGTATATGTTTGTATATGTGTATTTCTAAGGCAGAAGTAAAAGACCAAGGGAAATGGGATCATGCTGCTAGTCAGAGCTGCGCTTTGTAGTTCCTCATGTTGTTCCAGAGGCTTTTTCCTCAGTACTGATAACTGTCCAGCTAGTTACAGTGCTGTCTTGAGTTATTGTTAAAATTAGGCAATTAGATGGTCACTGGGGGCTAGAATGAACTTCCTTTTCATGATTCAGAGAATAATCAGAGGCAATTGGATGCCAAGCTCTATTCTGTGTCTTTGGAGCATATAAAGCCAAGTCCTTCAAAAGGCTGAAGGAAGCATTTTCAGCTACATTCAAGTTTTTATTCAACTTTTAAATAGGACAAAATTCCTAATTTATAAAAGAAAAATAATATTTTAATCTATTTATCTCTGGTTATTTGAATTCGTCCTCTGTTTTCTTTCTCTCCCCTTTGTTTTCCTTTTTTGATACTAGTAAGAAGTTATGTTCTTCACTTAAAGTGCAGGTCTGGGAATCAGGAATTTTATTTTATTTTTTCCCCCAAGTTTCCTCTGCAGACACAAATAAACTTAACCTCTATGTCAGTTCTCCCACCTGGTAAAAGAACTTCACCTTTATACTTACCTACTTTATAGAGACTGTCTTCTGTCCTGCTTATGATCCTTGATTATTGACAATTTTAACCCACTCATGTTTGTAGAGTATTTGAGGTTGAAAGGTGCAGGAGAAAAGTAAATTATTTTATTCTGTGGTAGAATGTTTTAAACCTGTTGCCTTTGTTATCTAGTTCCTAATATTCATTAACTCAGTGCTTTATTTTGGCCCCACAGCCACACCCTTGAAATGCCAAGAAAATGAGACTAGAGAATGAAAGAGCAAGAGGTGGGTTGAGAACTGTTCATTCATCTAATTCACAGGACTCTTCTAATATAAGATACCAGGATTTTTCAGTCTCACCTGTAATCTTATTAGGGCAGGTTTTTAAATGAAGCTGAATTAAATCAAGCTCATAAGCTATTAACTGCAGTTCAGAAGACAGCTGTTTTTCCTACCATCCATGCTGGAGTTTTTGCTGTGGCCCCATTCTAGTGTTGCAGCCTTCATCAAATTGCCACTATTCCTGCTGCAGACAGCAACTGCCTCATTTACTCAGCAGAACCTCAATTTCCAAGCAAAGGTGCAGCCTCAAAGCAGAACAAACTGTTGTAGCAAACATCCTAGAACTTAGCAAAGGTAGACCACCTGTTACTGGTTCTGGTTTATTGCTGAAGTATCTTGTTTCCCAAAGAATGCCTTCCCTAAAACGCTCAGCCTTTCTTCTCCCTTGTTCATCGTTACTTCGAGAATCCTGAAATAACGAAGGATTCTGGGTTATATGTATACCCATTCCACAGGTATGGAACGAGTTGTCTGAAGGCAAGAAAATTCATTAACACTGTATTCCTTATTCATCATGGCCATCTAATTTGGAAAGTTTCTTCATGGGTAAATGGACCTGAGAAACAGATGAAAGGTTATATATTTGCTAACGTATTCATGCAGATGAGCCTCACTCAAGAAGAAAGCAGGGCCAACCTGCTCAGGCTGGTTTGTAGGTTACCACAGACGCACCAGAATCGAGAACAAACCTCACTGCTGACGACAGCACATGTTTTGCATGTGGCTGGAAATGCCCATCTTTTACGCAGAGGGTTTTTGAGTACAGAAAATAATTTCATGGTTTTGTAGAGTTGGGTTTGTTTCTTTTTAAATAATGCTAACTTATTCATGAGGCATTTCAGATTAAGCAGTATACATATAACTTCTACCTTTTAGATTCTTCTAAATTTTTACTTTTTTTTTTAATATAAAAACTCAGCCTAGTTCTCTAATCATCTCTCAGACTGAGGATCAGGTATCAGGTATCACACCAAGATTTTGCTGTGTAATATATTTTTTTAACTGACCACAAATGTCATATCTATAATTCTACAGGTAGTGACCTGTCTTTCCAGGAGCCTCAGTTCCCTTTACTCTGGATAAATTTCTGTTCAATTTATGCTACTTCTCTCAATGGGAATACTGTAAACTACTGTCTGCCTCCCACTAGAGGAGGCAGAATTTTAGCCAGAATTTTAATGCAAACAAGCTTAGATGGCTGAAGCAACAAGGCTGGATGAGAAGACTGTCATGGGGAGTGGGAAAAGCAGGCTAGAAACATTGAAAATGTCTCAGAATGAGAGATTTCCAGGATCAATGGCATTTTCACCTCATTCAGGGCAAAATATTGGCACTCTCTTCATTCAATCATACTTGGGATCCCACAGCTCAACTTATTAATAAAATTCCCCCTCACAGCTAAAATTAAAAAAAAAAAAAACCCAAACCAAAAAATACTGAATATGAATGTGGAAGAAAGGCAATTTGATGTTTGTAATTATCAAGGCAAACTCCACAACCTGCTGAATGTATGCAAAATGGACCCTGGATGGTGTATATAAAAGTGGTATGTGCAGAGAATAACAGCAAGTATTGAGGTTTCTTTCTGGTAAAGCAAGTCATCATCCAGGATCCCTACCATGAACACCAAGGGGGCTTCACTGAAAGGTAAGAATTTTGGCATTCAGCTGCTGATAATTTTTATATTTCTTTCCATTTCAATTGAATTGGGAGGCAGCTGAAATGTAACAGATCTAGAAACTGAGGTCTTCCAGCTAAGTAGTTTTCCAGAAAGGGCAAAAGCTGAAGAAAGGAGCTTGATGCCTTTTGTCTTCTAAGAGTACCTTTGCATTGGGCAGTGTCACAGAAAATTGGCTTGAGGGATGTCACACCTGTACGTGAAAGTTTGGATCTGAACTAGTTTGCTTCACCACTCACAAGGCCATGACTAGACATCATTGCCCAAAAGTCTAGAGGTGATGTGGTAATTTTGAAATTAATGTTTTCAAAATGGTCATCAACTTTCCAAGCCCACAAGTCTTAGGTTTTCTTGTTCATAGAGTTATTCCTTAGAGTACTGTGCTAACTACAACCTGTACCTTGCTCATAGGGGAGGCTTACTTTAATATTGTGGAAATCCACTTTTTTTGAATGTAGAGCTAGAAATAAACTTATCACATGACATCCTTAGGGATAATTTTGATGGTTTATGAAGCGCACTTTAATTGAGCATTTTAAATAAGTCTAGTGAACCAATATAGGTACCAGATCAAGTTCCAGAAGTAAAAGTCTCAGAATAAGTACATTCATTTACCAAATATTTTCTTTTAATTATTTTTCTCTGTATATTTTATTTCACTGAATAAAAACTCCGTTAAGTTACCATGAAGAGTTTTAAACAGATGAGTTTTTGTGCTTTAGATGAGAACTCCTCTATATCAGTTTCTATATCCTGAGAAGCTCAGGAGAAAAGACAAGAACTATCTGTGCTTTCTTACAAGTAGGAAATTTAGGGTTAAACTCTAAAGAGCAAAGAAGCACAGCTGCTGGAAATCCTTTGAAGAAACTCCCACGACAATCACAGCCTTAAGAGTGACCTAATCACCCTCCCACAAAAATTAATTTTAGCTCCAAATGTTTGCAAAGAAGTAAAGGAGAAAGAGGAGGGAAAAAAAGAAAGAAAGAAAAAAGACCAATCTATTTTCCAAACTTATATATCTGTGCAAATATAATTATGTATCTATATTTGCACTGTGAAGAAGTTTGATTTGTTTTTTCTTCTGTTTATCACTCTGTTATAATGCCAGACACATAGTAAGAGACTTAAAAATACACTGTACACTACAGCACAGGTTACCTTGTCTCCTCAAACCCTATAACTGGCTCTGCTGTACCACCAGGATGACAGAGGGGAGAAAGGATAAAAGAATTATAGAATTACAGTGTGTCTGTCCTCCACTGCTGCTCAGCAGCTGGCACAGGGGGTACTCTGAGCCATGTGACAGCACAACCCATCACCCAGCATCTGGCTCTGACAGCTGCTTCTAAATACACCTGCAAGCCAATGTGAGCCCATTTCACTGTGTTTTAAACTTGAACAGGTTTGTTGCTGGTGGCCCTTCTGGTGTCCCACATGCTTCTGACAAAGGAAGGAGTGACCTCTTTGCCAATCTGTCCCAAAGGATCTGTCACTTGCCAACTTTCCCTTGAGGAGCTTTTTGATCGAGCAGTTAAACTTTCACACTACATCCACTTCCTCTCTTCGGAAATGTTCAATGAGTTTGTAAGTACTCTTTTCCTGAGAGCAAGAAAATATAAAATTGCAATTTAATACTTTTTAATCACAAACATATGTTAACATGTAATAAGTAAACAAATATGACTGCCCTCTGGTGAAAATCCCAATGGTGACCCAACTGGTATATACTCCTGAATGTTGCTAAGATCCCCAGCACTTCTCTTAAAAGATACCATTTTCCCATCATTCTTCATCTGTGGAACATTTGTTTTTGCTGGGTGCCAGTTCCACCCTAGAGACTCACCAGAAACTTTTGACCTTTACAGCATAAAAGCAGCAATAAAAGCTATGGAACAACAATTAGCTAGCACAGTGTTTGAGCTGAAGCTCTTACCTTTCTGTCTCAGTAACACCTGTCCATGCTGATCTGCAGGATGAACGCTTCGCCCAGGGTCGGGGTTTCATTGCAAAAGCTGTCAATAGCTGCCACACTGCGTCCTTAACCACTCCTGAAGATAAGGAGCAGGCTCAGCAGATTCATGTAAGTCCCACTTCCAGTGTAATTTAGTGGAAGACAGAGCAGGGGAAGGCAAGGAAAGAAGGTTACAGAATAGTGTGGCATCTTTCAGAGTGAGAGGGAGATCAACTCAAAAAAGCCAGGAAGAGGAAAGCACCAAAAAGCCAAAGTTGATTTAACACTTGCTGATGCTAAGTTACAAACCGTACAGCATATATAAGTACCAGTGACTTTCATCATACCTTCCATTTTCTGTATGGTACATTTAACCACTGCATCTTAATTCCAGTTAAAATATTACCTCATGGAGCAATGCCAGTTACCATGTTTGTGCAGTGCTGAGAACACTACAGCCTTTAAACATTATCTTAATTAATGTATTTACAAACATAAAAACACATTGCTGTATACAGACGGAGGTAAATAGTTTTCCAGTAACTCAAAACACTGGAATTACTAAAAAAGATTGAATAGATATTATTTCTGTTACCAGTAGGCAGAAGTGGTCATATCATCATCATCATCCAAATACTCTAGTGTGAAAATCTGCAAAATATCTGTAAATAGAAACACACTACATACATACATAGTTTATAATAATTATAAACTTCAGTGAAGATGAAGATAATCTTGTTCAGTCTATGCTCACAGATACAATTTGAAAATTCTGTGGAGAAAAAAATAAGCAGAGCTGTACATACGGGGCTGTTCCAGAGAGAAATCTCTACCAGATTTATGGTGATGGTGATATCTTCGCAACCCCACAGTATCACCAGCTTCTCATTGTGTCATTTGGAAATTCTAGTGGGAGCAATAGAATTCAGAGCCCTCGGTTGTGCATCTAGCAAAGAAGAAAAGGTTTAATACTGCCACAACCTTAACCATAAGCCTGATAAATTCCTATTGCCCACAAGAAAAGACACTTTTTAAAACCAGAGAGCTACTGCTGTAAGCACTGTTGTTCAAAGGGGAGGAGAGATGAATTATGTAGATGCAATAAAAGCTATTTGGTGGTTTACCATAATATGCATCTTCCAGTCAGTACTAAACTTTAAAAAAAAATAATAAAAATAATCAGTGGATTTTAAAACGTTCATCAAAAATCAGATAAGGAGTTCTGGGTTTGCTTTCAGAGAGATGAGACATAGTTATGCTTGCTAGTTTTTAATGCTGAGAGTATTCCATTATATTTTCCACCGCAATATGGCTTGTGCAAATATTGTAGAACATAATAACACCAATGACAAACTTCAAAAATGCAATTGCAGAGAGATATCTAAGGCAGGGCTATAGGGCACATTCAGTGACAAGTCCTAGAATAAGTTCCTAAATCACAATGTCTGAGGACACTGCTCTAAATGCCTTCTAATTTTACGAGAATTTAGCTTTCTTCTTTTAACGACCTTTCCTTACTATGGGTGTGCAGCATGAAGACCTACTGAATTTAATACTGGGAGTTCTGCGTTCCTGGAATGATCCCCTGATCCACCTGGCCTCTGAAGTACAAAGAATCAAAGAAGCTCCAGAAACCATTCTCTGGAAGGCTGTGGAGATTGAAGAACAAAACAAGAGACTTCTAGAAGGAATGGAGAAAATAGTTGGGCGGGTAAGTAGGTCCTTAACACCCTTCCAGCCAATTGCTTTAAGGAAAACATGCACATTGAAATGGTCTCCCTACCTGGAATACGAAAGGAAACAGTAGATGTGAAGATAAAAAAGGGACACAAAGTGGTTGAATCTAAGAACTTTTCAGCTTTCTTCTCTCACATTTCTTTTCTTCAGCTATCTTGCAATGTCTAAAGAGACAATGTAATATGATTGTCACAGAATAACCCATCACACTCCCAGTCATGCTCCAAGGGAAGGTGTAATCATCAGGACTGACTATGGTCATTCTATCTTTGAGTATTTTCAATTTGCAATCTTGGTTGTTTAAGAATACATCTCCATTGTTTCTATATGCATGTATTTTTATGCATGTATGTTTCAGCATATTTATATGTATCTGTATACAAATAGGTATTACACAGAGGTTTTGGAAACAGATCCTGTGTTTGAAACAGCTCTGGGAGTCTGGTCTATTGCAAAAATGTGGCAAACAGCAAAATACCCTGATATCTTTCATTTCTCTTTTCACACCACACTGATTCCTCTGGACTCTATGTCTGACTTGCTTCCCCCTATACTTGTGAGTTTAGACAACAAGGCTGTTGTCTCACAAAACCCATACTTGAATAGCTCTTGTTACCACTAATTGATTGAAAGCTTTCCTGAACAAAACCAGCTCTCGCTTGTTTATTTTTAAAGGGGCCTCTGTTAGTCAGTGAATTTATCATTCTGTCAGTGAGTTAGATGTTGACAAGAGGTTCTGACTTCACTGCTCTGAGCAGCTGAACAGTATGAAGAGTGCCACCATTGCTGCATCCACCACTTTCCACTAGATCACTCACGGTCTCTCTTTCAGTTACGTGTCTCTTCGCTCAGAAACCTTATACCATCCAGGTTACAAATACATTTATCAGTGTAATCAAATACATCTCCATCACACTTCCATGTGTAAAAAGGGCACAGCTGAGGATCCAAGATAAGAGTAAGAAGTCAGGTGCTGCTCCAGTTGCCCTGTCACTACCTGCTCATTCACATTATTTACAGAAAGAGATAAGACTGGCTCATTCATTAGTGTCAAACCATTTTTTTAAGTCATAGTGGGTGTATTTTTTTTTTTGCCTTTTGCTTAAACTGAATGATAGCGGCTCCACAGATACCCTCCTATGTGTCTTCACAAAGTACAACTTGTGTGAAATAAGGATGGTGCACAAGCACCAATAGGCACAGACTTCCTTCCTGCTATGAAAGGTAGATTTATGTGATAAGAGAAAATTAATGATTGTCTTCAAACAAGGAGACCTAAACCAGTCTTCACCTCAGATACTAACTCACTACACATGCTCCTACATGTAGCCTTCCAACTTTAGAAGTCATTGTACCATTTAGCTTTTTTTTTTTTGATGGAACCCAGTATTTCTGAATATATATTACTGAGAGATTTTTCTGTTAAGGGCTGAGACTAATCAGTTTGTTGCACACAAACAACTTTGAAGAACAAGTGTTAACAAAGTTTTGAAGGTGGAGGGAGCCAAAAAGTGGTGTCCCTGATGAGTCCAAGCATGAAGGAAGGCTTGATTTCTCTGCAAAGTCAGGTTTCCCTGAATGCTGGTTAACACAGTAGTTCCCTTAAAACGCTATTGAGACAGTTATACTTTTCACATGTTTTAGGAAAATAAACTGAAAAAACTGACAAATTCATTCAAAATCTGAATGAAGATATAGAACATCATACGGAATAATGTGAGCCACAACAGAAAGTACATTAGAAGCCATACACTAGTATTTAACATTCTTCAAGGACAGTATTTAAATGCTGCCTTCTACATCCAGTCAGGCTCACTATCCTTTACTATTAATACCCCTTTGTGTATTTAGGTTCACTCTGGGGAGGTCGAAAATGAAATTTACACTCCGTGGGATGGGCTTCCATCCCTGCAGCTTGCTGATGAGGACTCCAGACTCTTTGCTTTTTACAACCTCCTGCACTGCCTCCGCCGAGATTCCCACAAAATCGACAACTATCTCAAGGTTTTGAAGTGCCGCCTAATCCACGACAACAATTGTTGAGTACTCATGGGCCTAACTACGTACTGAAATCATTCATTGTGTGTTCTTGATGTTCTGCCACTTTATGAAAATCCCATACTGTGCAGTATCTGTATCATCAGTAACTTCCAGGCATGTTTGTATGAATTCTGGCTGCAACAATTAGCACCACATATGTCGGTGCTTTAAAATATTACCAACTACTTGTATGACAAGAATACACTCCTCTGTCTAATCTCCTGCCCTAGTAGTATTTCAGTGATAAACAGGTCATGCAGATACAAATAAAAATGTTCTTAAATCCAAAGTGGGTGGTATCAGTGAATAAAAAATAGATAGCATGGTTTATACCTTTAACAGTAGCTTCTCTTTTGGGATCTCAATCTCCAGTTACTGATGACAGAATTTCTTATTTGCATTGGTCTTTGCATTCTCTCTAAAAAGAGGGAAACAAAAAGGAGGGACATAAAAAAGCAGATTAATCACACTAAACTACCCTAAAGTGAAATTTTGGTCTGAATTCCAATCTGCTTATATCAACTCTTTTACTCTGTACAAAATCTGTCAGAGTAGGGAAGAGAAAGGTTAAGAAATCCATCCTGGCTAACCCAGCCTTTGATTCTCCATGCAGTTCATGGAGAGAGAATACACAGTCAGAATTTTAAGAACAGAGATATAGATATATCTACGTCTCTACTGATGAGAAAACGCATTTCCAAAGGAAGGTTCATTATATTTGAGGTAACTATCTGAGGGCAAAGGAGCCACCTGGTTTCAGTAGGTTTCAAAATGAAATGATGGGCATTCGTATCATATCCATATACCTTTCACATTCCTCCCAAGTGATGTGGTGGTTGCAGTTACTTGGAGAATTTTGAAGCCATAAAAAGGCACCAGCTGAGCTGAGGTGTCTTTTGTGCTAAACCCAATGTGTCTCCATTCACTTTGGGGTGAATCAAAATTTTTTAGGGCACTCATTTGAAAACACTACGGGTACACATTGAAAATTTGGAAAGATCAAAACAATTGACTACTTTTGAAAAAATCTGGCTTACAGTCACACAGCAAGTAAGAAGCCAAATTGCAACAGAAGCCATTGACCATACCTATATGTTGTCTTTGTAAGCAATAAATAAACTCAGCCTTGGCTTCATCACACAGTTTTAGCAAACAGGAGCTTAATTTTGAATCAGCTCCTACTGGGGTTGGCTTCCCACTAGACAAGCATGATGCATTGCTTCAGGTTGGAGCCAGCTCAGAGGAAGAGTAAAACACCTGAGAAGATGGGTTTGAGGTCTTAAGCCTTTCATTGCCATAACAGAATAAGCACAGCCATAACTGGTATTTACGTAAGAGATTAGACAATACCAACTGCTAGAAAGGTCTCATTTTAGCCATTTCTACCAGAACGTGATGATACTTGCATTTCTAATTGTGTATATGTATAATGGCCTTTTAATCTCTTCATGTTTTCAATTATTGATTGCCTCAGGCTTTATCTGGATAAGTATACACTAAGCCCAATTTTAATCTATAAAAAAATCACTTTTACAGTAAGAAAATTCCTTGTAGGACAGTCACAATTGACATATTTCATAAGCTCTGAAACACACAAAACCTGGGGCATATGCAACAGCAGTTTAACAACACACAGCTGTACAGCACAGTAAAGGAAGAAAATGGGTAAAATTTGCCAGGCAAAATGCAAGTGTCCCAACTAGAATTTAAAATGGTTTTAATATTCTGCTTTTTTGTTATAATGCCAANTCCTTTGTAATTATCATAAGTGTTCTTATTGAAAAGAAAACATGAATAATGGGACTAGTCTGTATTGAGCTGGAAAAACAATTATGCCTCACTGAACAAACTCCTACCTCAGAATCTCTTTAGAATTCAAAAGCAACTTGATTAATAGGGTAGACATTCATAATTTTACACTTATATGACTAGATCTAAAACAATGACTTTCATTAACTGCTTAAAAATTACAGTGCTAAAACAACTGTTTAAAACTTGCATGCACTGGCTTTATATAGCCTATTTTAGCACAATTATGAGTTTTTAATTTCATAAGGAAAGATACTGGAGGTTGACAAAAAAGGGAATCTAAACAACTGAAAAGCTATCTGGTTTGCAGCTGCTTAACTAAAGTAGCATTAAAAAGTGATCTGGTTAATATTCTGAGTCATCACAGCTGTCACAGAGACAGAGAGAGACATTGAAGCCCATGAACACATTCAGAGCTACACCTTCCCTGTGAAGTGCCCTGCCTGCCATGGACAAACACTTCAGACTCTGAATATTCAAGCCACAATATAGGTCAATTGGAAAATCTATTTCTTAGAGCTGCTGGTAGGAAAAATACATACTTATCTTACTATTAATAGATAGATATTAGGGAAAATGTCTTCACTGTGAGAGTGGTGAGGCACAGGTGCAGGTTGCCCAGAGATGCTGTGAATGCCCCATCCCTGGCAGTGTTCAAGGCCAGGCTGGGCTCTGAGCAACCTGGTCTAGCAAAAAAGGGCCCTGACCACAAAGGGATTGCTGTTAATCTGAAGATTAATCAACTTTAGGGGCCCTTCCAAACCAGGCTATTTCTATGACTCTATGGTTCTAACATTTTGTTAATTATCGTGTGTTTGTAGGTCCTGAGCAACTATTTTGTCCAAGAAATTATATAGCCAAACTCTCCTATTATATAAAACCAAAGTTAAAACAAGCATGCTCTTTCTAAGTAAAAGAAACTGATATCTATAAGCATTTTTTCCCAAGTGTATTAACTTCTGGCTACTTCACAAAATAGCTAGTTTTCTAATTATTTATTCAATGTCCAAATTGGTCATATTTTAAAATCTATTAATATCTTTACTTCTGTTCATTTAAGATTAAATAGTGACAGGAATGCAAAGGAAAGGTCCACTTAGCTGAAATATAGATTCTGTTCCCTTTTAAAATTATATTCACGCTTCCATAGATGGCACTAAATTTAAGATAACACTTTGTGACATGAAATGTAAATGGTAGGAAGTTTAATCCAATTAATCACTGAGAGCATTTATCACTGAACACAACAGAGCAGCATAGATACACAAAATAGAAATCTGACTTGGTATTCATGTGTGTTTCTAGACTCTAGGATGATAGGTGACCACTGGAGCACACAGAATATTTTGAGGATGATTTTAAAGCCAATAAGAGAAGATTTTATTGACAATATATATCATTTGGAACCTGATGTTTAAGTAATAATGTGACAATCTCTCTATCATCCTTTTTTTTCCTCTTTTTCATTTGAGATCCTTTTGTCTATAGCTTCATCTATACAATAGAGTTGACCTCTATGTTATTTCAAAGACAATCCACAATTCTGATAACAAGGGATACATAGTGTAGAAACCACACTAAATTTAAATTTCTGAACAATAGAAATTCTCAGGGGGCTACATTTTAAACCGAGTCTGCTTATTATAAATTAAATTTATACGTCAGAAATGTAAACTCAGTAATCATACTTATGTATATATCCATGTGCTAAAAAAATCTAGTAGTGCAATGATGCATGGGAATAACATCACAGGCATACACATTCTCACTGAAACTACTGGGATTGCTGATATGTAAAGCTATTAACATATATGACTATTTCTGTCTCAAGCTCTTAATGACTTGTGCCTGCAAATCACTTTGATAAATCTTGAAGTGTCAATGTTCAATTTAACTGACATTTAAGACTGACTACACACAGATTTATATTAAGCGCTAAAAAGTGTTTAAAACAACACTTTTAAAATGTAATGACACTCTTTTGAAGTTCCTCATGTTCATATCCATATTAAGGAATGAGGCTGAATTCAACATCAGTCTTGGAAAACAGTAGAAGTGTCAGCCATAGTTTTCCAACTTTTTTTCCCAAAACAACTCAATGACTACCAGATAACATTTTAACAGTATCTGTTATTATTGGGATTTTACAGCTGTATTTAGATATATCCCCCATAACTAAATACTAAAAAAAATTACATTTTTTCATGGTGATTTTTCATTTCCTTTCCTGCATTCAGATATGGGGAGTAAATGAAAACAGACAAGGAATGATGCCTAATGTCGTCTGAATTATATCTTTTTTCCCATACAGTGAAAGCAGTACAAACTGTCCTTATTTTTGGTGAAAAAAAATAAGAACCATTAAGTATTGGCTTAAAGCAGTCAGTAGCCATGTTGTTTGAATTCATTATGTCTCTTGGGGTGGAGGTCTTCACGTGTTTCTGGTCTCTAGGCTTTTTTGAGGTCTTAATACCTCTGTGGTCCCTAGGTTTATTTTCCTATCCAGAAGTAGCCCCGATAGTGTCCCTAATACGTAGTTTTTTGCAGTAGAGGGGCACGGACTAGAATAGCTATTGGGCCAGGCTTAGTGGTAAACTTTGTAGGAAGTTTATAAAGGTGCCGGAGTCTGTTCCAGGTATGTCTGGTTCATGGTTATGGTTATACACCCAGTTTGTTGGAGGAGGAGCAGGGGATGAGGTTTTTCAGCCTTTGCTTCCTTCTTCTCCTCAGAATCTGTTACATCACTATTGCAGCATGTTCAGTTTCCCTTGAATGTTAAAGGGATTATCTTTTTGGTATTTAATCTGGTAAGCTTCCTCTGTACAGTCTGCAACTTCTCTAAAATAAGGGCTGAGATTTCTGGAGGAACTGATGAGACCCCTGACCTAGGGGTAGACCCAGGCGTGGAAAATCCTGAGTGGTGTGGGAAATGGGAGTGTATGGGCCACATCCTGAAGGAATTTTCTGACCCTAAAGCCTGGGACTTTCCACGTGAACAAATTCAGAACCCAGCTGAGGTGGGAAAATACCTGAAAGAGAAGTGCCATGCTGACCCTAAGGAGGAAAAGATCATTGCAGTAAGCTGGGCCCTGGCCCATGCTTATCACACATTGCTAGGGCAGCAGAGAGAGGAAAGGGGGCAGGGAGATAAATCAGCAGCTATCCCAGTCACTCGGGCTGCAGCCAACACCCCCGTTCTGAAGCCAGTAACTAAACCAGACAGTGAGCCTAAGTCAGTAACTAAACCTGACAATAAACCTCAACCAATGGCTGTTGTTAGTAGCACGAGAAGCAGAAAGTGCCCAGACAAGACCGATCAACCAATGGATGATGATGACGATGATGATGATGCAGGAGAAGGACCTTCAGCCTCCTGACATAAAATCAGGAGTCAAAGCAACTGGCACAAGGTCAGAAGCCAATACTGAGTCTGTTTCCCTGAAGGACGTTTGTGGCCTAAGAAAGGATTACACTGGATGACCTGATTAATCTATAATTAGTTGGTTAGTCTGTCTTTGGGATGCTGCAGGTGAGGTTATAATTCTGGACAACACTGAAGCGAGGCATTTGGGATCCCTGTCACCTGATCCCGTTATCTACCAAGGAATTTTGAGGGGGGCTGACCCTCACAGCCTCTGGGCATGGGTCCTGGAAAGTGTAGCACAAAGATATCTGTGTGCAGACGACCTCTATATGCAGCAAACCCAGTGGAAGACCACAGAACAAGGCATCCAACGCCTGACAGAAATGGCAGTGGCAGAGATTATCTTCTCAGATGACATAACAATTAGGAATCCATACTTGGTACCACGTACATCTGTGATGTGGCAAAAACTCATACGACTTGGACCACAAGAATACGCTTCTGCTTTAGCAATGATGAAGCGAGAGGGCAGGGATGAGACCGTGCTCGATATGGCCAGGAAACTCCGAGCATATGCAGATGCCGTGCATGGCCCAACACATGCCAGAATCGCAGCTGTAGAAACACGTCTGCAGAAATTAGAAGATAAGATGGAGGAGAATCATAAGAATCTTAGGGAGGAGATTAAAGAGGGCTTTCTCCAAATCTCGGCGGTACAGATCAGAGGTTCTGATACCCAACGCAGACGTTCCCCAGACAGAGAGAGAAGGTACACTCCACGAGCCGAGCTGTGGTTTTACCTGCGTGATTGCGGAGAAAACATGAGGAGATGGGATGGGAAATCCACTGCTGCTCTGGCACAACGGGTGCGTGAATTGAGGGAAGGCAAGACTCGGAGAGGAGGTTCCACCAAAAGGGAAGCCGCTCCAGTTGCCCGTAGCCGAGCGGCCAGGTATGATGATGATGACATGTCCGACCCCCTTGAAGGAACCTCCAAGACATATGCCCAGGGAAAGAAGGATAACCAGGCTTAGAGGGGCCCTGCCTCTAGCCAGGTAGAGGATAGGGAAAACCGTGTTTTTTGGACTGTGTGGATTCGTTGGCCTGGCACATCGAAACCACGGAAATATGAGGCTTTGGTTGACACTGGTGCACAATGCACATTAATCCCATCAAGATACGTGGGGGCAGAATCTGTGTCTATCGCTGGCATGACAGGGGGGTCCCAGGATTTTACTTTGGTGGAAGCTGAGGTGAGCTGGACTGGAAATGAGTGGAAGAAACACCCTATTGTAACTGGCCCAGAGGCCCCATGCATTTTGGGCATAGACTTCCTCCGAAGTGGGTATTTCAAAGACCCAAAAGGATTCAGGTGGGCATTTGGGATAGCAGCTGTAGTGACAGAGGGCATCCAGCAATTGAACACCTTGCTTGGACTGTCCGAGAATCCATCTACAGTAGGACAGAAGGAAGTAAAAAACCATGTTACTGACATTGTCACTAATTCTTTTTCATGCCCTTTTAATCACCCACAAATCCCATGCTAACATTCTGCGGTTTAGGAAGACATGTCTTGGACAGAACCCTTTACTGCAAATTCCTATCTTTTAAATATTCTCAATATTTTAATTTTTTAAAAAAATATAACATAGTAGGCAAAATTTGTTAAAGAACACTTTTACAAGAAATTCTTCACTAAATTTCATCAAGTCTGCTACCAGAAAGTGCTTTGCCAAGCATAAAAACAAACAGTATTTATTGACAATATTTAATAATAGTAGTCCCTCAAAAACAGAATTTTCGTATCAAACATCACCACACTAATTATGGGAACAGTTTTCTCTTTTTAATAAATGATAGGGTTCATTACACTGAAGAGCTCAGATCATTTACTAATTCACAAGTGACAGTGTGAGTCATCCAAAATGCTGAGCACTCACTCTAGTATATCAAAGAAGCTGTAAAGTTCATACCATTTGTACCATATACCAAATCTTGCAAAGGAGTTTGCAAACACTGAATAGATAACATGTATGTGCACTCAATGATTAGGAATTGATTCACACACTAAATGACTAACTCTAAAAATATTCCCATTCAATAAAGGAGTATTTTTCTCTATCAAGATGACTACCTCCCTCCAGCATTCAGTGTCAAATAAGAATACTATATATTTAACATAATTATCAGAATTACTAGACCCACACTCATCAACCAAATCACTGTTACTGTACACTAAGGCAGAAGAAAAAAGGAGGCCTTCCCAACAAAGTCATGCTCTGTTTATTTATAATTTTAACAAGTAGGAAAGTGTGCTACACATTAGCTTGTCTGTCTGCTGGTGTTTTCACTCTTTTGCTAAAGTAGAAATAGCTCCTGAAATATATATAGATATTATTGTGCTTACCTTTGCTGACTTCATGTTTGAAAGCATTGTGCATGGTTTGCAGGATTAGGCCAATAATCACACATGACAATAGGCTCTTTCTTTAGCCAGATGATTGAAATAACAATAATCTTCCCCAGGACCCAGTCTTGGGAGATTTCCAGCCTGATTTCACGGATAAAAATAGTTCATATAGCACAAAAAACTTTCCAAGCTTTTGATGATTATCCAAGCCTAACTAAAGCCTCAGAATCTTTTGGATGTTCCAACATCCTGTATCTACAGCACATGTACTATAACTTAATATGACAAAAGGTACTTGAATTGATTGGATTTGCATGGCATCCTTATGAGGCCCATGCAATAGAGACCATGGGTCCTCATGTCAATGTTAATGCAATAGGCAGCTCAGCGTTTCTTTAAAGTGTTTTTTGTCTTATTTGCAAGGAATTTGTTCTTCTGTGTCCCTCTCGCATCAAAGTGAGAAAAAAAAGGATTCTGTTCTTTATCATCTCATACTAGAAAATATCTCATGGTATTAGCAAATGCTCTCATGCTCTCTCAAGGGCCATGCGAAGGAATAAAGTGCAATGCACAGGCTGAGTTTATTAAGAGATTACCTTTTGATGTATGGCACCATAAAAATGTAAAGCAAAAGGATCAGAAATGGTTTTCAAGAAGGTTAGGATACCCATTTATTTTTATTTTCACTTGAGATTCCATCTAAGTGAAAGTAATGTTTAGATGAATATAAGACAAAGAGACTAATATCAAAAAAAGCCTTGAAGCTTTTAATACAGTGTTAGATAGTAGCACTACTTCACAAGATGTTTTTGGTCCCCTAGAAAATCCTTCCTGTGCATGTCATAACTCAGGGAAAGAAGAAAAAAGTTACATTACTGCTGTGACGGGGAAAAGGTACCTGTGTAATTATTTATACTGTGCACATCACCTTAATATCAAGCCATTCCATAACTGCTATAGCCTTTTTATCAAAGGGATTATGAAGACTGTCTTGGCCTAAATTAAGGGTAATACATATTTTATTGTCATGGCATAAATCTTACTAGGGGCAAAGAGCAGAGCAAAGCTGTAGAATGGTAATGCTACAGTCTTGAGCATGTACTACATGTTTAGAGAGATGGTGAAGAAACACCTGCAAAGCACGCACTGAATCATAGAATCACTAAATGGTCTGGGTTGGAAGGATCATCCTGGCAATCCCCCCCTACGGTGGACTGGGGCATACTCTAGATCAGGTTGCTCAGTGCCTCATTCAACCTGACCCGAACTCTTGTGATAGTAGAGCATCTACAGCTTCTCTGAGCAACATTTCAGCATCTCACCACCCTACTTTTAAATTTTCCTCCTTTTATTCAATCTAAATCCACCCTCTTTCAGTCTACACTGTTAGCCCTCATCACTACTGGACAAGACACCCTGTTTATCTACTGAAAGGTGACAATAAGTTCTCCCTGGAACTCTCTGTTCTTTAGGCTAAACAGCCCCAGCTTTCACAGCCTTTCTTTCCTAGGAGAGGTGTTCCAGCCAGCAGATCATTTTTATGACCCTCTTCTGGATCTGCTCTAACAGCGCTTATACTGGACACCCAAAAACTGGACACAGTCCTCCAGGTGGCATTTCACAAAGGCAGAGTTGAGTGGACAGAATCAACTCTCTCAACCTGATGGCCAAACTTCCTTTGATGGAGAGTGTGATTGACTTTCTGGTTTAAAAGTGCACATTGCCAGCCCATATTCTATATTTTAGCCACCGGTATCCCCAAGTCCTTCTATACAGGGCTGCCCTAAATCCATTCTTCCCCCAGGCTGGATTGATCCTGGGGATTGCTGTGACCCAGGAGCAGGACTTTGCACTTGGGCTTGTTGAACCTCCTGAGGTTTTCATGGGCTCATTTCTCCAGCCTATCCAGGTCCCTCTGGATGGCATTCCTTCCCTCCAGCAAATCAAAAGATGAAAAATGGTTTTTCATGCTTCAGAGATGAAAGATAGTTTTGTTTGAATTATAACTTTAAAATCAATCAGCAATACTTCTATTACATATACTTAATTGCAGCTGGGCAAACTGCATTTAAATTTACTCTCAACAGAATAGATTTATAAGTGGAAGGAGGTGGCACTTATAAGGTTATTTTGAAAGCAGAAACTTATTTTATACTAATCCATATACATAATCTGTAAGATGATCCTTTGCTTTGTTGTTGCTGTTTTTTGTTAAACGTAGAGTATATCACATTTCAGCTGTACATATTGAAGGCATAAGGAAAATGTAACACATATGCACCTCTTTCCTAAAGCTAGTTTCAAGCAGGTAGATATTCCCTAAAAGATCACAAAGTTAAGAAAAGCTTAAGAAATTATTTTCTTTTAATATTTACCATCTCCTTTAAAAAAATAATAAAAACCACAAAATGCAATTTTTTACATGCAATTACCATGTATGATATTTATGACATAAATGACAATGCAACGACATTTAGCAAAGAAAAGTCCTTTCATTTGGTTTCAGTTTTTACTTCCTCAGAAATATGGAGACATTCTTAATTAAGCCAATCAAACAATGTTTCAGGATTTCTTCCCATGTATAGATTGAAATCCATTCTGAATTCACATTTTTCAGCAAGAAAATAAAAATTTTCAGTGAAATTAAATTTTAGTAGATAATCACCATACTTTTTCTCATGAGAAAATTTCCATCAAACCACCATTTTAATAACAGTTTGAGAAATATTTCACAGTGGGAAAAGAGGCTGAGAAAACATTAAATATAACCATGAGCTATGCAAAAGCTTTTGAGAAATGAAATGTTGTACAAAGTATATCAATACACGGTTCAAGATGAAAACATAAATAGCAGAACAAGAACTGTGATGAATATAAGAGGGTTCATTGTCATAATTTTTAAAAAACAAACTTTTTTCTGGAGTCCAAAAAGAGCTGCAATTCAGCTAAGAAATACAGATATTCAAGTAACATCCAACAAACATAACTGATCTAGTAACGCTGTGGATAAAAAAAGAGAGATTGTCCCAAACCTTGTATTTTGGCTAGCTTCTACAAAGTAGAAATACACAAGGATTCCATCAAAGAAAAGTGGATTTTATTTTTCTCTCTAGATCAGCTTTTTCTCTTTAGAAATCAGCAGATACTTTCCTATTTGCATTTAGTTATATGGGGTTGCAAGTTTTTAAGATTTCTCCAGCAAGTCCCTTCAGATGGGTTATTTCTTTCAAGGGAAACTCAATTCCAAACACAAACTGAACACACCATTTCCACCCCACTGGATATTTTTAAAGAGCTTCCCTTTTTATCATCATCAAACTTAAGGACTTCGAAATCCTGATGGAATTAAACTCAAACTCTGAAATGCAGCTTTAAGCAGCCATTCCAAGGCACTGAAAAATGGAAACAATGAAGGATTAAGCCCATTTTACTACATCTCCAGGGCCTGAAGAAAAGGCATCTCTGCAGCTCTGTGCCAGCACTGGGCCTTTTCCGCTGAAGAGCACAAGGCTCAGCGCCGTCCATCAGGGCACACAGTGCCCAGTCTGTGCAGTGTTCATCGTCCCTACCATACACCACAGCCACCCGATATACCACAGCCACCCAATATACCACAGCCACCCACGACACCCTCACTTTCACGGCAGTGTGGGCCTAGGCAAGCTGACAAAAGGGAGGAGGGCCAAGGCAGAATGCCTGGGGTGAAGGGGAGTCCACCACTTCACCCTGTTGGTTATGGGGACAGAGATGCTGGTGGCCAAGGCATCCCTATTCCCTGTGAAGGTTACTGGGGAGCTCAGGCCTCCTGCTGCTGCTCCCAGGGTTTGTGGTGCAGGCTGGGGGGTGTTGGGAGTTGGAGCAGGGGGAAGGATTTTCCATCAGGCTACAGGGATCCATGCACACATAAACATTACTGTAAATAAGAGAGGGCAGGGACCAGCACCAGCAGCACCCGACTGTCTAATTCAGAACGTTCAGCAGTTTTTTGGTGGGGTTTGCTGTGGCTCTTCTTTTCATGAAACTGACAAAATCTGGCAACAATGCTCTGTGTAAAAAAGTGACATTTTGACTCTAAGGAAGGAATTATTTGCAATTTGTTTTGAGCAGAAGCTTAGCTCGTGTCAGATGTGAACCTCCAGACAATCATTAGTTTAAACTGCCTGCTATGTGTTTAAAAATTTCAGTCAATTTAGAGCTGATCTGAATTGCAAATGGGATGGTAATAAGCCATTAGGGAATAACATATCTCTCTCTCACACTTGCAGCCCTCTGCTTTAAGGGGCCTTGACTGTATTCAAATATGAAAATGCCACTTCAGTCATGCGCATTGACAACAAACATGGAAGTTTAGTGTCCAGCCTTGTAGATTGGCACTTAGGAGAAGACCAGGAGTGGCCACAGGAGTGAAGGAACAGGTGCAGCCCCTGCAGTGAACAAGAGGCAGCAGTCAGTTGCCACAGCACAGGCAATGTTGCTTGCTGATGGCACAGTAAAACACAGGGCTGGCATACGACTAGCACTTGGTGATTTGGATTTCTGAGGATCTGAGGCATTAATCATTCTCCATGAGGCATTTTTTTGTGAATGAGTGTAGGCCGTGCACCACCTAAGATTTTCTAAACAAAGTTATCTGTATTTCCTCAAAACTGGCTGCCTAACAATCTTCAGCGTTCAATGAGTGAAAAGATACATTTTTTTTAATTCTTGAGCTTTCAGTTCAAGATAGGGCTCTGCAATACACAAATCCCTTGATTAAGAAGTCTGCACAATTAAAACTGAGCAAATACCATACATGACAGCATTTAGTAAATAATACTTAAGTAAATAAATAAATTAATATACTATACAAATTACCTTTTCCTACCAAAGAACATCTTAAATCAACTATAGATATTTTGTAGGTGTTTCACAGGTAGAAAGACTTTCTTGCACAGCCCTATAGCCACTCTCGTGTAGCTGTCACTGTTTTTCTTACACTGCTTCACAAAATCACATATGAAACTCATCTATTTTGTGGTTTCTTGAGTCTGCAGCAGAGGCTGGCTCCATGTCCCACCATATCAGCTAATACTCTCTACATTCAAGCAGATTCCCATGCAGATAGGGGTAAATGCAGATCTGATCTACATCTGTAAAAGTTGAATGCTGGTACCTCAGTATCAACCAGACCAGTATATATTCCTACGTCATTGGATATTCTTGCAACCCTAGAGATGAACAATTTCCTAATGGAATTCAGGGACTCCATTTGCTGCCTGGAGCTACATGTCTAAATACAGGTCCTGGAGATTTTGTTTCTAGGGAACCTCTTTGTAGAGAGGGGACTAACCAGAGTCACCTACAGCAGGCCACAGAGACTCTGTAGAGTCTCACCTCACAGGAGAGCCAGCTGCCACAAACACCATGGTGTTAGCACACTCATCAGACTGGATTTCTGCAGACCATGCCTTCATTTAAGGAGAGCATTAAAGTGGATATTTCATTGATTTCTTTACAGCACATCCACTCAATCCCCTCTGCTTTTCAGAGATAACACCTTAAAATTGATGGCTGCAGGTGAATGTGGATATTACAGCATATCATAACTTTCCTAGAAGGTTCATGTCAGCTCTCTCGAGCTGGCAATGTGCTGGAGGGGAATTGCTTGCACAGTACCTTTATGGAACTGCCATGCAGTGGAAAGTAAATGGCCATGGACAAATAGTGATAGACTGCTGAGCCAGTGGCTTTAAATAAGCAGGAGGAATCTAAGCAAGGGAAATACAACTCAGGTAAAACTGTAGGTGCAGATGAAGAGTACAGAAGCTGGATTAACAAGCTTCCCACACAGGACTGAAAGAAGCCTCTCTGTGTGAGCCTCTGTAACTCAAACTGTACTTGCTAGAACACATCTGAACCAACCATAGCATGGCCTAATTCTATTGACAGAGTCTTTCAAAACTTAGTGTGTTATCTATATTTATACACATACAGATATATGCATGTATAACTTGTTGAAAGAAATTCTATTCCATGAATATTATAAATGAAGTGACAAAAAAGTTTAATATTCAAAATTTCATATTAGAAGTCTGGAACAATATGAAGAAGCTTCTGACAGGGAAAACCTGAGATTTTGGGTTGAATCACTTCTTCAAGGATGGGTACACCTAAAAATACTTGAAAATGCAAACTTTGAAGACAATTCAGCACCAGCAAAAGACTTCCAAACTCTTTGTTTCCTGGGAGCACAATGGACTAGTTATGTCCCTGAAAGCCACGTGAAGTAAATTAATCCTTTCCAATTATCTTTGCAAGCTATATTTGGGATAACAATTCCCTACTTTCATATGTACACATGTGGAGCTTCCCTTCATTTTAGTGAGATAAATGACATTTCCAATTTGGGTCTTTGAAAAGGTCTGACATTCAGTATTTATTATTACAGCAAAGATTAAGAACAGTCCTACTGAACTCTAATATTTAAAGACTTAATCCTTTCAGAAGTGATATTATGGCACAGGACAATTAATATATTCCCAGAAGTATATCTTTCAAGCAAAAAATTTCCTGTGATAAATACAGGAAAGATTAAAGATGGTATTATATGTTAATTCAGATGGAAATGGAGTAGTTAAATCTTTCCAAATCTAAACTCTAGCTCATTACAATTTTCCCAGCATTTGCAATGTAATAAAAAAAAATCTAGTTTTTCTATTATATTTGGTTTAATCAAGACAGCACATAAAGTAAAATAGGTAGAATCTAGCAAAATATTATAACTTTAAAATAATATAAAAGCCTTTGCTTTAGTGACTTTTGAAAGTTCTGTATTTTAATGTCCTTAGATGAGATATTCAATATTCACTCCATCAATTAATTACTCTGGCAAAGTGTGTACATGCCAAAGTGCATGCCCTAAATTTATCTCAGTTTCCACACACAAATTGTTTAATTGTCATAAATGGGTTCTTGTATGTACAAATTACCCCTTGAACATACACCTGCATAATCTGGTAGTTCAAAGATTTATAAGGAAACTGTTGAGATTTAGGTATCTTCCTCATTTACATTTGAAAACCAAGTTTCTGTATTGAGGGTTCTTATCCTTATTTGACATGTGACACAGGCCAAAGATCTGCAGTTGTATTTACTGAACGTAAACCAACACAAACAGTGAAAGGAAAAGATATGAGCAACCAGGGAGATGTGATTTCTTGGACTTTTAAGCAAACTATGTGTGATACTCATATGCTTTTTGTGTCAGATATTTGGCTATCTAAATATTACTTTTCACATGACATAGTCCTGAAAGCATTTAGTATAAATTCACCCATATCAGTTATGAAAAAATAGTCATGTGAATGGAATCTGAAAGGCAAACAATCATGTCTCAGCTCCAACTGAACATAATCTAAGCACAGAGTAATATTTTGGTTTGGTTAAAAGAAGAATGCTATAGGAGTCAAAGGCTCAGACCTGGACTCCTTCCTTGTGTGAATACCACTGTTGACATCAGAGGGAGGGCTAATGTAATATGACCAATCAACACCCTATTTTAATTCCCAAAGAATGCCAATATAAGTGCATGATATTAATGTGTATAAAAAATACAGATGAGACCATCATTGGCAGCAACAGGGACCTGACTTAGTTGAAAACAGAAAGCAGGAAAGTTTTGTTCTTTGCATCCCAAATCGCCCTGTACCAGCTAACTGTGTCACAGGTTTCAGCAGCAGAGACCACAGTCTGCTAAGTAAAAACTGGAGTAAAATAGAGTGGGTGTCTCATGGGAAGTAAGCACTTTGCCAGTGCAGAACAGAGTAAAGTGGGGATCAGAATTCTTCCCTCTGAATAGGCAATATTCTGTCTCTCAATGTACTCTACAGATAACCCAAATATTGTGCAGCTCCCCTGAAGGTTCACAGCAAAGTTACAAAGAAATATGATATATATGGATTCTAGGACTGGATGCATTGCCTATATGAGGTTCTGCACTGAGATTTCCCTCCGTCTTGACATTAGCATGGGATTCAGTTTGTGCCACTCCACTGGGCTGGTGGCAACTTGTCACAGAAGAGCAGTCTATAAAGGATTTACAGAAGCATAGTTCATTCTCCCACATAAAAGCAAGTAAAGACAAAAGAAAGTTTAGGTGGTATGCAAATCAAGCCTTCAAAACACAGTCACTGTGGGTCAGCCACTGCAGATTTCTTTTATATTGAAATACATTTTAATCAAGAAGCTCCAGGTTTGAATTGTGAAAATTCAGTTCTCAACTCCAAATCTGTCTGTACAGTTGCTAATAGATACTGAAGAGGTTTCTTCAGCAGTAGTTCAAATGGCAAACACACCTCTTTTGGAAATGTGTGAAAAAAATATTAGTGTGAAAATACTGATATGCGCTCATTTCATTAGAAAGGTTTAATGGCCTTTTCCAAACAGAGCACACATAAAGAAAAGAACCATGCCCTGAGATTAATTCAAATTCTTCCAGACAACAGCAATTCTCACCACAATAGACCCAGAGGAAAGACAGAGAATTTTTGGAGGCAAAGTTCTATCTCTTACAGTGTTGCTAATTTTGGAGTACCCAAATGCAGTCCATCCAAACTGCTTCATGGTCCTGTTGCTGAACCCATGCTACACCTGCTGCAGTAGATAGAATCTGCTCCCATAAAGTTGGAGATGAATGTGGTGCTGCCTGCAAGACGTTATCTATAGACAGAGACTTGCCCAAATGGAAGAAATCAAGGCAGCTGCTCCCTACAGCCACCATTTGAACACAGGAAAGGGAAAATCTGCATAAGGACTGCCTCCTCTATGCATATCTACAGAATTCAGTCCTGGCCTTCACTTCCCATCTTCCAAACATGGGCTTTATGCAGAGAATGAGACATGACAGAATGCATGTGGATGTGAAACAACATGTGCCTTGAGGCTAGTGACAGAGGGAGGTGAAGGTAACAACCGCACATGAAGGTGAAGACAATGATGCACACTGTAGCTCATCTCCTGCAGAGACAAGCTGAGAAGTTCTGTTTCTGTGAACACAAAAAATCCTAGACAACCTGACCATCTCTTTAAAGAAAAACAGCCCTTTCCCTGATGAATCTGTATAAATGTTCTATCCTCATTGAGACAAAATAGAACATATAGTATGAAACGGACAAAAAAAGCCACAGAAGAACTGTTTTTAAAGCTTAGCAGATCATGCTGTGGTAATGTATAGAAAGGAATGCATGTGATCCTGAATCATAATGTTATCAAATGACTTGTCAGAAACAGAATGTAGTGTCAAGCAGTAACCTCTTCCTGGATTTCATTGTGGGAAGTGCTGTCCTCTCTGCTTCATTCACTTTCATGCACTAGTGAGTGGGTGGGACTTGCTGATCTTTATTTTTATTATTATTTTTTATTTGTATTTACGTTTAATTATTCAGCTGTCATTTATTTTAATTCTGGTTCATTAATGCACAACATTAAACTGTCTTATCATTGCTGACTTGTTCAAACCTCCAAACTCTCACTTGTATAGTTTTCCCCTCAAAACTATGACACAATTTGAGAGTAAGACCAAGTCTCATTCCTTAAAGACGTATGTGTGTGTGTAAATACACACACACACACACACACACACATATATATATATATGAAGGTATAAATATATATTTTGTTAAAATATTAACATATTTCTTTATAAAAATATATAAGAAGGTATCTATGTATTGCATAGTGAAATTTCAAATTATGCGTTTTGGACTTTACATTCTGCCAAAAAACAGATCAGTCCTAACATGTTAGCATTTACATTAAAATATATATATTTTGTTTTAATATATATACTTCCAACATGCTGTTGTTTAAAAAAATTTAATGAAAATTAAAGAAAACAATCACGATTTATATTCTAGAGAGATACTTTGCAGTTGTTCTTTTTGCTTCATAGTGACTTGGTAAAATTTATCTGTTTTATTCTCAATGAATTCGTATGTATGAAAGAGGACTTTTTATTCAGAGACCGGCAGCTTTCTACCATTCTTTTCCCTCCCTTTCTAAAACTGCAACCTGTAAGAAACAAATGTAATTTCTCCCATAGTTTAAGAGAAGAACTGTGCTTTGTTTCTAATACTGAAACTTGGTGACAGCTAGGACTAGTAGAGTTTGGGTTCTTTAGTTGTGAGTTTGGTTTGGGTTTTTTAAAAATATTTTAGCAAAATACAACCTTCTGCAAATGGTGAAAATCAATTTCCCTATATCTTAAAGATCCTATAGCATACCACAGTGGTTATAAACCAGCCATTCTGAACCTGGATTGTGTCTGAAAAATAGAATATAACTAGGAAATGGGGAAATACTGCTTGAAATATTAAGGACTATTCCCAAGACAATAGCTCTGAGGACATGATATCCACTGTCTAGGCAATCCATTTGTCCATGTACCTATGTGCCTTACATGACTCTAGAAAATACTATTCCCAGATATTAAGGCTAATTTTGTCTTTAATAGCCTCATTAGAACAGGATAAGAATACACCCTCAGAGCAGTAGTAGGAAGGATGGCACATCTCCACAGTTCAAGGAGGTAGAGAGTGCAATTACAAAGCAGCCAGTGACCTCCCTGCCTGGAGCAGCCAGAGAGGAGTGGTGTGAGAAGCACCAAAAAGGATGGGCAAAGCAGTGGGCAAGCAGAAAGCCAACAATAGACTAGATCCTTCCTGTCGAAAAAAATGGAGAAAGATCATTAGTTCACTGGTGGTTGTAGATCACGTATTACCAAATGAAAAGAAGATTGTGGCAACACATATGTGTTCTAAGGATGAATTTCAAACACAGATGTCCACTTTGCTGGCATATAAGCCTAACAGATTCTGTCAGGTGATTTATGCAATGCAGAATACAGAAGCATAACTGTCTGTCTGCTGGTACTAAGTCCATTAACATTAGAATTAGATATGTCATCTCTATCCAGCACGCATTATTTTATTCATCATTACACATTTATTCCTTTATCAGATTTTTGTTAAAATGAGCTTTGCTGAAGACAAAAGACCTGAATAATTTGATATGCAATAAACGTGTCCTTGTAGCCTTATTTCCTTAAACAGAGAAAATAATATAGTTAGATTAGCTCAAATGACAATGCACTGTCTTATATAAGGTTCACTAGGTTACAGAGGGAAACATTCATGCACCCTCAAATGAAAAGGTTCAAAAAAATGACAGAAGGCATATTTAATTAGTTGACTGGATTGTTCAATTCTTGCATAAAGGCATGAGCCCTGCTTTAGTGGAGAGGCAAGCATTGACAGAAGTTAATGCCTTGGAGATTCTGCTTTAAACATTTTAGACTCTTGTCAAAATTATAATTGCATTCATATGAGATTTCATATATTTGGTTTTGTAGGGGGTTGATCTCATTTTACCTTGTAGGATTTTTTAGCTAGAAAAGAGAATTGGATAATTAGAAAACACACAAGTGGACGACATGCATCAGGAACAATTGTGTAGGTGTTGTACCAAACATCTTGCAAAAATGCTACTTGTCTAAAAGGCACTTGTAGTAATAGAGTGGGTCAAAAAATGACAAACAGAAAAAGACAGACAGATGGAAGAACAAAGAAGCAGTGACACAGTTGGTCAGTGTGATAGTCAGCATTCTCAACACATCCCTTGTCTGACAGCTGTCAAAAATTTATTAAACTTCACAGCAAAAGAGAGTTCTAAAGAGGCATCTCTTACAAAAAAAAAAAAAA
>VWZP01001128.1:732518-944596 GCA_013396995.1 Dicaeum eximium
AAAAGAGGTGACACAAGCTATGTGAAACATTTAACTTTATTGCTCTGAAATCCTTTGCTTCTAAGGGAATAAAATAAAGAAAGTTACTTTGCTTTCGGTTGTCTGTATTCCTAGATCCATACCTCAGCAGAAAAACACTTTTTATTCATTGATAGACTGTATTGTCTTAATGCAGTTGAAGAAATCTTTATTTTCACTTCAAATTCCCTAACCCTCCAGAAAATTGACATGCCACCCCTATAAGAAGAAAGCTCCTTTTGCTCTGAACACGTTTGCCATCTCCAAGCATGCCAGACATTTGCAGGGTGTCAGCTGTGAAGGAAACATGTATATGTTCACATGATCAACAGCTGCACTGTGAAAATGCCTGTGGGGATGGGGAAATATTCTAGACCCCTACCCATCAGCTCTGCATGCTGTGAAGTGATTAAAAGAATAAGCCTAAGAGTTACCAGGAAATCAGGAATTTTTGAGGACAGAAAAAAGACAGAAACTGATTTTCTATGACATTCAGAACGGATGAAATCCACCCTTATTCAGGACTTTTGTACAAGAGGTATTCCTAACAGCACCTTTGTTTCAAAATAATTCTAAGCAGCAAAAATCAAACTTGACATTCCAACAATGGAATTATGAATCATAACGTTGTCTGAAAACCTATGAATACATTCTCGAGCCTTATGAAAAATCACATATAGGTTTTTTTAAAGCTTTTGAACACTTTGAGAGCTATTCCTTCATTTACCTGTCCTGTCACTACATGCTCTTGCAACAAGTCCCTCTTCAGCTTTCTTGTAGACCCACTTCAGGTACTGGGAAGCTGCTATAAGGTCTCTTCGGAGCCTTCTCTTCTCCAGGATGAAGATCCCCAACTTTCTCAGACTGTCTTCTACAAGAGATGCTCCAGACCTCTGATTATCCCTGTGGCTCTCCTCTGGACTCACTCCAAGAGGTTCTTTGAGGGTCAATGAGATGGACACAGCACTCTGGGTAGGGAACATGAGAGCAGAGTATTGTGTATTGTGGGAGGATCACCTCCCTTGATCTGCTGGCAACACTCCTTTTGGTGCAGCCCAGAACAGGCTTGGCTTTCTGAGCTGGAAGCTCAGGCCATCTTGAGGTTCTCATCAACCAACACCCTTAAGTCCTTCTCCTCAGGGCTGTTCTCAATTCATTCTCCACCCAGTACTTGTACTTGTACCTGGGATTGCCCCAACCCAAGGACCTTGCAAACACTTTGAGAGCTATTCCTTGGCCTCGTTGAACCTCATGAAGTTTGCAAAGACATACCTCTTAAAAGCCTGCCAAGGTCCCTCTGGATGACATCCTTGCTCCACAGGATGTCAACAGCTTGGTGTCATCAACACATTTGCATAGAGAGGGTACACTCAATCCCACCATCCGTGTTGTCAATAAAGATGTTATACAGGAGCATAAATACCTTGGGAAGTCTGCTATTGATCTAAATCAGTAATGGGATTCCCTATATAATAATGGGAAAAGTGGGGGAAGGAGACAGGATATAAATTAGGAGAAGCATTTGTACTGCAAGCCACTCTTGTCTCACTAGAATTCAGCATCTTAGATTTATGTTTGTTTCCTCTCACTGGTCTGCCTCATTTCTGTTGTTCTGTTTCTGCTATTACCCAGCAGGCTCTTGCAAATAAATTGGCTCAACCCATTTAATGATACCTCTCTCCTCTTACAAAAGAGTGGCAGCTTGGAGTGTTGCAAGTGACTGTGCTACAAGCACACGGGTGGTGGAGTCATTTTTCACGTCCCACAGATAAGACTCTGTCATCATAAGCTCAAGACAGTCAAACAAAATACTAATACCACTAACACCCATGTTCAACATTTCCCCTGACATTTAAGGGGTCCCTGTCTGAAGACTAATTTCAGCAGTTTTCCTGAGTAGTTGCCCTCCTATATATCCTTTATATATCAGTTGTCTAATGTGCAGTTTACCAAGTTGTCTTCCACCTGTTCTCTACCTGGACACAAAGCCAGTCCTATACACTGAGCTTCATCAACTACTGTTGAAATAAAACCATTCTCTGTTCAGCCACTCTGCAGTATTAACCTGTCAGCCCTTCAGATAATGTCCATGAGTGGTCATCCTGAAATGCATTCATACTTTAATATCTCTGCAAACATATAATAATTAATGTTTAGACAAATTAATACCAGATTTTTTAACTTGAAAGTATTCCAGTAAAACAAGTGTTCATCATTTTGATTTGCTCTCTACTGGTAAGACATTCTGTTATCAAGAGGACGCATTAAAAATAAGAATTTTCTGGGCTGCAGTCCTTGAGTCTGTTGATTAAAGATTCTTTGTTTCCTCTCTATTTTTGAGACACTGACCTGCACATATACATCTAAGCATACATTAAAGGCAAAAAAAATCACCCATTCCACTTGGTATTATCTAAGCTGCAAAAACCAGTTCCCATTCCAGAATGAACCACTAGACTTGAGAAAGTCATCTACATAATAAAAGCATCTCAGACTATCACAAAAAGATCCTCCATTTCAGTCTACCTTGAGAAAAACTGGAAATCACTATGAAGATATTTACCACAGACAACCACTGATGAAAACCACAAACAAATGTCAGAGAATGCATCCTGCTTCTCCCTCACACAAGCCCAGAACTTTTCATTGTATTTAGCGTTATGTTTGTCTATGCCCTCAACTTTACATACAAGCTAGACATTAAAAAGAAGATATTACCTCTGCCATTAAAACTTCCAGTCTAAACTGGACACCTACAAAGCAGTGCAGGCAATTTTGGGCCTTATTGGGAGAAGGAAAGCTTTACACAGGAACTGAAGCATTGGTCTACTCTAAACAACTGTCTCTTCCACTGTCAAGTTTCTAAAAACGACAAGTGGGAGATGACCAGGGAAAAGCCATTAGAGACAGGCAGCTCCCTTATTTTCAGATCCTCTGGAGGTAAGAGGTGCTGAACATTCTGGAGTGCATAGTGAATGCAACTGTCACATTGAACATTACTCTGGGCTGTTCTGCACAAACCTGGATACTCTTACTTTAAAATCTTTAACATCAGTTTTCCAAATTTGCCAGCTTCAGTGACTTCCCCAGCTTTTTCTGTGTCAATGATTTCTTTTTGTTTGCTTTAGATCCTTCCTTGGCTGGAAAAATCTGTACAAATATCTGCTGAAAAGAACTGTAATTTGTGTTGGTAACAATTGAGAAGTTTGAAGAAAAAAAAAAAAAAGTAGGAACTGTCTACCTGATAGCAATCAGGAATGGGGAATGAGGTGCAAAAGTAGGAAAAATTATTCCAGAGGACATTCAGCTGAATTTGGCTCATTGTCACAAATAGCACAAATTCCTGTTTAGGTTTCTACTAATATGAGTGAAATTTTTGCTAAAAACAGCAACTTACCTCCTCTGAGATATATGTAGGAGCATATTTCATTAATTTCACTGAAAGGAAATAAGATCACCTCATTTCTCTTAAATCTAGTAACATTGGAAAAGCTTGGTTTTATCTACAGAAGTTAATGTGTCTGTAGACTTTTGAAAGAATTTCTTATGTGCATTTCTGCTAACAGGCACTTTTTCTATGATATCAGCAGCTTCATCATTAAGCCAGTCTGCCTCACAAGCTTTGATCAGAGGAATCTTCACCTATTCTCCCAAAGAAAAAGAACTTTGACTGAAGAAACATCCTTTCATTTCAAATCAAAATACTAAATTGAAGCAAAACTCTACTCAAAACTGTTCATGGCACTTACTTGCTTTTAGCAAAGGATATTACCATGTACAAGAGGGAAGATGATACAAAGTACAGAAAGGGTTTGGGGTGGATGGGCGGTGCTGCTGACCAAACAGTGATGCTCTGTCAGTCTAATCATTGTCAATTGTTCTACGTGTGGTGATGGGCAAAGAGAAATGCATTTATGTAGGTCTGGAGAGAATACTGAATGTAAAATTTTATGCTGGAAGTATGGAGCGATAAGTCCAGAAATAAAATTTAATACCTCTTATATGTCAAGGCAGATTAATTTCAAGTAGGAAAAAAAAGTGCACAATTTTATGAGATCTGCTGGAAACACCAATTTCCCCCCCTCTTGTATTTCCTCCCCTCTCTGATTTTTTTAACAAAATCTTTGTAAAAAGGGTAGATGAATGATGGAGTGCACTTGGAATTCGACCTTAAAATCAAATAATTAACCCTGACATCTTCAGCTCTTAAAAATTATTAATTATATTTTTAACAGATGTTTTAGTTATTTTCATTGTTATAATGCAGTAGCTTTTAATCAGATTTACATAATTAAATGCTCTCTTTCTGACACAGGCTGCATATCTATCATAGCCTCATTTAAGCCACATAGCATGAGTTATAACAAAGTAATCAGAAATAGTTTCCACATACCTAGGAACCAATTCTCAAAATTCCCTCTGCTGTTTATATTGTGTAACTAGGAAACTTTATTATTCTGAACATTCATTTAAATCCTTTTTCAAGGCAGTAAATGTAGTTCTTCATATTTCCTTCTGGATCTCTCACTTGTCCTTGTGAATATTATGCACACAAGTGGTTTTTTGTTCCTTCTCCCTTGCAGTACATTGTGCTCTGGATTTTACAGCTGCACTGATGCCCAAATGAATGCTGCTCTTCTGCCCCTACATGTCACATCAAATCTGAATTCTCTTGTGATCAATGAAGTGTTGATTTGTCTTACCTGTGTTGATTAGCATTTGTGGCTGTGCAATGCCTCACTAAACACAGAGGAGCTTTCTCTAACAGCCAAGTTTGTTCCAGTCTAAACTCCTGAACCAGCTTCTAGGAAATGCAGAGACAGATAAAGATGCATAAAAATGCATGCACATACACATGCATATGAGCCTTTTCAGTTAGATTATTAATTGCAGGATTCTGTATTACTTCTAAGTGGAATGTTTCAGCTCTGGATCTCAGGAAATCTAATTTCTCTTTGTATTTAAACCCTCTTTTTTTCTCAGCATAAATGAATGAGAGCATTCTTTTTAACTTATAAGATTCTGTTATATAATATCTTAAAACTAACTGGCCCTTGTGGTTCTGGAAAAAAAGCTTACACAATTCTGCCTAATTAATATGTATGTCCTGATGGAATCTTTTGGAGTGTATGGGGAATGGGTAGTGGTCCATGCATATATAGGATTGAAGGGTCATTAACAACTATTGAAATAACAACTAATGAAATAGTGATCAAAGAGGACAAGAATTATTATCTGTATTGGTTTGGGGTACAGACCAAAACAAGATCTCCCATTAACTCACTTTAGATTGTTAAAAACAAAGAATAAAACCTCTTTTTTGCCCTATATCTGAGATGAAAATAGACTTATTGCTGCAAATATAAGCCCTCTTCAGGCATGTAGGAAACATTAAAGAACCTCAAGAGGAAGTAGTGGGAGCTTTTTATGGCTTTTTTTTTAATATAGTCCTGGTTTTACTTTTCTGATACTCTCAAGACTTACTAAAACTTTACTATGATAGAAAGGAGGGCTGTTGAAGCAGGACATGTGCTTTTGGCATGTTCAGAGGTGGTATCTGTTTCTGCATTTGAAGTCACTGCTCTCATTGTACCAGTTTTTATTGCTACATTTGCAGGGTGTTGCAACAAGGAGAAGGGTGGATAGAGGTAGGTGCTTCAGTAAGAACAAAAGATGGCCTTTATAAAGCAGCATGTATGCTAAGATCCTCTGAGGAGAATTAGGCATTAAAACCATAAAATGAAAATACCCTCCAGCCCTTCAGACAGAGCAATGAAAACAAACCACTTTTCCTTCACTCAAATATTTAAAATATTAAAACTTTGAAAGTTCTCCAAATGGAATCCAATTATGCTCACAACCAGAGGCTAATTTCCCCAACTCTCTGAGCCACTGATGCTCAGCAACTCTCTGAGAGGTTTTGCACTCTAAAATCTAGGGCAGCTGACAGTCAACAGATCTACTTTGCTGAGAGGATTTGCTGTTAATTTTGTCCAGCTTCTGTTTTCCAGTGCCAGTCAATTTTTTCCAAGTAAACTCATCCATGAATTCATGTAAAGACTCAAAGCCCTTAGGCACTAATGGATTTATTTTTAGTCTTTTAGGTGCAGTCCTAACTCAGTCAAAATGTAGGCATTTTTTATGCAATAGAGTAATTATTTATAAAATCTTAAATTAATGCAACAATTCAAGCACCTTGAAATGTTGAGATGCTATCTCTGAAAGTATTTAGCCTAAATGATCAAAACCTAAGAGTAGCAGTTAGAAAAAGGATATAAAAAAATCTGACCTTTACAAAATAATCCCACACAGAAACTCTGTTTACCATTGTCTCAGTGACAATCTAGGGCAGAAAGTCAATATACAATCCTTGGATGGCCAGATGGATGGTGGAGAGGGAAAAGGAAGAAAGAAAGGATAAAGGCAAGAAATGAAAGTAATTTAATCCCTTAGCAATAAAAGTGTTTCTGATGAATGTGTAACTTTAGGAACCTGAATAGCTCACTGAGGGACAGCATGCCAGTGAGTGTTTGCTGACTATACCTGAAGTCATCAGGCAATCTTCACACTCCTACTAGCATTGTGTTGGTCACAAATGCCTTGTGCAAGTGTGCTTTTGCCACAGCAGACACACTCTTCTGTCAAAATAAGCTTGAGATCAAGTTAGTACTGTAAGCAGCAATCAGTAGGTGAGTAAAAGTGTATGATGCCAGTCAACAAGGAATGGATCAAAATGCTATCCCTCTGCCAAAAGACAGATCAGGCAGTGTGTCTGTCATGTTCTATCTGTCTTTTTTCTTTTTCTAAATACATTACATTTGTTGCTGGAAATGGTCTTATTTAAGTTAAGCAATTGCAAAATCCATAACTCCACTATCTCATCCCTACCACTTATACCCTATTTACTCAAAACTTGAAAAGCACTGATAATATTTAAACTGTGTCTTGCAAGCTGTATGCCAACACAGTGCAGCATTTCTGACTATTGGGGATCTGCTTGCTATTGTATAATCTCTCTGTATTTGGTCTCACTCGTGCAAAACTGAAGCATCCAGATGACTGTGCTGTGACTATTGAGATAATGCCCATCATGGCAAGGATCTAGGTCACTGGTATTAGAGCTGAGTCATGTCACCAGTAATAAAAACACTGATGCTCTTTGGGAAAAAAAGCAGCTGTTGTTTCTCCTCTGAAGAAGTTTTAAGGCCTATAGGCATGAAAAGATGATAGAAACATGTTGCACTTCTCCATGAAGTGACTATCAGGCAATGCATAATGCTTGTTGTGAAAGTCACATGGTCCTTTGTCTGGGGAAAATACTACATTGACAGGAGCAACACAATAGCTTCAGAATAGATTCTCAGAGTAAAAAATAAAACATGTCAATTAAACTTGTATGTATGTGCTAGACTTTGAATAAAAATATCTTAGATTCATTGGTTTGGAAGTTACCTTCATTCTTTTTAAGGTCAGCACTTGTTCATTTATAGCAAATGATTTTTCTACTCTTTCATTATATGTTTTTTTTCTTTCTTTCTTTTTTTAAAATTTGCTCATTCAAATAGCCCCAGATTGACACCACACTGACAAAGATTTCTGCTATGGTTTAGAAAATGGATAGAACACTCAGCTGACCAAGAATTAATTCAGAGTTGATGGTCAGTATACAGTTCTACACAGAACATAAAATTCACACCTTCCTAGGCATCACAGCCCAAAGCCCAGATTTCTAGAATGAGATCTAATACTCCACATTTTTCCCTAAGAAAAATAAATGTCTTTTTTTTTTTTTTTACCTCTCATTAAGAGGCCATGCATTATATTTCCCCAAGTTCTAAGGGGACCCATGTCAAATTTGGGTTATTTTTCTTGGGTTTTCTTGTTTATACTAAGAAAAAAGCATATCCCCTTTCTATGATAAAAACATACAGCTAAGATTATAAACACAGACAAGGGAAACAGCATACTTGTCATGGATAATACAACCAAATATCATTCAGAAATAGTACTATTATCCCATGGTGCATACATCAAAATACATCAAAGCTTCAGTATCTTCTGTGTCCAGGAAGTTTATTTAAAACAGCTTGCAACTAAAATTTTAGGTGGAACAGAGGTTTGACCTGACTTTTCAAGCCTAGAGAAGGACACCATTCTGAATTAGTGTGGCTTAATGTTATGTTAGATTTTTTAATATATTTTCAGGTACCAGATTTCAAACTGATCTTTTAAGAATACTGAAGTCAGATCTAGTTTTAAGAGAACCAAGAGTAAGCAGCTTCACAGTTACTACCAACTTGATGCTTAAACTTCTGAGTTACCTGATTTTTTTTAATACATGTATTAAACACATCCAAAATAAGCAGGAAACTGAAATCCAAATTTTTATCTTCTTACAGTCTCTGTCACTGCACACACTGACAGATTGCAGTAATGGTGAAAAGACTTTGCAGGGTCATACCGAAAAGATTATATTAGTGAAGAGAAGCTGAAGAAACTTTTTGATCCTCAAAAAAACTGCTCATTAGTTTATGAAGACTTTTCCTTATATCTCACTATGGATGGTTAATGCATTACTGAATACCTGCACAAACTTCTTCCAGCTAAGTGGACAATATTAGAATTTCTTCAGTAACATCTTTATCTACAATACAGCCCATTCTTAAAGACTGAAAAAAAAAAAAGGAACAAAACAAAATGTTTTAATGAAATTTTTTAAAATCCAAAACTCATTCAGCACTGACTGCCAGTCGCACATACTCCTGCAACAGGACAATGATCAGAGTAAGAAGCTGACCAGTTTTTCATATGTCACAAGAGTTTAATTCTTCATTTAGTACATGAAAATGCAGGGATTTATTTTCATCATCATTTCCACATATATTTTAACTTTGCCAAAGTCAGGTTGAGTATGTATTCTGAGTGGTCCCTAATTTGTCCTGGAGGCAAAACAGAACTGAGCAGGCCAGGCATTGCAAAGCTGTGGCCATCAGTGAGTCCAATGAAGCTCTGGCATAACCTGGCTAGCTAGGGTTCAGCAGGGAAGCCTTTGCCCAGCAGCTGCAGGAATGGAGGCAGCATACATGAGAGAGAACATACAGAAGGCTGCTAGGGCAGGTTGTTCAGGGGTACCTGCAGAGGCAGCTCCAAGAACTGACAAATAAAAGTGTCAAATGTACATGTCCAAGTATTTGAGTTGGAGAACTGAACCTGAACAATTGATGTGCTCTGTGTCTACATACATTTATCTGAAAAACCCATTATACCCTCTTAATTCCTTTTTAATCTTCAGCACAACAGAAGTTTTCAGCATAGCACTCCATGAAATGATGGGTAATGAAGAGCAACACTTAAGACAGTCGGGGGAAAACCCCTGCAACTCCAAAACTTGTTCAGCTACACAAGTCACACTTAAGCAAAAATTTACAGCAGATACAAGCAGCAGAGAAATTTGCTGGAATAACTTATTTCCCTTAACCCAGATGCTTCAAGTTCCCACTTTTAAATTCAGTGACCTGCCCCAGAGAAGAGCTGGATCCCCAGTCAATATTAATCAGCAGAATGTCAGTGAAGTTCATGGTTATGTGTCACCCTGATGACCCAACACGGTACAGCCACAGAAACTCTGGCAAATGACTGCTTTCCAGGCAAATTTATCTGAATCATCCTTCTGAACTCTGGCTACAGGATTTTTCTTTAAGTTAAAGTCCTGAAACATTAAAGAACAGAATGCATCAACTTTAATTGGAAACAGTTTTGCCGCAACACATCCTGCGTCTGTTCAAGGACTTAGAGAGAGGAAAGGCCCATGCTTTGAAGCACTGTGACAACATAAGATACATTTCAGCATTAATTTTCTAACAGAATATAATTGAAAACATACTTAAACACAGACTCTAATCTAACTCTGGTTAGAGATGTGCTCAACCCACAAGTTTCAATCTCAACATTCCCAAGTCTTGAAGAAATCCTGACTCAGACACAAATTGCCTTCTCTTTCTGTAACAGTCTTTAATATTACTGAATTGGGTTCATCACTTGTTAAAAATCAACATGGCTGCTTCTACCACCATTTGTGTGCCTCTTTTCATCACACTAATGCCTAAAGTTCCTATTTCTTTCAGTCTCTCTCAAAGATTTGGGTGAAATACCTGTATGTTATAGAAGGTAATCCCTCTCCCCAATGCTTCAGTGTCTAAAGAGACAAAACTGGCAGGCAGTAAGATAAAGAAAGCATTGTTATCTCCATTTTCAGCTGGGAAACCAGGCCTTAAAATGACTAAGTCAGAATCCCAAGGGAGGTCAAGGATCAGATTCTCAAATGCTCAATAACCAGCATCAGAGCCAGACTTTCATAGGAGAAAGAGAGAAGAANGAAACAAGAAGAAAAAAGTGTCCAAACTCAATAGTTCCTGCTTTTATTGCACTTTTATTTTCAGAAGATCTTTTTGCAACATCTTGAAGTTGGGTACACTTGGGTACCCATTTGAGTGCTGCAGTGGGAAGGTATCTCTCTAGGAAATCTCTCTCTCCAGCTTGGGTGCTATTCCCATTTTGAAGCGTGGCAGTACGTGAGTCGCCCAAGGCCACAAAGGAAGTCTCTTGCAGAGCCAGAAATTTGAATCAGCAACTCCTGTGCCCTAACCACAAGTCTATCCTTCCTCTCACTAACAACACAGTGTATTTCTTTGTTAAGTTGCTTTCTAGTTAGATATAATATAATGGGCCTTTTTCTTTATTCATCCACAATGGTAACATGACATTATGAGATTGGCACTTGTCATTCACAGGGAATGCTCTTTTCCACTTGCCCCCCAAAACACAAACACACTTAGCAGATTTCTGTCTGCAGATGACACTAGGATCTCTTGTGCTTTAAAGCCTTTTTTCCAACAGCACTCACATACTAAATTGCCCTTTATTAATATTTTTCAGGATATGAGAGGCTGGCAAGTTGCAGATCCCAGCTACAAAGTATTATTCCCCTTTACCACGTAACCTCCTGGAAGGGAAGAAACCTTTCTGATCAACAAGATCAAGATAACAGCAGCTTGTTCATATAACATCCCTTAGCAGCTGCTGCTGCTACTGTGGGAATCCTAAATACTTCAATAACAAGTCAGTCACCACTGGCTACCACTTTACATGTGAGCAGCCTTAAGTGTCTGTGCAAGATGAGTAGAGCACCAAGTGGAAAACCTGAGCTCAACACCATGTTTTCTTTTGCTTCTTTTTTTACTTTATTTAGAGGGATACATGTAATTACTCACCAATTCAAGCTCTGGATCTACAGGGGGATGTCACTATGCAAACCAAGAAAATCATAGATATTCACTATATCTGTGCAGACGAATGCATGTGAGAAATGTCTGATGTACAGAACTCCATTCATCTCTGAGTTACTATTTTTGTATTTGTCTCATTTGGGATTTTTTTTTTTTAATTCAGTTTCTTCAAACCCTGCCCTCTTCTACATGACCTTTTTCATCAATAGTCCTTTGTTGTGCTGTGAGGCCTTGGCAGCAAAGGACAGAATGAATACAGCTAATTCTTATCTAATGTTTACCTCCAAACTCTTTGGGTCTTGGCACAGGTTTGAGACATTTGTTTTACTTAGGTTTTATAACTCTAAATGCAGAATATTGCTTTAGAATGTGGTGTCCTCTAGAGATCCCAGAGTTCTCAGCTGACCTTTCCCTCTGCTCCTGCAGTTGCTCCTATCTCTAGCCCACTTGCACCTGTCTGCTTCACCACCTCAGAAATTAGTGGATTACCTCAGCCCCTCTGATACATCTTTTGGCAAATCAATGAAAGTCAGGTTGCCAACTATTTTTGTGTGGAAAACAGGCCTCTCCCTGTCTTTTTAAAGTTTTGTTGGTTTTTTTTTTGTGGTAAAAGGACTCAAAAAGTCTCTTTGTCAGATTCTACAGTTGCCTGCCATTTTAAAATCCAACTCCAACTGGTTTCAGTAATTACACTGTCTTCTTGCAGGAGTTTCACTGACAAAAAATTAGTGGCTGATTTTCAAATGACAAATGAGTGTGACTCTTTCTATTCTTTTTTTACCCTAAAGAAAGCCTGCTATCCTATATGTGAAGATCTATTATTGTTTCAGACACTGTAGTGTAACAGTACATCCCTGGCAGCTCCTAGAACAAAACCATCACACATATGGGACTCCCTCCCTTTCCCAGCAGCTTTATCTCAACAAATACTGCATTTAAGCAAACAGCCTAAAGCACGACTCATACCCTAGTGAGAGACAACTATTTGAAAACTTTAGGGCTGTATAACTGACCACAGAAAGGGCAAAAAGATCAAAAATGAACCTAATGTTACAATTGCAGATGCAAAACAAATTAATACTCCCATAGAGAGAAAGGCAGATCTGTCAGACTGCCCAAGCCTCTGCAGAAGATTTGACTACTGGAGCAGCAGGGAGACAGCCTGGGACCAGGCATAAATATTCTGGCCTTTGGAGTTAGACATATGTGAGAGATGCAAATTTAAGATGAAAAAAAGCATTTTGTGTTGCTTTGGTTTCGTTAAGATTTTTGTTTGGTTTGGTTTTTAATTACCATGCATTCATATCATGCAAAGTTAGAGCTAATCATTAAAGTTATATTGAAATGTACTGTGAAATTGTTTGAGATCTTAAACAAAAATTAAAAACTGAACTCAGTTGTGCACTTTCCCCCTCCCTAAGAGCAGCTGCTGAAAAGCTGCAAGTTACCAACCATTAAAATGCTACATAAAATGCTCTAAAATAAATCAAAAATTTATATCCAAGTAGATATAACCAAGTGAAACTTTCAGATTCACAATGTGCAGTAACACATTAGTGAGTGACTGATCTATTGCTTATGAAAAGGAAAAAAAAATAAGAAAAAGTCTTTTCACAGTTCAATAGAAAGTTACAATATTTGAGAAATGAATAAGAAGTCATGTAATGGCTTTGCAGCTTTTGAACTTTCACATGTTTCAGATTTTTCTAATGCTTGTGCGGATTAAAGAGATTCACATCTCAATGGCTGGGGCACCTCGCATTTTTTCTGGATCAGGTTTAATGATTTCCACACTGTAGAAACTTCACTTTGTATGAGCACACCCTGAATTTAAGGAATTTTTCATACTTAGGTACATGTTTTCCAGTATATTTCTTTTAATGTTAACCCTGTCAAAGGGCACAGTGGCTCGATCATCAGAGTGAGCAACACCTTCAATTTCACACATCAATACACTGGGGCTTTTCAGCATGCTTTTCTTTCCAGACCCCAAAAATAAATTAAGGAGAGAGGGTGTGGGACATAAGGACACAATAAAATAAAAGTCATCCATGGGGTTTTGTTTTGCTTCTGTGTATAATTTCAATGTGGACCCCAAAATAAAAGGGAGAACTATTTATTTCAGTAATGTGCAAAGTTCTTGGTTCTAAAGCTGCAACTATACCCTTTTCATCTCTTTAAAAGACATTTCAAAGCAGGATTGTGAGACCCAAAGAGAGAGAAGAGTCTCTGATGTCCATGCAGCTCACAGAGAAAAAAACCCTGCATTTTCTACCCTTTGACATAGGATTAAGGAGTGACAAAAAGCCATTTCAACCTTTCTAAGAAAATGCATATGTAGGGCTTACATTAAATTATAAACTAGTGGCTATCAGGAAGGCATGGGTACCATCTAGAATCCAGCAATAATCACAGACCTCACAAACCATCACAGATGTCAGGTTCTTATGGCTCAATGAAAAGATAAACTGAATGTTTAAAAACATTTGCATGCAATAGGTGTGACAGCCTAAGATGTAAGCTCTGAAGGGCCTATGCAGAACTGAATCTAGTGGATGAACAGAGGGGTTTTTTCCTGGTTGTAGACCCATAGAGTAAGAATATTTCAGAGCTTTAACAGAATTTATTGGTTTCCATCATTATGCAGCACAGGAACCAGCAAAAACTTCTGACTGCCTTGCATTTCTTCTAACATGCTCTGCAACAGAAATGTCCAATTCATCCAGAAATCTTCAACTACACAGCAACGCTGTTCCAAAATCTGGACCACCTTCTGAACTTTTTTGCATGTTTCAAATTCCTATTATAGGCCATACTAGTATGAGACACCCAGGATTACCTAAGGTTAACAAGAAGCCAGGGTTTATGGGAAGAGCTGATTTAAATAAAGGGCATTACCTCTCTTTGCAGTTGCCAAGTAGCTGAAAACAACATCACTTGTGTTGAGCAAAGAAAGGAACCAAATGCTGGCAGTATTTGAAACTTTGGAGACTCCCTTTGAAGTGGGAGTGCTCCAGTTAACCCAGCCTCCAATGTTCCACCAGAACCAGGATTTCACTCAGCCTTATAGCCCTGATTTCAGATGATCTGCTGTTTGAAAACACACAAACAAGTTGATTGTGCACAGCACAGCGTTAGTGCCCTGTCCTGGTTCTTAGGAATGCATCATAACATGAATACCTGGTTTGTGAAATCAAACATTATCTGTTCATTTGGGTGCCTTGGCCTGCCATTCATTTGCTTCTAAAAGAAATAGGATTACTCTCATAAAAAAAGGGAAAGAAAACATTTCAGAGGGCTGTGCTTAATCTTCATGTCTCATATTCAGCTAAACTCATGTCAAATGTGAGCAGATAATACAAATTTAGGCACCAGAGGAGGTTATTTTTAACGTTTGCAAGTATTTCTTCACAATCATAAAAATCACAGAAATCTTGGTGGGTATCATGCCAGGGAACCAAAGTCAAATTTGAAGGCAAGTATGTGATTCCCTGGCTTTTGACAAAAAACACCTGATGGATAGAAGATCCACAGGCTATGACACAGCAAATAGGGCACTGAAGTGTCCTGGAACTTCTGCTTCTTTATCAAAGGGATATATTCAGAAAACTCACAAAGGTGCATAATCTTATCTGCCATTTCAAGGTGAAGAAAGAAAGGCTGGAACTTGTGATCTCATCTGCAGTTGAAAACAATTGTAGGTTTCAGTTTTAAAGGAGTAATATGAGGAGATGCTGGAGATGACCAACAAATATAGTTCAGCTAAAAAGCGTATAAGGTTTTAGCTGAACTATATTCACGCAGGAACTGCAGCTAAGATCTGTAATACACTGCCATCTGTAGAGGTCATGAGCAGGAGATTTACACCAAGATTCACCAGCCATTTGTTTCAATTGTAACCGAACCAAATCTGCAGCACCGTGCACTTCCTTCTCCATTCTGCATGTTTTCTGCAGATAAAATACTGCTCAAAAATCTATCTCTAATGTCCTCTACTAACTGCCACTATTTCAAATGTCTTCAACTTTGAGATATCAAAAAACCTTTTGACCTCAAAAGAGCTTAATTACTGTGTCTGTATACAACAAAGAAAACCATGGCAAACCCAGACATAACTGACATAACTGTGGTATACCTGCCTTCATATGAATAATTTCTTTGAATATTGGTGTGAGTACTGTTTATGCAACACTAAAGTGTCAAAAAAAAAGAGAGATAAATTAATTCGCTCTTAACCTTAATGATGATAACAGCACAAGTAGCTAGAGAGCAAGAAAGCATTTCTTGTTTGAAATTCTTGCATTCTGCCTCCCCTGACATTTCTAAGAGCCCTAGCTTTGTAGGTCAAGACACCAGCCATCTCATTACCCGAGTTTCTGCAGCCTGTTAAGAGACCAGGTTCTCCTCGGCATATTTGTTTTGTTCATTGCCTGTTCCCTTTCATTAAAAACTAAAGACTTTTTATGATGAAAGCAGAAGTATTCAGAAAAGCATAATTATTGAGACTCGCTGCTACCCTACTTTACTAGCTCTGGAGTGAAGTGATATTTCCCCACATTTTCTCCTGCTCAAGAGCAAATTTATAGTAAATTGCTCAACAAAAAGGCAACCTTTCAGAGGAACAGAGAGGGGAAAAAAAGTAGAAACAGAAACACTACACTTTGGAAGAAGAGTATAGAAAAAAGACATGTTCAGGGCAAAATACAAGAGATGAAAGCCTGGCCCAACTGAATTTCAGAATAAAATAGCCATTGGTTTCAACAGGGTCATGATCTCTGTCAAAATCTGAGTCTGGATTCACTTTTGAAGTAGGTGTGGCCTAAGAGCAGGAGGGAAGAATTAGCAATAATTTAAAATGTCTCTCTCTGTCTTAAACAGCCCATCATACATTTCATTTTACGTCTACAAAAGGCACAAGTGGTTATGAAACACAGCTATCTAGATATACCCCATTTTTCACCACACTATCCCTTTGGCTGCCCTTCTAGCACATATTAACATGGGCTTTTTTAGGTTGCTTTTTTTTTTTTTTTTTTTTTGTCTTTTCTGGTGTTGAATGGGATGACAGCATTAACACAATGGCTGGTGCTACACACCAGAACTAACTGCCTACATTTCCTGACAAACCACTTTTCATCATAGAAAAAACAGCATCATATATCTAGAGGCACAGGTTTTGGTGACACACTGAGACAACTGTGATCACATGCTATATGCTTCAGTGCTGTGTTTGTGTAAGTTATGCTTGTGTCTTGCATACACACCCACACAGTTACATGTATGAAGCAATTCTGAGTGCACAGGCACACGCATGCATGGATGCAGGAAGAGCAGGAATGTGGGAGCCACAATAATGCTGCTCCTGGCTGTTACAGGAGCATTTGTTACAGAATTTGTTTCCATGTTAATGGATCACAGAAAAAAATCTTGTAAGGATTATTTTATTTTGTTAAACATTCGTATCGTATTCCCTACTGCATTGCAATAAAAGGAATGTGCTAACTGCCAGTCTTTTAAGAAATATGAGACGATTCCTTGTACTTTTGGTTTAAATCGGAACTGAACCACATTTGCTACAGAAGAGCTGATCTGTATGGCCCTGCAGGAGGTAAAGGCTGGGAGTCCACTCACTCCTTGTGGCATGGGAATCTAGATGAGTTGCTCTATATCCTGGATCCTCTGATCATTTTCAGAAAAACAGAATGTTGCCATAAAATCACAAAATGCTCAGCAAATCCACGACTGGCCAAGGCTTTGATGTCAGGAATACTCCAAGCAGTACAGCCACCTCACAGCTGCAAATGGAGGCAGGATTCTGTGAAAAGAAAATATATATATATATTTCCTGCATATGCTCCCAGTAAATCAGCATTCACTTAGCCACCCTAGAGCATGAAACTCAGCATAAGAGATCTTTCATAGCTCACAGGAGAGGTCATGGTACAAGAATGTTGAAAAATATAATACAATCTTTTGTAGGTAAGAAACTTCAAGGTAGGAGGTGTAAGTTGTAGCAAGAATAGAAATCTCAGAGGAGATAATCAGAAAGTGATTAACATGGGTTTTTTCAAAAGAATGTGCACAATTGACAATATTTTCAACATGGGCATGTATTTCAAACTCCTCTGGCATCCTGTTTCTTATACATTATACACAGAGCTCAGATTTTCGATTTGTTTCATTAACTCCATATTTCTGCTACTCATAATTACCCAAAGTATTATGATCACATCATTCACACATTCAATTGTTTGGAAAAATTTTCATTGAAGACACTTTCAGCAGGGCAATTTTAGATTGAATATAATTTCTGGTGCATCACAATTTTTATATTTAATATGTCACTTGATGGTTTGTTAAACTGTCTGATTTTATATTTGTTATAAAAAATCAGTGTATTGAAATCCAGATAAACATCAAGGACACAACTCTTTTCCAAGGGTATATGCTGTATCTTGTTTGTTGTTTTTCTTTGAACTTCCTCTTTTTTAGCACCAACATACCAAACACTCAAATTCTTTTTTCTAGAAAATGGGGTACTGCATTAATATAGTATTGCATGCTTATTTTGATTTGCTGAAGCCCAAGTCAGCTAATATCCTGAGTGAACTGGATGAAACTACAACTGGCTACAACCAACAAGGGCAAGAGCCTCAAGAGACAACTGTAGACAGAGGCTATCTGTTGCCTAGCATCCTGCAGCATCCTACTGGAAAGGGCAGCAGGACATCAGATTTTGATTAAGAGAATATTGCTGAGGGAAGTGGGACCTCAACTTTCTGGAGTAACCTCCAAGGACAGACAAGGCAAAGACAATTACTGGGCATCAAATAGTGACCCTCCTCACTTTCACTTCTCTACAAATCTGTCACTCCATGAGACTGTCAGGAAGGAGTAGAGAAGGAAGTGGTGCGAGTTTCAGTAATGAATCAACGCCAGGAAAAAGACAGAGGAAATTCAACTCTGTAGGAATTGAATGCTTTGCCTCAGCCACAAAATGCATTCAAATTCATGTCTCCATTTCTGGTTTCAGTTTTTTATACCTTCCCAAAAAATTCCAGGGGCCAAGGCAGGACAGCTCTGGCTCCAGGGAAGCAGCGAGCTGTCCAGAGAGAGGCACAGGCAGCTCACACTCCTCTAAAAGGTACCTCAGATGTGCAAGCTGTTCACACCCCTCTAAAAGGTATCTCATTCATCCAAATATTTGAAATTAAACTGTTTCAGATAAAAATTAGTTCACTACTTTACAGCACTGAGTCCCATTTTTTATTTTGCAATTCCAAAGACACGTGGGTCCTTCTCTCCCATCCCCCACTGTCTCATATTTTGAAAATTCCCACTTCTTTGAGCGTGATGTCATGATGCATTGCCATGAATATTTAACTTAAAATTACAAGTACTAAATTGGAACTTCTTTGCATGGTTAAAGATCACACAGAGGGAAATAGCAGTTTAAACAAAGATCTTCTATAATTAGTGATAAAAACAAAGGAAATATTCATGATTACATCAAAGGATTCTTCACTGAGTATTGTTTTTATTTGCTTCCTAAGGGAGCACAGAGTTCTCTGAAAAGATAACACTGTTTTCGGCAGATGTAGATAAATACAAAAGGCCATCTAGAGATTCCAACTTCAAACCAGGGGCTGAAAAATACTGAGAAATCCAGAGGAGTTCTCTAATTGATCTGATTTCGTGTCAGGCATCAGCACTCTGCTAGGTATGCATTGCTGATAAGCCTGCAGTATGTAAACACCTTTTCAGATGAACATGACACACAGCACTACAGCTACCCTGGGCATCTGTCCACACATACATAAGGCATAGCCTGGGGATTAATTTCATCCACTAGCATAAATAGGACTAATTTTTTGAAGTACAGATAGCTAAAAATAGCTAAGAGTAATGTTATGCAATAAAACCTGGTTTATGTTTCCCCTTTCCAGATGAAAGAATCTGACATGGCTTCAAATAAAAAGAGGTGGCAGCCTGACCGGAACACAAAATATATTCATTTCATTCCCTTCTAGAGAGGCAGCATTTTAATCTTCCATACATTAAAGATGCATGCCCACTATCATATCATTTCAACGGCCTAGATATTAAATTATGACCAAAAATTCACAACACTTCCACCCTCCCCTGGAAAAAAAATAGGTCAAAAATAAATGGAAACAAACTGTTTTCTGCTCCTTTTTATGCATTTGACAGAGAGAAAAAAAAAAATTGAGGGAGATAAATCTGCATAATACTGAACCGAATCTTTTTAATTCCAGTCAGCTTTTATCATTCAATCACTGAGTCTGTATGTGGAAAAATTCATGCTAATTCCCCCTAGCAACAGCCGCAGCCTATCCGGGGGAGCCCCGCACCAGGCAGCTGCCAGCCAGCAAGAATAACTCTAAGTAGGTCAGCCCTGCATTTCTAAAAATGCCACGGTCTAGTAACCCCAGTGTCCCGTCTGTCTGCCCTAGCCCATAATAACCTCGATGGCTCGGTGGCACAATGACATACTACCCTGTTAGAGCGCAATCAAATCCCGCTGCATTATTCCGCTGCGAGCAGCGCTGCTGGATGAAGGACCCGTCGAGGGGCAGCATTAATCAGGCAGCCATTCATGTCCACTAGCACTTCACTCTGGAGATGGGGCCTGCATTAATGACCAGCTGTTTGAACTAACACAAACAAAATAATGCCTTCCACCCTGTTGGCTGTGCAGAATACACTATTCTAATCAGGCAGGTTATGCTCATTGACTAAACCTAAGATGTAAATTAAACAGCCCCAGACAATGCCAGCTTTTGTAACCTTCTATTAATTAAGTATATTTAAATTATACTACACACAATTCAAAGAGCTATTGGTTTAATATACAGAGTCACCTCCTCCTACAAATTTGTGGTCACAGTCCAGAAAAAAACAACAAAAAACCCCAAACCAAAACCAAATCAAAAACCACCACCACTGTTTGTATAATACAATCTACCAATCCTGGTAAATTAAAGAGCAACTACAACAGAGCTGAACTGCAAGTGACTTCTGCTGGGAGCAGAGAACCACATCAGACCTCCAGTAACTGGTCTTTGGGAGCAGTGACAGACATGCACGCTGGATGTGGTGGAGGGGTATTGATAAAAGCCCTGTAAACCTCTCCCAGCCATGACACAGAGAAAGGCCAGTCGCACCAGATTAAAACACCCCCTGCAATCTCACTGCTTAAGCACTGCCGAGTTGCCTTCACAGACCTAAAAATAATTGCAGAGGTCAGAAAGCCCCTTGGCAGATTCTGGGCATGTGTCTTTAAGAGCACATCCATCCCTCCTGCTTCCCACAGCCCTGGGGACTTCTGCATGGCTGCAAGATGCTGCAGGAAGCCCTGTCCCTCCCCCCTCACTCTTAACCAGAGAAGGCTTAATATAAACCACACCAGAGCCCAGCCAGTCTCCTCTGGGGTGGTATTTCAGTATCAAATCTGTAATGCCAGAACAGAATTTCAGGAGGCTTGCTTTGTGTCTAATTGCACCCTTCCTTTTAAACACCTTTGTGCAGCCCGCTGGTCTCTTCCTTCAGAGTGTGCCTCCATGTCATGCAGCTGCCTGTACAGGACAGAGCTAGGAAAGAAATTTTCAAGGATAGACTGCTCATCTGCATTTTTTCCTGAAGGATTTGCACTTTTGGTGAATGCGTGCCATAATTCAGTCTTCACTGCTACAGAATTCAGCAAACCTCGTGCGTGTAATCCATCCACATCTGACTTCGGAACTAGCAGATTCATTAATCCATTTTGCTCTTTCTTGTTTGAGCCAGGCTTGTTAACCAGGTTATGAGAGTCTTCCTTTGCTTTGTGGCACACATCACATAGCAATTCTTGGAGAGATACAGTCACTGACGTAACCGTGGGCTCCTAATTACAAGCTGCTGACATTTTGCTCGTCTCTGCAGCTTTGAAGCTGCGATTTCAGAGTCTCTTCTCCTCCCTCTTTGCTTGCTTTAAACTGCTCGAGTTGGAAGCGCACAACAGATTCAGAAAGGTATAGGAGTGGCATAAACTCCTTTGCAGAGCCTGTTGTATTGCCAAAGTTATTTTTCTTTAAGCAAACAGAAAACTACAGCTTGGGAGTAATAGGACTCCTTAGCCCCCAGCACAAGAATGCTATCCAACAGCTGGCTAAATACAATTCGACACACAGGGCTGCCTTTGTAGGCTGGGGAACAAACAGTGGAAGGACCAGACAGGCGTCGTGCAGGGTAGCTCACCATGACTGTTGGGAAATCCCCTCATACCCATTTTAGTATGACATTATGGTCTATGGCTTTGTATAAAAGGGAAAAAAAGGAAAGGAAAAATCCCCGTCTTTCTCGATAGGCAGCTGCTAGAATCCATGCCAAGCCCTGCTAGCTGAGTGCAGTTCTTGTTTTCCCTGTTTCTGCATTGATCAGATATGGCCAAGCTGAGCTACCTACCAAATGAAATATGCCTGGACTGTGACAAGTCTACCTGCTCTAAAACCACGTCAAGCAGATTCCACAATAAAAAATACACCCAGCTACATTTCACAGAAATCAATTGCCAAATGCAAGGTTGTCTTTTCTCAATATATGAAGAATCCTTTTCAATTAGAGGCTGATTTTGAAAATCTAAGAAAAAAAGAGAAAAAGAAAAAGATGCAAGTATAACACTGAATACAAATGCTCAGTTGAGGATTTAGCCATCTGATGACTGTGGTAGCCAGCTGGTCTAGAAGTCATCTGGGATGCATTTATTTTGATTAGATTGATCGCATTTCTATTTACAGTATAGAATTTTTCACCATACTGAATACAGCTGTGTTTATAGAGATTTTAAGATGGAGAAAATGAAACCCCACAGTTTCTCTCAGCACAGTGCAGAAGACTCAGTGCTTCAAGGTGTTAAGCGGAAAAGATCTGCTTTCACATTTCTTAAAAGAATACTGCCTACCATCTGTTTTCACAAAGTGCCACCTCAGTCAGGAAATGGGTGTAGAGCTAGAGCTGAAAATACAAGCTGCAATCAAGTCTGACCCAGCAAACTGACAAACATCCTCTGTAAATTGGTCAGAAATGTCTTTCTTTCATTTCTATACATGTTCACACACACACAAAAGCACGTACATACACAGATATACACACAGAGTGCGAGGCTGCTGTTTTCCCTGGGGATATTCCTGCAGCCACCTAACTCATCAGTTCACTCCCTGACAGCACCAGGAGTGCTCAAGCTACAATTACAGTCCCTCCGTCCATACGTTGCTTCATTAATCGAGCCATCCTCTCTGCAGTGAGAATCCACAGAATCAGACAAACAGCACAGAGCGTTTCTTCTTCTTCCTTTGCATTTGCATTCGCTCGCTCTCTCCTTCTCCCTTGGCTTTGCCTTAACAGGCAGATGCAACCGATACCTTATTTATCCATCTCCAGCACAGCACTGAGGTGAAACCCGACTGCAGCACTGTGACTTCCCCATGTTAATCCTCTGGAGCAGCAGAGGCTGGATTCTTGTTGCTGATGCCCTTGTCAAGCACTGGATTACTTTACATAATATTTCTTTAAGCTTTCACCCACCCTATCCTAGATTAACACCCTTCCTTTCTCCTCCCTCCACCCCGCTACGGAAAACCCCAAAATCATCACATATTGCAACCCTTGGCTTCCAGAACCAATAAAAAAAAAAAACATGCGGCTCCATTGCTCTTCTTCCTTAGCAATGTGCAGACGAGAGAGTTTCGAGTCAGCCAAGCCAGGGCGAAGCGCAGGCAGCAAGACTGCAGCAGCCCCAGCAGCAGCAGAAAGAGCAGCAGCCGCCCAGGTAAATGGAGGGAAAAGCAGGTTCTGTCGAAAGCGGTGCAGCATCGTAGCTGTGAGGAAAGACAGTCTTGCTTCTTCCGAACGGTGCAGCTTTATGCCTGCAGGAACGGAGAAAAGGGAAGACCCAGAATTAAAAATAAAAGCCAAAACAGTTAAGAAGAAACAATAACTATAACAAATTGTCATAACTTTATTTTTCTGGGCTTTCGGGCGTTTCTGGGAGGCTGCCTCTTTTCCTTTCCCTCCCCAAAGTATCCTGTGTTGCTGGATGCTACTGTCCAAGAGTGCGGAGTCACAAAGGCTCACTCTCCAAAGCGCAGTGAGACCAGCATCACATGAGAAACCACATGACGCACCCAAATCGGATGCTGATGTGGTCCAGTATTTCACTCGGGGGGGTGGGGTGGGGGAATATCTCAACCGAAACGTGCCCCTCTCTAGTGGCTGGAATGAATTTCCCTTTAAAAAAAAAATTGGGAAAAAAAAAAAAAAAAGGCAGCAGCCCAAAATATAAATATCTCCATATCTATCCATCTTCAATGCCAATGCTTCAGAAGGCAGGAGAATGCTGTTCCACAGACACTAGCTGGATGGCAGCAATATTACTTCCAGGCGACATTATTCTAAACTGATTGCACTTAAGTGAATTCCTGAAAAGCATACTCCATGTCTCCCTAACATGAACAGACTCAGAAAACCATCTCCATTATCGTGCCCTGCAATCTGTATCCAAACCCGCATTCTGAATAATTTATTTGAGACTAATAAGCTGTTTGCCAAGACTACTCCTTTTCCCACTCAGCCCCACACTCAGTGAGCGACTACAGCAAGAAACGCAGAGGCATTCACCATTTCCCTAACCAGTAATTTTAGTAAATGCACTGTCCACAAAATAATCAAGAAAAAATGAGCAGAAGAGTTTTTTCCTCCTTTTCGTGTATGGACACAACAGGGCTCTCTCTGGTTTGCAGATGGTGGCAACCTTTTCCTCACATTGCCGACTCAAAAGCTTTCAGTCCAAGCCAAGAAACAAACATTCTTGCCTGCCAGTTCCTGCAGAGGTGTTGTGCCACCCTGTTTAACGCAGAAACATCTGGACACCTCTGTCAGCCTCCAAATGCGAATGCACAGCTCCGCGATGCTGTTTACTGTCAGGGCACCAAGCAGTTAACATCCTTGGCTGCTTTACCATCTTGCCTACAGGAGCATGGAACCGAGGGACTGGTTCGCTCAAGAAACAAAAGCAGAAAAGCTGACCTTGATGATCGATGGAATTGCTGCTCACAAAGTTATCATCCAATGAACAGCTAGCGGTTTGTAGCTTGTTTTATGCCTAACATTTGTTCAAGTGACAGAGCAGGTGGCACAGAGTCTTCCGTCCCCTTTGTTTGCAAAAGCTGGGCACCACCTCGCAACGCTGCGCTCCCTGGCTCTTTACACTGAAACTGTGCACGGTGTCAGGGAAATATAGGAAGAGAGCTGCCATGAATCCACACAGCTGCTTTGCACAGGATCCCATTGCAATCTCTGAAGTTACATAATGGAGATGAAGCACAGAATTTCCCTAGAAGAGACATGCTTAACCCTTACACGGGAAAGCGCAATCGGAGCAAAACCCAAGTGCTCTTTTGTGCTGATTTCAACCTTCCCAACTGTTCACGCAACAGCAGATTGCAAAAATTTGCACAAGGCAGTTGTAGCTTGTTCTCATTGGCTCCTCTCAGGAAGAGGTTTTGCAATGGGCTGCACCTAGGAGTTGCCTAAATTCCACGTAAAATCCAGTAGTAGCATTCAGCCTCAGCAATGCTACTAGTGCTCAGGAGAGGCACAGGACTGCACGTACAAAAATCACAAGACTACCACAGTCATCTGAGGGCACTTTCACCTGTGGGGTTAATAATTTTAGCACTGGCAAATCTTTGATGGAAAACAGCTGAGGTATACCCAAACTCTGACTGTAGCTAACCAATATAATACTGTACTTTCAGATGCTATGTCAGCTAATATGGAGAATCCAGGTTATGGATTCCTTTCTCAGTCCAAAATATAAACATTACTGAGGCAGGAACTGAGTGCAACAAAATATGTATCTTCAGGGGTTTGGATTACAAGATTAGAGGAGCTGTCCTGGTGACCAATCCCATTGTTTTTAACCTACAACAGTTATAACAGCATGGCTCTGGATGGCTTCTAGTCTGTTCTCATTAGTTGCTAAGACAGAGAGAGCTGCAGAAGTTTGTGAGTCGATGATCCTTCTCACTTGATACCAGTAGCTCATTTATCTGTTCTGACTTTGAGATATGTTGGAAGGGTCATCTGGAGGTAACTTAGTGAAACCCCTGGATATCATCAACACTACCTAAGGTCAGATGCAACTTCATCCTGAAAACTCTCAGAGATGGAGATTCCATAACCTCTTCCAGTGCTGACCTCCCTCCCTGGGAAAATAAATGTGCAGGAAATAAATGTTCATCCTGTATTTCTTATATAGGCAGCCTTCACTGCACTGCTGAATTGCATACATTTTCCTAGATCTGCCAATGAAAGCACAGGGAGGGCACCAAGGAATGAAGAGACTTTTCATATGAATTTAACCAAGTTCAGCTCAAATTAGTAGTACCTGCAAATTGTTACCACATGATTATCATTTAATCTCCAGATGCTTCCATTTCAACTATTAACCGAAGCACTAAAATGCTAGTGGACAACCTGATAAAAATTCCAGTATTCTACCAGGTGTTAACCATGAGAAACAGGAGAAAACTGAAAGATCCCTTGCATATGAAACCCAAACTACACTCAGAAGTCAGAATTAGGGCTGAACTAACATGGTACCTGAAGGATGTTGGTTATTCAGAATAAACAAGACACATTTTTTCAATCAGACCTGGAAAATGGGCCCTAGAATATCTATAAATATATATCCACAATCCTGTGAAAAACCTCCTATGCAAGTACACAATGTATGTACCTTAAAGGAAGATCCAGGGATACACAGTCATGTTAGGTGTCAATGAAGAGGGAGGAAGGGGAAGAGGCAAGAATTGCAAAGAGAAAGACCAGTCATAATTCCCTCAGAAATGTAAAAAGGTTTATATGAAGAAAGGCTTTATGTGAGCGACAGCCTTTTGCACATAGTGCTCACAAATCTAATTCTTATACTTCAGATAAACTCCCCAGTAAGTGCTTTGTTAACAGCACAGGTAACAACCTTTCTTCCCTCTTCAAATCTCTAACATAGGTATTTTACTCTGTTAGATGCTGCTGGCTCTCAAAGTAATTCACTAGCAGACTCCAAATTAGCTCTCTAATATGACTTTCTCAGTTTAGCTCTAGAGCATATATTCTCCCCTCCAGAGGATGGAGAACTCAGAAGTTGTCCAAACAGACCTGTTTTAAGGTACAGGTAAGAATTTTGGGTTGCGATCATTACTGTTTGTGTCCACATGAAAGCTTTTGGGCTGAAACCTGTGGAAAGAACTGGGATTGTTTTAGATGCTGTCTTGACAAGTGACCAATAAAAATTTTCCCAAGATTGGTGCCAGGATTTGAAGCCTGTTCTCAAGCATTTGATCACAAATTCTGGTCCATATTAGTGCAGCTTTGTGCTGCCTTAGGGATACACAAGCGATGCTGGGTTTGATGTAACTGTCCACAGGGGACAGGCTTCACAGCAAAAATTCAGCAGTTGAGTAGACTCTAGATGAACATGAAGAATCAGAGCAATATACAGAGAGCCCAAAATAATCTTAATTCATGAGAGCTTGAAGGTTACTGAATTCTGTGGAGTAATTTTCAGATGCTGTTAAACCAAACACTTCTTTGTATGGCTAATTCGTTGCTTGATATGGTACTCCAATGCGACATGGATCCCTGCAAGTGTGATGTATTGAACGTCACTGAAAACAAAACTTTGGTTTTGGAAAATGAAACCTTTAGGGTGTCAACTTTTCCTTTTGTGAAGAGTTCCACTTTGGGTCTTAGTTCTTGAAGCAGAACTTCACCTTGATTGAGCATAGCACATAGACCGGGCAGAAAAAACAGAACCAACCATAAATTTAAGTTTTTCCTTATTACACACAAAAGATGCCACTACTGAGTAGCACTAAACAGTGCCACCTAGGAAGTAGGAACTGAAAAATAACAGAAACTTGGAGAAATGCCTTGTTTTCAATTAGAGTAGAATGGCACTAGCACACTTGTGTATATCAGTGAAATGTGGAGTTGCTAATTTGATGGAAACATATAATCGCAAGGAATGGTCCAGTTGAATATTTGATGGTTCTCAGCAAGAATCAGGCTTTGGGGTTCAATTTTCAATGACCTTTCTCTCTGTAATCTGAAGATGGAGAAAGAATTATCATTAGGCTTGAGGTTTCAACCCAAAAACAGGCAAAACTTGACGTTTCACTGAACTTGAAACCTCAAAGTGAACCACAAGCGTGCAAACCTTATGGACTCAAATCAAAACAAACATATGTCAGTGAGCAAAAACCACAGAGCTGCACATGGGTCTAAGTACTGAGCCATGCTGGCTACTGGCCAGGGCATGAAGAGCCCTACGGGTCACACAAAATACCAGCAGGCCACAGGGTATGGCTAGACACATGCTGCCAAAGTTTAGAGACACTTAGGTCAATGTCATCTGAGAACTCAAGTCCCAAAAGCTGTTTATCTACGTTGTACCTCTTCAGTAAGGTAAGATATCTTCTGAGGAGTTCTGGGTGATCACAGCTAAACTCCTTTGCTACTTGATGGGCTTCTACAAAGCCATCTTCTGGCATCTCCTTGCTAAGCTGTAGGGTGTCTGGAATGGAGATCTACCTCCCTCCTCATAAATAAAAGACACACTGTTAGTTTTCCAAACAGTTAAAAAATAACCACGATTCCACCTTTTTAGTAGAATTTTCTGTAAAATACACTAGAACCTGCCTCGACCATCTAAGTGAATGCTTGTGAAAAAAATAGGGAAATGGTGTTTCTATATTTTCAGCACGGAGATGTTCATGACAAGAAACTGGTAAAACACCACAGTTCTGCACTTTTCTCTTGCAGTCATCTGAAAATTGTTCTGAAACCAGAACAATTTATTTAAATTCACTAACTATTCAGTACTACTCTTGGAGAAATTTCCCAACTCTAATTTGATTTTCTATAGATGTGTGATGGACATTTTACTGCAATTACCCTCTCAAAGTTTCAGATATTTCAGCACTGGCCACACATGCTTGTATGGGCCAGCACTTTAATTGTATTTGAGAACCTGTTTCCAGTGTGAGTGCAAATGCTATCTTTAAAATTTGAATTATGTTTTCTCTATATTCACCTATGTTTGATTGCTGATGTTAGAAAATGCCTAAATACTTTTGGAGACTGAGTCTACGTAACTTAAGCCTTGTCCTGTTGGAACTCTGCAAACTTCAGCAGCAATCCTGGATGGGAGCAGAAAGAGGGCAATTACAGAGCAGAATGCGATACATTGATGCAGATGCAACCAAAGGATAAACAACACTGAGAAACATACAAGTTTCTCTGCATTTGTGAAAGTTTCCTAAAGTTAATATTTCCATTATTCTTCTAACTTACTAAAAACTGTTTCCAACAAGTCTGTCCTGGGGCCAGACTCTTTTCACAGCTCAAAAGCAACTGCCATAATTCATATGCCAGTGTAAAACACGTTGGGACATAAGTTAAAGTAGAGGACTGTAATTATTGTAATGATGTAAAAATAAAATAACATTTGAAAAAAGTACTTGGAAGCATGTGTTAAAATGTACAGCTTGTAGTAAAATAGGAATGCTTCACTAACTCACTTGTCATTGAATTTCCGGTGATTTTATAATTCCCTTTTATTTTCTTGAAAGTGTAAAATAACACTACTGTGATATAATTCTGGAATATTTTATTACTACAAAACATATCACTTAAGCTACATTACCAAAAACATGACCACTGAACTGTGTCATACATCTTCCATTAGATTTGCATTCATTCTGCATAACAAACTTGATTTTGACTCCAAAACTCAACTGTTGCTTTGTTAGGTAAACCAGCACTTCAAGAAGAGAATGTAATCTGAACGCAAAAGTTCCTCATGCAAATACCCTAATTTCCTTAAGAAGTTTCTATACTAAGTTAGTATAGTCATAAGTATTGAGTTAATGAACACAGAACACTAGAAAAAGTGATGCAAATTTCAGGAAAGGAGAAAGTTGTGCAGTCTATCAGTTCTTCACTGTGAGGATGGTGAGGTACTGGAACAAGTTGCCCAGAGGAGCTGTGGATGCCTCATCTCTGAAGGTGTTCAAGGTCAGGCTACATGTGACTTTGAGTGACCCAGTCTAGTGGAAGGTGTCCTTGCCCATGGCACAGAGGGTTGGAAATAGATGATTTTTAAGATCCCTTCCAACCCAAACCAGTCAATGAGTCTGTGATTAGTACAAACCCTAATATGTTTTACCTGCCTGTGAGAAATCTGTGTGATGAAGAGGTTACCTGGAGATCAGAGTTGTACATACAATAGCTACAAGACCATGACCTGCTCAGTCAATTAATATCATACCTATATAAAAATTTAATAACCAGTTTTGGAGAAAAGGGAAGGGTGGGGAGTAATTTTAAATGTTATGCTCCTCAAGGAAAAACACATAGGAAACATTACAACCAAATCCTTAGCAAAACTGCAGACAAGGCAGTTAGTACTTGGTCTTGGGCAAAAGATTGGTTTCCTTTCCTTGGCTGCCCAGTTTTAGATGGGTATTTTACATCAAACACATTAAAAGTTCAAAGTGGAAGAGCTTTGTTTTTTCACCTGTGAGTGGTTTCAATTTAGACTTCAGCATTACTGTCAGGAAGTCAGTTTTTCCATGCTTGTTACTGTAAACAAAGATTGTATGGCACATCTCCAAAAGTGATAGAAGGTCAAGGACCAAACTGCAAGAGCCACAGACTGCTTCCAGAAACCAAAAGCAAAACACTGAAGTGAGAATAACCACACATTCAAACCCTCTCATCACTCAGCTGTTTGGGCAGTACAACGAATACATGTAAATATAACCTCACAATTTTTCAATATATATATATATAAATATATAAATTTTGTATATACATGTATGTTTTCGTATATACTTATACATACAATACATTCTACCTAATTTTATAAATGTAGAGTAAAATAATGTTAGACATTTCTAAGAGTCCTTCTCCTCAAACCGTAACATTTCTATTGATATTTTCATTGTAAAACATGACCACTTCCAAGAATTGTTGCCAGAATTTATGACTTTATAACCATATATTTTGTTCATCAGGTTGTGGCTTTTTGCTTCTCCTCAGGTTTGAACTCAAATTTGCTCATGTTATAATTTCTTTCTGTTTTACATCTGAACTTCTAAATATTATTTTAGTGGACCTAATTTACGCCTTCTGCTCTTGTATGAGGTTTATAACATTACCTAATTATACATAAGTTGTATATGTTCATTTTCATCTTCAGGCCCCCAAGCTGAAATTCTGCAAATGAGTATTTACAACCACAACTGAAGCCTGTGGAAATTGTCTTGTTAATACAAAATAAAGTATCCCAAACTGAATACTGTAAACAGGTGGAGACTCTGAACAAATGTTCACCTTACCGAGGAACAATTTCACTGCTAGTGCTTGTCACATTTAAGTATTTGTGCCCAAAACCTCATAAAGGGTCTTCTAAAGTAACTGTGCTTGCAATATCATAAATTGTATAATTTAGGGCATTATTTGAGACACAGAAGTAACTGGAGGTGTATTTCTGTTCACCTATAAACCTTAGTCTTTTGATTACCTTTACAAGAGTTTGCAACCCATCTCATCAGCTACTGTACTAAGCAAGCAGTATTCATGACAGAACTACAGCCTCCTGGCAGGGGCATGGGAAAAAAAATAAAAGCAAAGTACAGCAGAGCTTAGGAAAGAAGGTGAGAAGGGTGGTTATTATCAGAAATGAAGACAGGCCAAGGAACAAACTGAAGAAAAGCTTATTTATTCAAAAGCCCTAAAATTAGACCTATTTAGGCTCACGTGCTAAGTCCTTGCTTACATTCTACTGCCTTCAGTATGACAGAAGCACATATTTCCCTGGTCTTTGCTGGGAAAGACCCTTTCCTGAGTCAGGACTGTAGATGTTATTCTGACTGAACAACATAAAGGCCTCAGAAGTATGTTATTAATTTGTGTTTAACTGTATACAAGTTGTGAAAAACTTTAAAGAGCTCTAAAAATAATTATGGCCAACAGGTTGAATGCTTCCTAGTCTTACACCCAACCCCAAGAAGTCATTTGAAAATGTCTCTGAACTTATTTGCCATTTAAATTTGAGTCAGACCCTCTGACTCCGACAACCATTATGAGATTCAGCTTTGGAGTATTTGTTTTTGATTATCATTAGAATACCATCCTATGCTTTCAAGCATTTCAAAATATCTCAAAACCTGTTGGTACTGAAACATGATCTATGAAAACATTACTCTAAACTAGAAAACCTTGCTATTCATCAGATTTAGACCCAACAATCAGGCGGTGCTCCACTGGCATTTTTAAGTAATTAAAATGTTAAATATTTAGAGATATTGTTAAAGACATTGTAACCAACCTAACCTACTGTTAAGTCTAACAGTAAATGAAGTTGACACCCACCCATGCTATTAGCCCATATATGTTTTATGGCTAATGAAGGGCAAACCTCCTCCAATTTAGCAGAGAGGAATTCCTTCTGTAAACACAAATTCTTTTACCTCCGTGCATGCCAAAATTACCTTCACCTGTAAGTTTACAGTTACACGAACATGGTCTATGACCACTGCTAATGAACTTTCTCTGGATAAGCCTGAACAAGACTAAGAATGAAATGAAAACATAAAGCACCTTAGTTTATATTTTGCTTTATTAATTTCTAGTGTCAATGATTGTCTAATTGGCACAAACCCTAAACTATATCTTTCTGCCCCATCTCCATGAAAGCAGGGGTGTTTTTATTCAGTAAACTCTGCCTTCTTAATCCAACTATCTTCACCCCACTACGTAAATTAAAAAGACACCTATTTCTGAATGTACTTCTCCAACAAAACATACTCAATTAATCTGCTGCCTTTGCCCTCCTTAAATCAACAAAAAACTTCCTCAGAGTTGAATGGATTTCAATTTCACATATAGTACCAAAATATCATGATATGTGTAATGCTACAACCTTTTCATTTATCCTGAGAGTGACTGCAAAGCTGCTGATGCACCGTGTGAAAACCCGATTTCTTTTGAGAGAAAAATATTACTTTTTTTCAGCTTTTTGGATATGAAAGGGCATTTGTCTGCAACATGAAAATATTTTCCAAAGATTAAATTCTTGACAGAGTTACCAGTCAGACAGGAGACAGACTAGTCTCAAAATGAGTAACAATGATACATTCTTTTCTTTTCTAGAATTATGTTTTTAAAAGCACTTAAAACTCAAAACCAACCTAAACCAAAACAACAAAAACATCTCATCCTGAAAAGAAAACAATACAAAACCCCTGCTATTTTTAAAAGAATGGGGAGAATGAGAGACATGTTTGCATTTGCTGTGCCTGCACCAGGCCATCCTGCATATCAGCTCTCAGCTGGACCACGGTCCCCTAACACCAATTCCTTTTGTTAGGATAACCAAATTAAAATGAGTGCTTCTGCTACAGAGTCTGGCCATAAGCTGTAATCACTAGCTGTCAGACTACTTATACTGTATGTACACATACAGATGCATATGGATGCAGGTACCACAGATTTTTACCTGTGCTCTTTCAATGGCCTTTGCTTGACCAGTGACACCTTTTCAGCCCCAAAGGGCTCTACTTCCCTGTCCCAGTTCCTGTGCTAATAAACTGAAAACAAAGATTTTCCTCATAAAAAGAGTAGCAGTACCACATACCCCCCTCTCCAGAGGAGGAGAAGGACATGATGCTTAGTCCCCACTCAGGTTAAACCATGACACAGCCTGGTAAAAAAAATTAAATGCAAAACCACAACAACTACTGTTTTGTTTTCTTTCTTTCAAACCTAACAAGATTTCTGATTGAAAAACAATTTTTATTCCCCTGGATTATGGTATTTTCTCCAAAACTAAGGAGTACTATCTGCAGCATGCATGCTAACAAGAAGTGAACCTTAGCTCCTGGTCAGTGGGGCTGGTAAATACAGCTCAGATAATAAAAAAAATTGTAGGTAACAGGGGCTCTGGGAAGCACAGTACTGTGACTCAAATGAACACAGACATCTAAATATGTTTCTTCTTGGCCCACATGCTGAACATTTTAGCAAAGAATTAATTAGACATTGCTCTTTTGAAATGGACAGCCTCATGCAAAACTCCTGGAGGAAGAAGTTAGAGGTTTTCATTTCCCACCCTGTAGAAGATTACAATTCTCACAGTTCCTAACTTCAATTCTGTTAAGCCCTCTTATCTCAAACTATGACACTCACTGAAAAAATTCTAGCATTCATTAAACAGAAAAAAAGTGACAGATCCTAAGGAAAATTTTCTCTTACAAAAGACATCTAAAATAGAAAAACAACCATCTTAACATCTCTTTGAAAAAAGGTAAAACAAGAAATAATCTAATGTATTTGTATAAATAATTTTCCTCTAATCTTTATTTACAGGCAATTCTATTCACAGACCACTAAGTTGTTACACCAAAGAATTAAGGCTGGTGGAGTGTGAATTCACCCATATTTCATGTGTTCTGTTTCCTTTTAGATAAAGCTTTCTTCTGAATTTGCCAAGTTTTTAAGCACACTTGAGAAGCAGTCATTGTTTTAATGTTTGAACTTTAAAATTATTGATTAAATCCACACAGACACTCAAGATTAACTGCAGTTTAACGCTGTCCACTTTTACAGATGTAGGAAAGGGCATCTGTAAAACATAAGTACAACTCAAGGAACATGAGTTTGCACAGCTACAAAAGAAAGAGGCAACCAGAGGAAGATAAGAAGTGATTAAGTTAAAGATGAAAATGTTTCAGGAAAACATAAAGGACAATAATTCTCTGCTTGGAAAACAGAGCCAGAAGGACACAGTGCAGAGAAAAAAACACTGCATTGTTTGCACAACACTGTGAAATCCTTCCACAGCACACTTTTACAGTTTGCGTATCTATTGTGCACTACTATATCTGTGGTACTATTTCTCAGAAACAGGTATATCTTAATAATAAGCAAAAAAAAAGGTGAAAATGGCTAAGTTTAGTTCTCCCACAAACACACTAACTTTTTTTTTTTTTTGAGGGTTGGTCAAAATTCAAGGATATAGAAACATCCCAGCCTGTTTAGTGCACAGGGGGCTTGGTAGAAATGCAGCCCACTCACCTGCCCACTGTTTTCTTACCTGACCTAAACTGGGGATGAATTTGATCCCCTGTAAACAGTATCTGCAGAAAATACATACATCTACAAGCTACATAGGTCATAAATTTCCATCTGACATCAACCTGTACCCATTTGTACATGTCAACATTTTATCATTTGGTAAGCATACCACATACTCCTTTACACCAATTTCTAAAGTACATCCATTAAAACGTTTCTTTTTCAAAATCAAAATCAATCAGTAGAAACTGTACATGGAAAAGAAGAGGAAAAAGTGCTTGAATTAATCCTATCTAAGAAAATATTTTAGAAAGGGATACATGGATTCCTGCTGAATGCACAGCAGTACAACATTCAGCAGTAATTTAAATCTGTATTATATTTAATAAAATCACTGTGTGTTCACTTGTCCTATTAAAACTGCATTCTACCTTACCAGATCTGAATAATTTGTATAAAATTGATTGCTACAGTTCTTAGTAAGAGCTATAATTGCATTCCTGGTATAACTTAAAATGGTAACCTTATCTTAATTAGTAGCATGCTACAGGAATGCTTCTGAAAGCTGTGGAGGATTAACCTGCATTTTTAAACTGAAGCCTTGGGGTTGGGTTTTTTGTAGTATTTTGTCAGGTTTTTTCCTAATTTCATCTCCAACACAGGAACTACTGCTAATTTATTGTAAACAAAAAAGAGCAGGGGCTGGGACAAGGGAACCCTGCCCTTTGAAGACCTGGGGGAAAACTTCACACAGCCCAACCCCAGCACACACTGCAGAGGAAAAGATTCTGATCAATTACAAAATAAATGTAAAAAAAAAAAAAAACAAAAACAAACCCCAAAAAAACCCAAAAACCAACACCAAAAAACCCCAGCTTAAACACACCACCATCCAAAAACAAAACCAACCCGAAAGATTCACATGAGCAATGTGCTGCAGGCACCCACCACAAACAGGGTCTCTCGTGACAGAACCAAAAGTAACTCCAAAGCTGCAAGTACAGCTGCCTGCCCAGCCCATCAGCCACCCAGATGCTGTCCAGCTGATGTGACTTCTGGAAGCATATACCTCATAATATGGCAAAGGAATACCACTGCTTTGTCAGAGGCAGAAAAATTAATACTAGTAAAATTTGGTGGCAAGTGACTAAAAGCCCTTGATGCAAATGCTGTTATCCTGCTCTGGCCTGAGCTGGGGGGATGTTTGGGGTTTTTTTTATTTGTTGACTTTCTTGCTACATTTGAGCATATCCATATTGCTTTTCTGTGGATAAGTCATACAGCTTTCTAGCTTAATAAACAAATAATCAGGTTTATTTAGAAAGCAACTCATCAAGCAGCAGCTGTATAAGGCATCCACTCACAGGAGGCAGTGCTGGAACTGCAGTCTGCAATAGAGTCCAAATGCTTCCAAGTTTTGTCATATGTTTTATCATTGTTTGTGCTACAGTTCTGCTCAGCACTAATTTTATGAGCCCTGCCTTAATCTAACAAAAATAACAAAACCAACCAAAATAATTCCCATTCCTTACTAATAATTTCCTTGGACTTCTGTGCTGTTGATCATGTACCACAGTATAACTACAGTGAGCTACCAAGCAGTAAAGGCCAGGATTAGGCTTCCAAGAAATTACTTCCTGTAACTGTATCTTTTCCAAATTAACTTCTATTCCAAACTTTTGAGTGGCAAGGAAAAGTCCAGCTTTTTAGCCCAGTTCACTAGTCATAGCCCAGGCCCTGTAGGGCACAGACTGCTCTGAAGGCTTCTGTGTGCACCTATCTGTATGAACACAGCACGATGGGATTCTCCATGCTGTGCTGGAGCTCCACTGAGCCAGTTATGGGTGGAGAAGCAATAAGGTGGTGTTTTCAGAATTGCTATAGTGAATCTACTTAAAAATGAGCACCTGCAACATGGCACACATCCATATGTATGTGGGCATCCCTGAACACATCCCTGCATTGTCCCCTGACATTTTGCTTTTCACATGCATGTAAAATGATTGTACTCCCCTAGGAATGGTGAGACCTTTATCAGAGCTGTAGCATTTTCCTCACTGAAGCAATATGCCTCTGTAAGGTGAAACATGCATTGTTTCTTTCTTTTAAAGAGAATGCCCACGAAGCAAGAATCTGCATTATTTTATTGTTCAGTATAGCAAACAGATACCTACAGATTTTTTACTTAATTACTAAGGAGTTAGCTTTTTGATATCAGACTGATTCACATCTCAGCCTTTTCTTTAACTTTTACTGATGATAAAGAGTGAAAAGAGAGAAACTGAATGGAAATCATTGCTTATCCAAACTGCCTGCAGAGCAGAGCAATCAGCTTTGCCTCTGGTGTGAGTCCAGCTAGTCCTTATAAATCCATCCATCACCTCTATGAAAGTCACTGCCTTCCTTTTACCAAAGATAATGTATGTTATTGGGATTATACCACTGCATGCAAAGTCATTAAAGAAAGATAGACCACAATTTATGACTGAGTGTGTGGACAGCAGGGCATTATTTTAACCATAAAATCACAATCTGCAAGGAGAGTGGCCAAACCAGAAGAGCCATTAAAGACTTATAATTAACATCAATCAATATGACACCACTGTTGACATCTTTATTACTTTAAATATACTAATCAAATACTTCTGCATTCAGATAGAAAGATTGATAGGCAGACAGGCAGAGAGAACATCCCTATAGAGAGCAATTTTAAATTATCTATTCAAAAGGTAACAAAAAATAAGCACCAGGATAATCACATGGAAATGCAGCGCACTGAATGAAACCATTTCCAGCTGGGATACTGGACCTTGGATGGTCAAGCTTGCATATGAGATATCTCAAATCTGCCCTGTAAAAAAACATACATGCATGCCTTAGCCTTGCAGGCAGCTACTGACTCTCCTAAACTGGAAGAACACATATCCCATAGACATGCCCTGCTGTAGGGTATTTTGCATTAGAAAAATAAATGGAGCACTGGCCCACACAGCACCACTCCATTTTTCATCTCTACTTTTTCCCAGACAGGAAGTCAGACAGAAGAATTTGCATACCCACCATTGTGACCGTCAGTATTATCTAATTGCAATTTCCTACCACACAGACACTAAAATACATTGGTACTGCTGCTGCTCATACAAACATTGCAGTACTAAGGAGCAAGAGGGTGTTTCACTTCTCAGGCCCCATGTTCTTCTACCTTACTGAACACCTTTTTGAGGAGCAGCTCCTTTTTCATAAGACATTGGCTTTGCCATTCAATAAAGGAAAATCGAACGAGGAATCCAATAAATGCATGCTCCTTTCAGAAAACATATTTTGGAAGGAATTAAATGATGGTGCTCCCAACATCAGATAAGGTTTTAAGAATCCCTGCTTGTTTTCTATTACTAATTTTCTATTTTCTATTATTCAAGTGGGATACTTTTTAAAGAAAAAAATGCCACAATTGCATATTTATTTAGATCACATTTGGTTGTAAGTAATAGCCTATTGTAATATGGAAGCTCACTTTGGAAAGACATGCATGGTTTTCTGTCCTCTAGAAAAAAAGTGGAAATAAGCACTGCTTTTGCTTATTAAAAAAAAAAAAGCAAAAACAAAACCAAAAAAAGAAAAAACAAACCCCCAAATAAACAAACCTCAGATTACTCTACACATACCATGAGAAGCTTTATGCTGTGCTTATCCTGGTGAGCATCTTTTTTTTGGAGAGGCCAGTGGCAGTCTGCAGATCATCTCATATGTGTAATGAGCATGAGGATCAGCAAACCTCTGTAAAAACCACTGGAAAATGGCAGCACCTCTTCCCTAACAGGCTGAGCTGCCTGGAGGGCTGAGCCACACTGCATCCTTGAGCCATCCAGCCTCCAAAAACCTGGAAAGCATCTTCAGTCAGTGATTTCACTCATCTTTCTCAGCTCCATAGCAGGGAACTGAACACTCACATACTATGTGAAAGCCTTACAGAGCACTAAGTAATGAGAAAAATGCAGTAATTTGTCTATCGAAAATCCAATTAGTTTAAGCCAATATTTATCAGATCACTCTCCTTAAAACATTTTACTTCAATTTTAAATGAGTTACACTAATTTGGATTGGACCCTCCTTCTCTAATGAAACTGCCAAGCCTTTCAGATGCTTTAATTCATTTCCAAACACAGTGGAGCCCCATAAAACAAGCAGAAAGAGACTGCTAAATGCATGTGGGGTTGCAGTGCATTAAAACAAGCTAATGTATCGAGCGACAAAACGTAATGAATGCTTTTACAGGGGGAGGAGCTGAGTCTGAGGTCTGAAGGGACACACTGCAAGCCGGGCAGCCAGCCATCTGTCTACCAGGACCTCCTTTGCATCCTGCTGGAAAAGCAGCTTCTGCATCAGAGGTCTGCCCAGCTCCCCACCGTCCACTTGAGACATTCCCGGCTGCCCTCGTTTACCGACTCAGTGGGAACACACATCCCATAATCTGAGCAGAGGATTGTGAAAGAGCCTGTGATTCTTTGTTTAATTATCAGGACCTTATCATTTGTGGGGAGCAGCACAAAGGGCAGGCAGCCACAGGAGGTCCAGCGGCAGAGCCGGCCGTGCCAAGCCCATGCGGCGTGTCCGTGAGCGGGCAGCGGGCAGAGCCATGCTCAGGGAAATGACGGCCATCAGGGCACAGCCCTTCCTGCACCCTGCTCCCTGCCCCTGCCCCTGCCAAACCCAAAACAGAGCTTCCATCTGAGCAAACATCCTCGCCCGCAAAGGGGAAGGGGACGGCTCGCAGCGGCATTGTTCCCAAATATCCAGCTCACTCAGCATCCCAGCCCAAAGGGGATGACACTGTATTTTCCACAGAGACATTTGCATAATAAATAATATAAACACCGATATTACGTGGTCACCAGCGTGCACAGCAGCACACACTGCTGTGTATCCAGGTTCTCCAAACGGATTTTTGTGTGCCTTAGGTTGTTTTGGACAACCATCTGTGGACAAAAACTTTGCAAATGCTTTCCTTTTGAGAGCGGGGCCCAAAACAGCAGGTGAGAGGTGCTGGGACTGAGGGAAAAGGGAACTTGTGAAGGTATGGGTAGATGCTATGGTGGAGCAGAAGATACCAAAAGGAAAGATGACTATGTGGAGAGCAGGTGAAGATGGGAGAAAGAAGTGATAGAGCAGTGTCAGAAAACAGAATGAGGAATATCAGGGATCCTGTAACACTTTCACAGATTCACAGAGTATCTAGGTTGGAAGAGACCTTCAAGATCATCGAGTCCAACCTGTGCCCTAACACATCAACTAGATCATAGCACCCAGTGCCACATCCAATCTCTTTTTAAACACATCCAGGGATGGTGACTCCAGCACTTCCCCAGGCAGACTATTCCAGAAATTCATTAATTACATACTAATTTTCTGCTTGTGTTTACATTTATGTTCCTTGAGCATACATCAGTAGTTTTGCAGGTTTAAGTTTGCCATTGCCACAAGGCATACATACTGCATTCTCCTATCTTTTCTGTTACCCTACACAGCCCAGGAATGATCTTTCCCTGACAAAGATGCAGTTTCCAGTGGAATCTGGATGAAATTCTGCACTTTATCCACTCTTCCTTTTTACCTAAGGTCACTGAATACCTTTTATCCATGAATTCTACATTTTTTTATCTCCTCACAGGGGGTTCTAGGATGCTTGTAAGTACAAGGTGGCAGCATAGGAGGTGGCAGCATTCATGTGATGTGCTTATGTGCGTGCTGTGTGCTTTCTAGTGTGTTTTGTGTGCTGGCCTCACAAACCACGAAAACGTATCGAAAATATTATTTCCTGCATGGCACCCTCTTTCTTCCTCTCTCACAGTCCCCTGCCACCCCCCATGCCCCTCCACATTGCAATGCACATCACTGCTGTCAGAGCAGCATGAAAATGTATGCAGGTACAACACCGGCCTTTTACAACTGCCTGAGCCAAAGGTATTAATCATCAGCTGGGATTTGAAAATCATAACCAGGAGACAGCAGTCGCGACAGCTCTGCAGCATAATGACAAAATATGCAGAGCAACGTGGAAGAGGAGAACACACTCTGTGTCTTTTAGTCTCTGTGCAATTGAGAGGTATGTTAATAAGCATGCTCATTTGAATGGCTTTTATTGTAACAATAATTTTCTTGCTCCACTGGATTTTTTTATTATATTCCTTAGAGTAATAACATTAATCAAGGCACTCCTACATGGCACTGTCAAAGAAAAAGCATATCCTGAGTGAGCCTGCCTATCACAGAACCACTAGTGAACGCTTCAAGATTTATCATGGGCCGAGAGATCATATATTCCCCATACAAGCAACGTACACACACACACACACAGAGGTTTTTTCATAAATTATTAGATGGCATGGGCATGGTGGAGGAGAATAACTTCTTTAACATAAAGGTTTATGCCAACATTTCATGCAATCAGTTGAATAATCGGAGTCTCCATAAGACAACACTCCTTTGAATAATACATGGGCTAGAAAGACTGTATTTAAATGAAAATGCATGAGCTGGGTTTTTAGTCACTTTATGTGACAGTAGCAAAGGTAAATTTTCAGCAGGGCTTCTTTTGAGGTGGTGTGTGTGCACAGAGCACATGGCAAGCTTTCACCTCAAATGCAGGTACAAGACCTTGCAGAAATGGTATCGACAGCCCTGCCATCTGCACCACCAGCACTCTTAGGCCAACAACAGTTCCACAGTGTCTACACACCCCAGCACATAAGCCCGTGCTTGAAACTTCTGAAGTTGGGATGGAACAAGCACATAAGAAAAGCTGGCCCTTGGGAACACAAGGCACAGCTCCCAGCACACAAGCCCTGAAGGCCAGTGCTGTTCTGAGGCCACCAGCCAGAGCCCCAGGAGGCCGCCGGGTGCTCATCCCAGGCGCTGCCTGTGCCTCACTGGAGCGAGTGCTGGAGGAGTGACCTGGGAGAGTTCAGCACCGGGAACTGCTCTGGCAGCCTCGCCCTGTCCTCGCGTTACCCCTCGGGCTTGCCAGCGATGATGACAGCTTTGCTCCCTTTGAACTGTCTGACGGAGCACGAGGGCTGACTTCAGCTGGCTCCTGTGCAAGGCACAGTGCGCCGTGCCTGCACCACAAAAATCTGTGGGAGCTCAGCTCTTGACTTCAAGGGCTGCAGCACCAACTCCCTTGGAGCGACTCCTTGTATAACCAACTTGAGAAACAGCCTGTGGTTTCCTTCAAGAGCCATTAGAGAGCGTTACATAGTTTTATGTCTAGAACTTCAAGTGCTGGTATCTAATACAAACCCAAAACTTAATCACAGAATACATTTGGTATATTTATCCGTGGCTAAAACTTGCTCAATTAAACTTTTCCAACAAACATGACAAATATTATGCAGCACAATAACACTCAGCTGAGGACAGCATATATGCCACCAAGCAGAGCAAAACATCTTAAAAATTAACAGCCTCTTGAGATATGCAAATATCTTAATTCCATGTGGTTGTCCAAATAGTTGTTGCAACATGAGCTCTTTTATGGGTTATTTCAGTGACAAGGGTCACTGCTTACTGATTTTAAGGCAGAGTCCCCTCCTTTCTTCTTCTTCTTCCTAATTTCTATTTTGTTCCAGCTGTGTTTATTCTAGGCTGTTGCACTTGGCATTAGGAGCTGTGACAATTGTTTCTCACACAAACTGCAGTTCACACATTTGCAGTTCTCTTCCCTATATAATACCCTTACAGCTACCTTGGAAAGAAAGAAAATGTAGTTTATTGATTGAATGTCACTCGTTCCAACACCATCACTGCAGGACAAAAATAAAAACCCCAAACTCTAATTGTCTTCATTTTAGCATCTGGAAAACATGTGCGTTAGGAAGTTTAGTCATATTCCAGAAACGATAAACAAACACTGCCAAGTTCCTTCACTGGCGTACAGTAAAAGCCAGCACAGAGGATAAATATCCCATGCTTTAAATCCCAACTATCCCATGTAACTCAAGCTTTGAATATTTAATAGTAAGCAAAACTTATCTCTAAATCTATACCCTTGCAAAATAACAAACTTCAGTAACTTATTGCTAATAAAATATATCCCATTTGTCATATTTATTTATAAAATACTAATTACATGTACAAAAGACTGAAGCTTAAAACTGAAGCTGCTCATGATGCTTATGAAACTGAGGGCTAAATGTGCTCCAAAGCAATGGGATAGCTTGCCAAACTCTGCTGGCCACTCTGCCCCTCCCTGCATGGAAAAAGGCTTATGTGGGGGAAATAGGGCCGTAGTTCTGCCTAGAGATATGTTGCAAGGGATTGATAAGGCTTGGGATTTGTTTTTCTTTTTTAAAATGCTATTTTAATCTTCTCCTTTTTTTTCTTCATCTATGGGCAGTTTGTTGGGACTGTTATGTTTGTTGGTTTCTATCTCCTGCCTAAAACAATAAAACTGTAATTTCTTGAAACTCTTCTTGAGTAGCTAGAACAGCCAATGAGAAAAGCTTTTTCTATCTCCCTGTTAAAAACAGAGGTGGTATGCTGTTGTGGTTGGGCTTTCTAAATTATTTTTTCTTTTTTTTTTTCTATTGTTGTGTTCAAGATACAATGCCTGACTAGTGCAGGAAGAACTTATGTTACATGCTGCTGAATCCACTGAAGCAAGAGCTTTCCAGTAGTGATGGCATAGTTATGATATAGTTATATATCTTGTATGCTGGCTGCTACATTTCTGCATATATATCACCATATGAACTATTAAAAGCTCTGTAAGTTTTATTATGTTCATATTGCCATGATATTTACATTCTGCACGAAGAGGGAGAACAGCAAATGTAGTAAGTGGTCATGAGTTAGGAGCAGAAGTTCATCTCTGGTTATGGAAAAGCCACTGTGTATTAACCATGTCTTGCAAGGACTAGGATAGCCTGGGAACCATCACCTTCTCTTTATGAAGAGAAGATATCTCACAGATATTAGGGAGAGAAATAATATTGGAGACTCTCATGGAGAGTGGGTTGGGTATAAAGCAGAATAAAACAGTGCCCTGGTGGAAATAAATATTGGAATAAATCCAATGGGGTATAAACATTACGTGTATGCTGACTGTATTTACTTACCATTCCAACCACTTCCTGCTGGGCAAGGACACCCCTGTAACAGCCTGACCCTGAGCATGCCTAACTAGCCTTGGCACAGGCCCAGCTTAGCAGCTCTACATTGCCTGTCTGACTGCAATTCAACATGCACTTGTACCAAGAGGATGAAGAGGACCCATGGAGCAGGGTCAGATGGCTGCAGTGTTCAGACACACAGCTGAAGGCTCAGGTTGCCCACTCCCAAGTGGTGGCACTAGAATTTCTTAAGGCTGGCTGCAATGTGCTGGCAATGCCTGCCACCAGTGGCTGCCCACGGGCATCACACAAGGACCAGCCAAGCCCTGTGGCTCCTCTTCTGGAAGAAAGACAACAAGTAATTAAGCAAGGTAACCACAGGGTTTCAAAAGGGAAGCCCCCACCCCCTTACACTCCTGGAATGCAGGTATGGTCTTGTTGCACCATGTCATTTCTAAGTTGCAATAATTGGCTTGTGACATTTCCATTCCTTTTGGAAGCAGTTGGTCACTGTGTGTTAAGTGGCCTCGTGACTATGGCACTAAGTGGCGCCAAGTAGAAATTTTTATATGTTCCAGTTCAGAAAAAGAAGTCTCATTTTGCACCCAGAGACATTAGCTCAAACAATTCAGAAAAGCAAATACTCTCTTTTCATCACCAACTATAATTCTTAGACAAGTGAAAAAATCTCAAGGCTGACATTATGAGAAATTTTTTAAAAATAAAAATTCTTTTGCCAGTCTAGATCTGGCAAAAGTTGTCTTCCACTTTTATGTCCCAATTCTGAAAGTTTAATTTGCAAACACAAATATTTGTTGAAAGTGCCTTGTCTCAGTCAGTGGTATGCTTTTCAGTTTTTCACAGGCAGTTTTTACAGCACCATTTATACCATTGACCTTGGCCTGAAAAAATAAATACAGACCATAGCCATCCAAGTAGGCTATAAACTCTGCTAACCAACTTTACAGCTTTTAAATCCTATTAGGCTCCCTTATACAGTTTAAAGCCCCTCTAAGGCATTTATCCCCATGAATATACTTGTGTAACCCACGGAAGGTATAAGGGCTTGTCTGGAGAAGAATTTGATTCTTCAGTCACCTTGCAAGTTCCTGACATGTCAGTTCAGAAATTTGACATGCAAAGTAAAATCAAAATCCTGATATTGCAGGATTCCTAAATAATGAACTTAGGAATTATACTGACCAATATACTCTTTTCTCAGATCTGTTGCTTGATAACACATAAGCACCACAATATGATGTGTTCACAGAGATTCCTTACACCTTTTCCTTGGTAGAGAGATTATAAAATAGATATGTCACCTCAATTTTACTATGATGAGATCTGCTGTCATATCACATATTTAAAAACCCACTCAAGGTCCATTGTTCCACAAGCACATATAGTAAGCATGATTTTTAAACAAAAATCAGTTGTGAGCCCTTTATAAGAAAAGCTAAATTCCACTGAATTTACTGGGGATGGGTGGGGAGAAGGAAGTTTCCACGAAAGAAGTAACATGGTGTCTCAGTAAAGATAGCAAACTCATCTTAATAAACTCTCTCTGTGTTAAGTTTTTGGGGGGTTTTTTGTTTGGTTTTGTTTGTTTGTTTGTTTGTATGGTCTTTTCTTTTCAAGAGCTAATTACTTCAAAACTAATATAAGAATAACCCAGTCCACCTCTGGGTTCAGCAGCTGCAATGTGCATGGATGTACCTTAGTAAGTGCAAGTCCTGGTTTTATTCTTAAATGCAATTTGTTTCTATTTAGTTTTAACATTTAACAACTAAACCCTTTCTGAAGGGAGTACTTTTATCCAGACAATGCTTTTTCTATTTTCTAAACTTTCTGGTTCATTAAGTAAATGTAAGTAACACAGCCATAAGTAGCAGAAAGGAACACATAGTCATTAACAGCATAAATACCAAAGCATAAATTAAATATAGCCAGTTCTAAAATGTAAATAGCAAAATGATTATTCAAAGAGCTGAAACTATAAGCTTTCTCTTATTGGTAACATGCTGTAGTTATCATAGGTATGGTTACTAAATTATATAGTTTGTTATGGAATTCATGTGCATTGACATATGTAATATTTCTTGATGTAACTCCTAAACAAGGCAATTGGAACATAATAGGAGTTTGTAAACACCACCAACTCATAAAGAGAAACTGGTGTGTTAAGTTCACATACCAATTAAACCAGAAGAGCAGCAAACTTGCTAACACAAGGTGTAGCTTGAAAAGAGCACTCTAAGCACCCAAGTCTTACAGCCACTATTGCTGGGGGAAAGAACTGAGTTAGTTTTCCAGGATTACCTGGGATAGATGCTACAGGCAAGTTGCATTACAATCAACACTTTAGTATTCATACTCAACTTGGAAACCGAACTCAGGAAGAGTTAATGTGGAGCAGGGTCATCACAAAGCTTTTCCCTTTGAAGAAAAGAGAAGCCACAGACCAAGGGAAAAAAGTGTCCTGGTCTGCCTGCATGAGTTTCCAAGAAGCTGGGACTTTTTTAGAGCTCACTTTCTTGCAGAATTTTCACAAGCTTACTCTGAATAACTACACATCTTTGTGACAAAAGGCTTAGCACTTACCACTTAAATTAGGTTTATTTACAAACACAAATAATTATATAATTATGATGATGATTATTATTGTTATTATTTCACCATAAGAATTTTTTTATTGTCTGTCTTTGAATAAGAAGCGTATGTGGTTTGCAGACCACTCTGCTGGATGTGTACTGCTGTACCAGGCAACACATTGACAGAACATTATGCAAGGAATACCCAGATTCCACACTGAAATCAAAATTTTGGGCTACCAAAGAAATAATCAGCAAACACTGGCAAGAATCAGGGCAATAGGTTACTCTATCCCTGTCCCAGGGAGGAGGAGCTCTATACTGAGGAAAACCATAAGGTATCAAAAAAAAGCATAGTAAGAGATAATGGCAAGAAATTTTGCTAAAGACATTGAAACTGCAAGGAAATCATATGACTTTGTAATGCAAAATGCAACTAAGAAATTGCCAGAAAAGACAAAGTTTCCAGATCCTTTTGGTTGATAAATGGACTTCAGATAAAAAACTGTGGACTTAATTTAATGCAGGAATTATTTTTTTCTCTTGTATAGACAAATCAGCCTTTTCAGAATTATTTTCCTTAGCTTAAAACACATGTAAAACAAAAAGCAAAAATTTCTTCCTAATCTGTAGCTTTGGTGAAAGATGAACTAGTGGGGCTGCTGCTGAGATTGTATGCCTTTAAATCTTTGGTGCTGATGTGAAAGTATGCGCTCGCCAGTCTGATGTTTTTAGTAATTGTCAGCACAGTGTCACTGGACTTATATACATCTTGATGAGAAAGTACTAAAACAGGAACTCTGCTTCTGCTTCTTAATCTGTTGTACTCGCATCAAAGCCAGACCCTATATAAACAGGAAGCTGGAATGGGCCTGATAATGTATCACCCACAGGACTGAAGCTTGAAAGGAGACTGGGCAGACAAACAGAGCTACGGCCACTTTTGAGCTTTCACTGATAAAAACAGTCACTCCCCAGCAGATCATCATCCTTCATGAAGCCAAGAACTATAAAGTCCTCTGTGGTTGCCAAAGGTTAAATAGCTGTACCTACACCAAGTCTCAGCAGCACCAAACTATACACAAGTTTTCAGCCACCTTGAAACATCAAAGGTGAAACTGTCAAAAAGACCTGGAGTCCTGTTCCTAAAGCGACTCAATTCCATCAACTTTGATTTAGATATCCATCATCCAACATAATGAGTTTGCTTTTGAACATTTAATCTCTGGCCTGCTAGATGTCCAATAAGATTCCAAAACTGAGTGTCTGTAAACAACTAATTAGCGTGACCAAGAAATGAATCTTTTAAGCACTCATCTCTCACATTTTTTTAAAATTTGCTAATATGAACAGTTGTAAATTGTTTTTAGAAACAGAAAACACTTTAGTTGTGGCTTGAAAAAAGCTTGAAAAAGGAAAATACCATGCAAGAAAGAGCACAACACCCTCAATTTTAAACTATGTGTTATTTGGCTGAGTGGACTGCCACTAATGTGCCCTGCCCATGACACTGCTACTTAAAGTAATCTTCCAGAGCACTGAGGAAATTCACTGGAAGGCACTAAGGAATATATCAGGGAGGTTTATTATAACAAGTAGTAGAAAAGAGACTAAGTTCTTCAAACCCCATGCTGGGGACATGCAGCAGCGTGATACAGCAGAGAAATCTGTGCTAGAATTCTAATCCTGAAGTCTTCCCTCTGGGTCACAGGGTCTTTGCTTCTAAGGACACCAACATCCAATTCAAAGTGAAGAAAAAAACCAAAACAAAACATGAAACTTTCCTTCTATAAGATAAAGCTTATGGCATAAATAAATAGTAGTGCGTAGCATCAGTATTAGGGGTCTGGATTATCAGCATTAGAATTTCAAAGGATTACAGATACTGTGCTGTTGTGACAGATTAACTGCACACCTAATCAGGCAGTAACATTTTTCATCAGCTCACAAAGTCATATTAGAGTAAAAAACACAAAGCAAAGGAACTTACAGGCACAAAAACACTTCCCAAAACATAAAACAAAGCTCTACAGATGTGATGTGCCTGTTATCAAGAAGAGAAATTTTCTTTGCTTTACATCACAGTGAGGTTTTAGTTGCTTTACAACTGTTTCTCCCCATTTGAGCTCATTAATCTGCAGTGTAAAAATAATTGAGAGTGAGGCAGTCTTTAGTTTTAACTGGAAGTTGAGGAGAAATACATTGGTTAGGTATTTAATGTACACTTCCTAGATGCCCAGTTATTGTGCTGTGTTCAGTTTAAGATTAAAGTTAAGATGATTTTTCCACTCTACAGTTACGATATTTATAAATTTTGTATTTAAATGCAATCAGGCAATCAGGTTGGTCAAACGTCATTCACTTTTAGTGTATCCATGCTGACCATTCCTGAACACCTTCTGGTCCTTCATGTGTCCTCCAGAGTGAGGCACTTCATCACCTTTCCAGGGATTTAGGTAAGGCTGACTGGTCAGTAGTTCCTAGGTCCTCCTTCTTGCCCTTTTTGTTTCTGTTACGCAAATCCCGCTCACAAACAGCTCCAGCCGTAAGTTTTAGCAGACATCACAGGCTGGAAAGCTGGAAAACTGAGGAAGACAAGGGGTCTTCCAACTACCTCTACTCACCTCCAACTTTATCAGAATGCTGATTTACCTTTTTCTTTCTTTTCACAGAAAGAAAGATATGTTGGTCCAGCCTTAATTCCAGCGTTGTTGGATTTCCATGGGTTGCACTGTTCAAAGGTTTTAGGGTAAGTCTCAATAACAAAAGACTAAATAGTATCAAGATGCGTCCAGCTGCATGACAGAGGAGTCATAAACCCTATTTTGTGTCTTTTCTTAAGCACATACAAAATGTTTTTCTCAGCATTTTACATAAATATTTGTTGTAACCACAATTTTTTCAAAATGTGTGTAAAAACAAGTAGAAGTTTATTCCTTAATCCTGTCAATAAATAAAAGAAGAAATAAGCTAAGCCTGGTAATAGAGAACAGAATGTGGCAGAATGGAGTATTTGATTCAAAACTTATCTGAAGGCTTAAGAATGTTGTATAAGTTTACTGCCTTATTTTCTCTTGCTGTGACACATATATCCAGTGTTTTCTCAAAGCAAGGATGAGTCACTTGAAAATATATTGTTATTAGGTACTTGGGCTCAGGTCAAATAACTGTATCTCTTCAAGAGACAGGACAATATCTTGGACATGTGGACAACCATACTTTTTATCATTGACTCATATATCCTTTGGGTTTGCTCCTAAAAGACTTTAAGTGCTTTGTTCAATGGAATATCCCTATATACTTCCCTTTCCCAATTTCTATAATATTCTCCACCTATAGCAGACTAAGTAAGCCTTTACCTTGCTGCTTGTCACCATTGTATCTAATCTCTTTTCTCTCATAATGTTAGCTAACTCACAGAATGATGGAAAAGCCAAAAGCAATTTAACTGACCAAAACCTCAGTGTAGCAGGTTATCTGAGTGTAAATGAGATCTTCTTCAGCCCTATAAATAAGAATATTTCTAGTGTCTCATCCCATCTCTGAATCCCTTTCCTACTTCAGGAATCTGGAAGGGGAGATGGCTTTTAAAGGCATGGTCTTTTAGGACCAGAGCAGGAAGTGATTACCACTGTTAATAAAAGTCATGTCAATAATGCTCTATGAGCAGCAAGTGTATTCAAATGTTGCTCTTTGAGGAAAAAAAAAAATACATACTTTTTCTTTAGCTGTTCTTGTGCTTATTTTGGTCATTATTACTGCTATTCTATAACAATACATTTGCATTGGTTTTGATCAAAATATCCCAATTCTCAGATCCTAACATACATTATATTTTGATTTGGAAGGGTTATTGGCATGAATTACACTCTATGAGGCAGAATTCCTTCTTTTCAGGGTATCAAATATTATAAATCATCAGCAGGTATGAAATTTTCCTCAAGGCTTAAGATACTTTACTGCCAAGACCTATGTCTCAGAAGTGTAATCAGCCCTTGGTTAGAGCCAGTGTCGTCTCCTGCTTCATTTTCTCTTCTAGTGTGTTTTGTATCTTCAGATAATTACAGAGGCCCTTAAACATCATTCAAATGAACAGGGAGTGGGACAGAAATATCTTTGGCAAGAAATGAATTTGAGGTTGCAGTAGGATTTTTTGTACTGATAAAACTGTCACAAAAGACTGAAGAATACACCATTGCTATGTCAATTTTGGAAATACAAAACCTGTGTGTTCCACAATAAAAATCATGTGCACACTGGGTATGTACAATTAATGAAAACAGAGTGTGCATTGTGAACAATACAGGAACTGAGACATAATATGCACAGAACAATTTACCAGAAAAAAATTGTAACTGTATCTTTGGCAAGCAAGCAAATTCCTATTTTGATTTAAACCTCAGTTTATTACCAGCAGTCATTCACCTGAAAAAGTCTTAGTTTTTTGACTTTCCACTTACTCATACAGCTCTAAAAGAAAAGATTCAGTTCTTCTGGTTAACACATAAAGGCACAAAATTATTCATTAGGCTATGAATCATAAAATATGACAGATGCCTGGCCGAGCATCCAAGGATGGAGTTAAAGGTCTTCCCTTATTTATACACAAGTCAATGTGGAATGGTGCCATAGGCTTTATCCAGGCAAAGATTTAAAAGCGAGCTGTTAACGTGCCCTAGCTAAAACATATGCTAAAAGTCTTTTATTATTGTATATCTATACTGTGATGCACCTTAAGCTGATCAAAATGTAGCATGACAGGAAATGAATCTTAATCAAGGGAAGAAGATGTACACCAGGGGATGCAAACCAGAATTCTAAAATGCATTAGTCAGAACTTGATAGCTGAGGTTTTATTCTGTGTCCACTTCTAAGTGATTGACTAGAAAAAGATATGGAAGAAGAAGTTAAGTACTATTTATGCAAATGATTAGCAAGAATCTCCAATTTTTCTTACATCAAAGTTAAAGCAATAAGGTATCACCCCATGTCATGTTAATTTAAGCTGCAATGCTCACAGTTATCTGTAAAGTAACCCTACCAAGAAAGAACAGTAGGAGAAAAAAATCTCTATATGAAGTTAAAGCATATTAATTCAAAGAAAACCAAAAAAACTTTTTCCAAGTTTGGTAACACTTCAAAAAATGAAGTATAAAGCATTAAGAATGAAGAATCCTTTGGCCCAGAAAACTGAACTATGCTCTTTGAAATCCAAAAATAATTTTAAAATACCAAAACATCCCATATTAACCACATTTCACTTTTCTTTAGTAAAATCACAACAATGAGGTTGTTTGGATAACAATAACCCATGCTCTATAAATTTCCTGTCCAGCAGTGGTACAAGGATGTGTACTGTTTGCATGATTGTTAAAGAGTAATGTGCAACATAATGTAGTGTACACATCAGAGGGCAAAGCAGAGATATATCAGGGTATAATGTAAAATTGAACTAAAAGGATTTGACAAGTGATGGCTTCATGTTCATTACCATTGTTTTCTGTAGAGAATCAGGTATCCAACCAGCCAAAAAAATCCTGTTTTATTAAACACACATATCCATGCATTTGCATATGTATCAGTATGTGTCTCAAAACACAGATTTTAAAAAGAAGAATGTTACCAGTAGCCAGACCAATCCATCTATAAAATTGTGTCTGAATTTTCACCTCCTGTTGATGGAGTTGTGCTATTTACTTCAGCCTGCAAGTCCATTAAATAGGTTATCAGCTCTATTTCTAGTGAATACCCTTGGACTGAGGCACTCACAGTGACTCAGGCAAGAGTGAGACAATTAAAAAGTGGAGGTCTTCTGTCAAGGGAGGTTTTTTGGTGACACATGACTTGCAAAGAAATGCTAACACAGCAGACAAACAAGCACAAATAATTCCTCAGGTCTAGAAGTGAAAAGGAAAGCAATGCCATTCTCCTGGTGGAAAGACACATTTATTATTTCAATATGGAATTTATTGTGGTTAATGGATGTAGACTAAGAGAAGAAAAATCAATACAGTCATGCGTGTATTCCATTTGATAGATGTGGATTCTACTCTAAGCAAGGACAAAAAAGTGGGAAACATTTTAATTTTTTTAATAGTTTGAAAAACAGTAACAGATTATTATGAGTTTTACTCACAGAAATTAACTAATTACCTAAAGGATGTCATCAACCAGAATCAGAATGGGGAAACAAAAAGCAAGGCAACTTCCCATCTGTAAATAACCTTTATTCATCTTTTATTCATTAATTTTATAACACAACCTGCAGTCAGTAGAAATTCACTAGCAGGATACAATAAGGAAAAACAGAAAATGTTCTGTTTCCTTACCATTGCCCACACTTCACCTTTTCCCTATAAAGAATGAGATAATGAAAACTCATATGGTTTATGACATGCCCCTTGCAAATTGAGAGCAGTAAAAGTCTGCCCTTCTTACTGGCTTATGCGTAGTGTAATTGTTTGTTTAAGGCCCTGATCAACAAATATTGTGTTTCTTCCAGGGGAACACCAGAGCAGCTAGTCTCTTCACTGTGTTCTCTGGAAGAATCAGAACATGGGCAGAAAAATGTCAAGAGGGAAACCTAAACCTAGACCAAGCAGTAAATCTCCCCAGGGAAAATCATGTTTATTAAGTTACTCTTCTTGCTCAGTAAAGGTTAGCAAGCACTTCAATGAATTTCCTCTTGGGTCAAATAAAACTGGAAAGGGAGTGGATGTGATACCACCTGACAGGCCTTGATTTTTAGATGGAAGCTACAGTAGTATTTTGGACTCTCAGGTTCTGGATCTTGATTTACAATACTAAAACAATATCTCCATGATTATTTCTTTCAAACAAACTAAAAAAGTTATTTTATTTCTGGAGAAATTTACACAGAAGCGTGTCGAATGTTCCATCATTAGATGTGACTCTAGAGCAGGCTGACAATGACAACTGCCATGACAGCTGCAACTGTGGGGTACTGCAGAAAATTGCTTCTGCTTAACCCTTAAAACAACTAAAACATCTACTTATTTTTTCCCCAGCCTTAGAAAAGTGCATTCCTGTGGGAGGTTCATTGTGTTCCTCTAGGAAAATAAATCCACTGTATTTACTGAGAGATGCATTCTATGGATGATCTAGCATCTGATTAAGATGCTTTTACCCCATACTGTCTGGCACACATGCTCTCACAAACAACATTTTCAATACTCTACTCTTCAGATCTCATCACAATCCTAAACCAGGTCACCTGGAATGATGGTGTGGCACAAAAACAAATAGATCAGATCCAACTTCTCCCTTTCTTAAGCACCTGATATTAACAGGTATCTTCCCTGCAAGGAAAATTTAAGAACCAAAAAAACCCAATGTTTTCAATAGCCCTCTACCAGTAGCAGGTTCCTCAAAACAAGCTCAGGTTGACAATGAGTGACAGTGACTGCCAGTCGAGGGCTCTTTGATAGGTTTTGGAAAAAAAATATATGTTTTGACATTGCTTTGGTACTTTGCTTTCTAAAACACATCTAAAAATTGCTTTAAATAGACAGCCACTATCACCAATGGTATTTATTTTAGCTATCTCACTCTTGCTACACAGGCAAGCCTTCAGGGAGGGTGAGAGGGACAGGAAAAAAAAGATAAAGGAAGAACAAATAGAAACAAAGTAAGCAACAAAATATTGAACAAGGACAAAAAATTGCCAAATATGAAATTAAATTAGTGCCAGGCACTGTTTGGATCATCAACACAACTTAAATTCCAAGCTAGGTTCTGAAGCGAGGTCTCTGAATGAAAAAAACAATCAATTTGAATTCCTTGGCCTTCACTTCTTGTAAATAGTTGCAAAACACATGCCATCTTCTTTTCACCTATAACTTCTGCTGAGTTCAGTAGTGCAAAAAGTCTCATTATTGCAGCAGATAAGACAGAATTACGACTCTGGGTTTGACATAGTGGAGTGCCTCATTACACACTGTCACAGACATCACAGGATGCACCAGAGATTTCTTCGTCAAGGAGAAATAATGAGCTGTCCTGGCTCCACAGTCTTTTATAGCCTCCCAGATGTTTGCTTTTATTTATTTATTTATTTATTGAATTTAAAACACCCCCAAACCTGTATCAACTAAGTAATGAAAAAATAAACCTTTATCAGCATAAACCTGATAAAGATCAAAATAGTGAGATTGCTGACAGGGCACTGTAAGGGAAATAATCTGTTTATTCAGCATTCTATTTCAATAACATGGGATGCATTCAGATTCCTTCCACAATTCCCTCCTCATTAACATCCTGTCCAGTTTGCTGCAGGCCATGACGTAGGCTCTGATAATAGTTTTGGCATATGTTTCCTAAGGAAAGGCCCAGCCACCCTTCTCCTGAGCGGATGTCGATTGTGTTAATGCTGGAGGTGCACAGGCACCACCTCCTGCTGGGCCCTAGCCCCAGCATGCACGTGACCTGTCACTGTCACTTAATGCTAACCACCAAAAATCACACATAGACACTACAGACTCCTCTACACATGGGCAATGCATGCATGTGTGTGAGTATGCAGACACACACACCAGGCATGCACTCAAAGCACACAGAAGAGCTTACTACATCTCACGGTGAAGACAAATCACTTCCATCCCCTGAAATCTTACAGGAAGGGCAAAAAGCACCTCATGGTACTTTCAGTTCTATAATCCCAGAGCTTCATATATAATATCCAGAGATATAAGGCTGCTTTTTCAATTTTTAATTTTTTTCCCTCTAAGAGAAGGGAGGGAAGTAGCATGTGGGTCATTTTAATGCAAAACCATAACAAAGACTTCAGCAGTGATAAGACAAAATGAGTTTCCAAACCTGAGATGCATCAGTTGGAGTGCTGATCCTCACTAAACACAACTAGAGATAAGCAGTCAAACACTCCTCTTTGGCCTCTTCTTCATCAGCAAATTAAGAAGCAAACCCAGGCAGTAGACTTTAATTGTCTCTGCAGTTCAGTTATTAGACAAGTTCTTGGCACAGGTTTGGCAGACTCCCCAGCACCACGGGGGAAAAACACAGCCCAGAGATAAATCCCCTAACACTGGATGTGGTCACCTTCTTTTGGAGGGTAAGAGCTGTATGATTTCATCATGGGCTGTCCATATCCTCAGTGCCAGAGGATACTCCCAGGCAAGTTTAACTTCTTAGGTCAGACACAGTCTTCCTGTCCGCTGTAAAAGCAGAACCTTCATTTAATACAGGTACCAAATCTCTCTCACACATGGAACAACATCACAGCATTGTTATTTCAGACTAGAATTTCATTACTTTCCCTACCTGGTGAAACAAACTATGTCTGAGCTCCATCATACAGTTCTGTGAAGAATATTTAACAGGACAGTATGTCGAACAGCAAGAATTTGCCACAGCAAATGTAATCCTTACCCAGCATTCTCAAAAGATGAAGTAATAACAGCAAAACTGACCCTGCAAATAACATCTAGAGGAATTGAAATATGTCAAAAGTACAATACCAAGCCTTCTGTTTTAAAAATAACTATGGATAGACAAGCATATAAACATACCTGCAACTCACAACATCATAGAAACTTCTGAGCAGTTCTATGTTAGAAGCACACTTTCCTGTGCACTTAAAATGCACTTTTACAGGGCCTAAAAATCCCACTGAGGGAAAGAAGATAATTGCTGAGGTCCTAAAGCAGGGTTTAGAGGATGGAGTTCTCAGCTGCTTCCTGTGGCATCTCTGGAACCTGTTCACCCATGCTGCACATTCTCTCTAAAAACCCATGAGAAGTAGCCAGAGTTTTACTCTGCAACAGTATCTACCATGCACTGCTGAACTAGAAGGCACAGTAATCTGCAGACAAAAATTAGAGAAAGTCAACAAAGAGCGACCTAAACTTTATATTCTAGATGCAAGCAAAAGGAGGGGAAAATGGAGAGCAAAGTATGTCTCAGTATTTCACTTTTTTTCCACGTCAAAAAATCCCAGTGCAATTTCTGACAGAAATTAAGCTTTTACTTGTCCATGCCTATGTCCCATCAAAACTGAAATTCTGAATTCTCATCTCCAACAAATAGAAGGATATCTTTTGGTAGAGGTCAAAAAAAGAGGTGACTTGACTCTCCTTCACAAATTCTTCCTGAAGAGTTGCATATCTTCACATTCTCTCATTAAAGCAATTAAACAATTCAATAGGGCAACAGATCCTAGCAAAGTTGCCAATATTGATAGAACATCCTAATCTACACCCCTAACCTGTGTTTACAGTGATTTGATGTTGCATCAATACTGAACACAGTCCAAGTACAAATTCTCTCACTGTTGTTCCTTTCTTCAGTCAATCATCCCCCTTTCCTCACCACACCCTTCACATGACAGGTGAATGTGCATCACAAAACTTATTTTGACAGAGACAGGAGCTATAATCAGGCACAAAACCTTCCTAGAAAAACAAGCAGGATGGGCATTTTTCCTAGTACTATCCATCTCAAGATTGCAGGGTTCTGAAGGCTGTGGATTTTGGTTTGTTTTTCCTGAAGTCTCATTTCATATAATCCCATGTTCGGCAACACCCTTGTGAACTGCTGACTTTTCTTAAAATGGCCATATAACATCCCTAAAAGTGAAGCCCTTTTCAAGGAAAATTATTGTTCCCTCATGTCTGTAATTTAGAAAGGAAATATAAGAACACAGACAGGAAGGAAAGTATGGGAAGCTACAAAAGAAAAGATGTGTAAACTATAAGTAGAGAGCCTACATATAAATTCTAGACCAAAAGTAAAACTCCTTATTTCATAATATGTCTCTCGCAGAAGTACATGTATTTTATTGGGCAATATTCACCTGCTCCTTGCAATACTGAACTCTAAGGAATTATAACTGGGAAATGTATTTTAGATAAGATGCAATATGTACTCAGAAACCAACAAGGTAGAGTACTGAACTGAGTTAACTGCAAAGCATGGTGAAGACCTGGCCTCCTTTCCCCTTCATGCATGTTGCAGCATCTCTGAGGTGGTACAGAAAACTCAGTGTCGAAAGCCAGCCATGAGAAATGTCACTCATTGATGCCTGTTTTGGTTACATTTACCATCACCAAGCAGACAGGAAACTTTCTCAGGCTCACAAAAAGGCAAACAGAAGCCAGAATTAAAAGTTGGCTCCTTTTTCCCTTCCCCTGCTGCACACTATTAATCTGAAAGACCGGAAGCCATATGGGGATCGAATTATTATCCAGCTACTTATTGTCTTCAGGTGGCTCCAAATTAAAAAGAAAGATTGTCAGCAGATGTACCCATCTACTCTGCCTCTTTTTCATGTCTACAACATTATTCCATTTACACCTACCTGCCTGCTGTAGCCAAAGATGTGCCAGTACTTCACAATCCAACCTTTTTTTATTCTCCCTCCCTTAGGAACTCTGAGGTCAATAGTCAAGTTTAAAAAATCACAATGTGCTTCAACACTACTTTTTTTTTTTTTTAAAGGGATAATCCAGAGATTTTTCTTGCACTGCTGCACCTGGAATGCAGCAATTATGGCATAGATATTTCCCCAAGAGCTCTGTCATCTCCCACATCAGTTGTCTTTGCTGTAAGCACTGCAGTACCATGTTTCTGTTCTCTTATCATCAAATGCATTTTCACTTCTATGGGTCTCAACATCCTACAAATCTTAAAGGAATTTTCAAAGGAAGCAGCTGCTAAAATGAACAGCTCCTCCAGAAGTTTAATTACATCTATCCCAGTATCTTCTTTTTCACACTTAGGACCATGGATGGAAATACTGGTCAGGGAGCAGGTTGTCACTAGCAGTAAATTGGCTATTTGAACAAACTAGGTACATAGAGCAAACATAAATAATAATTATCAGCACCCTCTCTCATTTTACTTTTTATTTGTGGATATCTGGACAATAAGAAAAAAAGAGATTTTGTTTGCATAAAGGTTTTTGTAGTAGATATGTGCACAGAAAATCACCACAGATCTCCTCAAATGTAATATTTTACCTATATTAAATATGTTAAATCCATAAGATCTCAAAGACACTACATACCTGATGATGCAAATTTGGTCTACACTAAAACTCATTGGCAGCTCATCCAGGTGAATTGCCGGATGATCAGAGGGCTGGAACACCTCTCCTGTGAAGAAAGGTTGACAGAATTGGGGTTGTTCAGTCTGGAGAGGAGATCTTTTTACAGCCTTCCAATACCCTAATGGGGCTGATAAAAAGGAGGGAGAGGGATTTTTTTATACAGGCAAACAGTGACAGGACAAGGGACAATGATTTCAAACTGAAAGAGGGCAGGTTTAATTAGGTATTAGGAAGAAATTATCTGTTGTGAGGGTGGTGAGGCACTGCCACAGGTTGCCCAGAGAAGTTGTTCATGCCCATGGAAGTGTTTAAAGCCAGGTTGGACAGGGCCCTGAGCAACTCAGTTTAGTGAAATGTGTCCTTGCCCATGGCAGGTGGGTTGGGACTGGGTGATCTTTAAGGTCCTTTCCAACCCTAACCATTCTATGATTCCATTTCATATCCACTTTACAACATGAAAAAATCGTGTACACATCTATAGGTGTACCTATATCTCAAACTCATGAACTCATCGGCTTACCTATATCTTCATAACCTTGTGGGCTATTTTGCAAGAGGCATAAAATGTAAAAAAACAACAGCTGTTCATTTCAAAATGCAACCAGAACTATGCTACGGGGAAATTAAGCTGAAGGTTAAATTTGGGAATGCAGCAGGAGAACCTTTCAGCTGCAAATATTGAGGCAGCTTCCTTGTGAACACAAACTACAGATGACTTCATAAACACTAAATTATTATTTTGAACCATGTGAGAAAAAACTTAAATACAAAAAAAAGTCAGTATTATTTCCAAGATGGACCAGTTGCTCTTATTCTTTCAAATCTACTTTAAAACACTCTCTTCCAGGCTTAATTATTCAGTCACCAATGTCAAAGCTTCCTTAAAAATCACTCAGTGCAATTGAAGAAGGTCCCTGTTCTCCATCAGAAGTGTCCTCACACTAATAGCGGCTCTGAATGGATTTGGAAGGCGCTATCCAAGTCGACATGCACTTTACAGTAACACAGGCTTGGTTTATGCTAGTATTACGTTAAATTACTCCAGGGCCCAAGAATGCAGAAATGTGCTCAGGTTTCCCCACACACGTGAATGAATTCAGATACCTTCATTCTGAAATCCTCTTAGAGGACTTCAACAATTCATTTAAAAGGCTTGTGGAGATTTTCTGGTTTTCAGTACACTTCAATCTCCCTAGTGATTATAATCGGCCCCAAAGCACAGAGCTATGCTGGTAGCACTGCTAAATCCCATTCACCAACTGCATGCTTTTTATCCCAACATGAAGTCAAAAGAATAGTACCTAGATTTTGCACCTGCATAGGAAATTTTCAAGAAAATTTCCAAACATACTTTGATGTTAACAAGACGAAAATATCTATCTATATATATGGATGTTAATATTGTGATTCCAAAATATGTTTCTGATATTTTATTTAAAACTCATAACATTAAAATCTTACTGCTACACTTCTTGTCTTTTAATAGAGTTTCCTTTCTAAACTGCCATTTTTATTAAAATTAAATTAAATATTTACAACATGTTTTTAGAGACATAAGGAAACAATTTATTTGAGCACACACTTTCATAGCAGGCACTCCTCAAGGTAAAATTGGAAAAGAAAAGTCAGTATGAGTTCATCATATCATTTTTAACTAATTAATGAAGTGCTCCCTCTGGATTCAAATACAGCTTTATGCAGTCATTTTTCATTTTAAATAAGAAGCACTACTGTGGTATAAATTCAGTGCTTTTACACAAAGATAAGGACTAGATGCAATCTGTGCCACAATATGAAATACAACTACTAACAACATTATCATGTACAGTTCAGGAAATGTCATTATCATACAGTTCAGCACTCTTGGCTCTTTGGTGCACATCAGCATTCCAAATCACAGAATCATAAAACAGTTGTGGTTATAAGGGTCCCTAAAGATCATTCACCTGCCATGGAAAAGGATACTTTCCACTAGACCAGGTCGCTCAAACACCCATTCAACATGAATGCTGACAGAGGAGAAGCATTCACCAGTTCTCTGACCAACTTGTTCCAACATCTCATCATTCTCATAAAAAAATTTCTTCCTTAATATCTAATCTAAACCCACCCTCCTTTGAGGGTTTGAGGCCATCCACTCCTGTCCAACCACTACAGGCCCTTGTACTAAGTCCCTCTTCAGCTCTCTTGTAGACTCCCATTAGGTAATGGAAAGCTGCACGAAGGTGTCCCCAGAGCCTTCTCCAGGCTGAACAACCCCAGCTCTCTCAGCCCCTCTTCCAGCCCGTAGGTGTTCCAGCCCTCTGATCACATTTGTGTTCCTCCTCTGCACTTGCTCGAACACGTCTGTATCATTCTTGTGCTGGGGACCCCAGAGCTGGATGCAGCACTTCAGGTGGGGTCTCACCAGAGCAGAGGGGCAGAATCCTGTCCTTTAATGTGGTGTCCACACTTCTGTAGATGCAACCAGAATACGGATGGCTTTCTGGGTGCATGCACACATTGCCAGGTCATGCTGAGCTTCCTGTCAATCAACACTCCCAAGTCCTTTTCCTCAGGACAGCTCTCAATCCATTCCTCAACCACTTAGCCTGTATTTGTGTCTGGGATTGTCCCAGTCCAGGTGCAGGACCTTACACTTGGCCTTGTTGAACTTTGAGGTTAGCAAAGGCCCACCTCTTGAGCTGGTCAAGCCCCTCTGGATGTCATCCCTTCCCTCCAGCGTGGTGACTGCACTGCACATTTTGGTGTGGCTGGCAAACTTGCTGAAGGTGCACCAATCCCACTGTCCATGTCGCCGACAAAGATGCTGGCCCCAAAACTGACTCCTGAGGAGCACCACCGGTCATTGCCCTCCACTTGGACATCGAGACATTGATTGCAACACTTTGAGTGAAACTGTTCAGCCACTTCCTTATTCACCAAGTGATCCATCCATCAAATCTGTGCCTCTCCAATTTACAGGATGTTATGTGGCATTGTGAAATGCTTTCCACAAGTCCAGGTAGATTACATCAATTGCTCTTTCCTTATCCACCAATATGGTAAAGGCCACCAATTTTGTCTGGCATGATTTGCCCTTAGTCAAGCCATGTTGGCTGCGACAAATCACCTCTTTATTTTTCACATGACTTAGCACAGTTTCAAGGAGGATCTTTCCCACGATCTTGCCAGGCACTGAGGTGAGACTGACTGTCCTGCAGTTCCTCAGGTCTTCCTTTTTTCTGTTTTATGTTTCTCCTTTTCCAGTCAGTGACAACTTCAGTGGACTACCATGACTTTTCAAATACGATGATTATTTGCAGTAATTTTCAAACCAAAGATATCGAAGAGTCATTGCTGGACAGGACCTCTTAAGGCAATCTTACTCACCCCACTACTCCAGTGACCCACAATCCAATGATCCTGCATTGGCCCTTGGGTAGCCCTAGGTCCTCCTCCCAGAAAAACTCTTCTCTAGAGAATATGTTGCCTATCGTATCTTCCTCCCTGCTGCAACACAGCCTCTGCACCACGGGATTAGATGAGCTGCTTGGATTCCCTGAGCTTCACAAGGGGAGGGAAGAGCTGTCCAGAAATGGCTGGCTCTTGGTTCTCTCAGAGGAAAGGGGGAGGGGCAATAAAAACCCCACTGATCAGTCAGTTGTTTCTTTTTATTGAAAATATACAATATTCTTATAAATCCGTCATCTGCAGGACAAGACAATTACCTGAAGAGCTAAAATCTACTCTCAGGTCACAAGCAAGGCTGAGATATCTAGGTAATATCAGAGGCACAATCACCTATGGAGAGGAAGCAGCGAGAAAGAGGATGATAAGTACCAACAATTTGCTTATATAACAACAGGGGACAGAGAGCCATATATCTTCAGCAAAATAGCATCTCACTTCTTCCAAGAAATTGAACTATAATCTCAGCTGACAAAACACAAACTTCTGAGTATTATTTTAGCATGAGGAATAATCTTACTGCCAGCTTTGCTTCTGTGCTGTGTCTGCCTCACTTTCCGGTTGCTCCAGTTGGCTGTTCAGAGATGCTCAGGCAGAAGCTCTTTGAGGAGGGACTGGAAAAATTCCTGTGATAAACTGGTGTGAAGTATAGGTCTGTGTTCATTGCCTCCTGTGGAAGTAACAGAATTAATTATTTAGCTGCTCATGGCCTTTGAACCTTAAGGGTTATGATCTGAACAAGAATACACCCTGTCCCTGAAGTTCACTGAAGTGCAGATGCTGAAGCTATGAGGCTAATTCCCTTCCACAAAGGCAATCAAAACACCCTGATGGCACCTGGTGAACATTAAAGGCAGCTTTGGTTTCAAAGTCAGAAGCCCTTGGGAAAAACAGAGGTCACATTTGTCAGGTCACTCTTTACTCTCTAAACATTGCTTTCCTCCTTTCTTTCTTTATGTTTTCATTAACACTATCAAGCCTGACAAATATTTTCCTTCTTTTTTTTCTTTTCTTCTCCCTCTCTCTCTGTCTCCCTTGATTTCTTCCACCATCTGTACCAGCCTGTTCTACCCTTACCATGTGAAAACTGGATTAAGAGAGTGAGCTCATTTGTATAGTAAAGTAGCAAACCAGAGCTGGTAAAGCCAAGCACATCTGTTTTGTAATAATCACATGGCCATTCTCCTGTGCATCAGCCTGTTAGCCAACATCCATGCAATGTTATGGATGGATAGCAATTCCTGCCCCTTATAACAGAACCACTACCCATACGGCTCCTGAGGGTGAAACAAGCAGGGAACAGCTTTTGTAGGAAAAGCAAAAAAACATGACACTGAAGCAGCTGGTCTAGGAGTTTGTTTTCAAGACAGGTTATTGGCAGAAAAGAAAAATAAAGGAGTGGGGGAAGAGGAGACTTCTCCCTACAGGGAGATTCTTCTCAGCAGTTCAGAGGTGGTGAGTTCATATCCTGAGTGAGAAAGACTCAGACCCCCTTTCACAGATGTCACACCTACCAAATATTGTGTGACATAGCTGAAGACCCTCTCATTATCTATGTAAACTACACTCGTGGCAACACTTAATTATACATTTGCTAAGTCATTACATTTCATCACTAAATAAAACAGTGTTTCAAATCTGGAAACACCTTGTAGAACTCAGAATTGCTGTACTGCTTCTAACAACTCTTCACAGCAGAACTGAAGCCACCTCCTTTCATGGGTCAAGGCATCTATGCCTACCTATTATTATCTGTTGGTGAAATGGAACAGCATGAACACTGTTGGCATGGCAATATAGGGGGAATTTGTTCCCAAGTAGGCCCTTACCCTGTAATTTTGTATGTCTGTGAATACACTTAATCAGGAAGGCTACAGTATTCTAATGGATGAGAAAGTCCCTTTTTTTTTTCCTTAGAAAGGATTGCTATACTGATTAACACTACTCCTTCTTAAAATCCTACTATCTCTTGCCTATGTGTAAAGGTAATTTAATTTAATTTAAATTGAGTTTCTTCATACACTTATTCATAAGAAAGGTTTAGACTGCAGCTGGAAGGATGGTATCATGCATCCTGTCCTCCAGGCTCTGAGAGGATAGACTGTTACAGGCAGGTTGAAACACACTTTAAACCTGATTTCTGGAGACATTAAACTTTTGAGATCCTACCCACAAACAATAAAGACACAATTCTGCCAACAGTCTTGAGAGCATGTAAGGGACTGGAGGCACCTACTGTCTCCACAGTCCTTGGATCTCCTCCTCTGCCCATTGGCATGTCAAAATAATTTGATCCAATATGCTACATCTGATTAGCAAAGTAAGGGCTAATACAGATATCCTATATAAATCACCTATATCCTATATAAATCACCAGAGCTAACGCTGAATTATTCTCTCATATGTGCTTATACATCTCAGAGACACTTTACCAAATTCCCAGGGGCAAATTAAGTCACTGAAACCCTCCCACACTTACCTGGACACAGAGTAAAGTGCAGAGTATTTTCACTACATACAGTGAATTTATTTATAGGTAGGTGTTGGTATACTACTACAAGACATTGAGACACCAAAATAATGAGGGCTGGGTAGAGTGAGTCTGCATTTATTCTAGGTTCACCTTTTAAGGAACGAAAACAAGGGGCAATATTGGTGCTTAGAAAAACCAGCACTGAATGGAGATGAAAGCAGTAGCTTTGAAAGAACTTTTCCCCACAGCACAGCATCTATCTGTGCTTCAAAAACTCTCCAAAATTTTGGTCATGACTGATCTAGCCAACTCTGTTTTTGGCTGGACACAGCCTTGGTTTCCCTCTCTCCCTCTATTTATAATTGGTTGACACCTTAAAGAGCAGGGGGTGTTATATGGAGGTCTGCAATGTTTTGTAAAATCATTCTCCTCATTCTTCTTTCCATGTGTTCTACCCCAAAGAGCCTGTGAGAGAAAAGGATGGTTATAGGTGGTCTGAGTGCTAGAGCTGCAGCACAGACTAGAATTTATTTCAGGAGATAGACGGGACGTGCGCAGAGCAGGGGCCAGACACTGGTGGTTGCCCCATGGCAATGACAGTCACCTGATGTCACCGTGAGCTCCCACACCTGCTCCAACGGTGCCAGGAGCTGAGGGTTTTCCCTGATTGATGTGTGCAACTGTTCATGGCCTGTGTGGGCAGAGGATGTGGACTGGCCCTGGCACCACACCGACCTGAACTTCCCTCTGACATTGCACAAGAACACAGACCAAGACTCATACCTGCCCACCCACACAGACAAGCCAGCAGATATAAAAATACATGACCTTAAAAAACAGCACACAATCTCTCCATTTTAATTTTTTTCCCCTTTCTCACCAGCATCAGCTCTGCAGACTCAAAATCAAGTTACACACACAAACAGGGTCAGGGTGTTGCCTTCACCACATTTGTTACCGCATTCCTATGGCCACCCTCCTAGAAATTCCCTCAGATATTTCTAACTTCCCACTTCCCTATTTAATTCCAAAAATAAAAAAGGGGAGGTGTGGAAGAAAAAAAGAAAAAAAATGCACTTCTGTCTGTATGAAAAATACTAGTTTGGCTGAAGAAAGTGTCTATAAAATACAGAAGGACCAACTTAGCAAGTTTACAAAAGCAACCACTTCTACCACATATGCTCACCTATCTCCTGAAAGGAAATTCACTGCTCAGAAACCTGATATTCCACATGCTCTAATTAAGGAAAAAGGAAATAGCTTTCAGTCTCCTGTGCAAGGGCCAATGAACATAAGTCAAATACTCATCTAAAACCATGAAAACACTTTGAAAAGAAGTAAAACAAACATTCTGCTAATTTCCCAGATGTATTTCCAGCAATGTTTCTGATATAGATGCAATGGGTAGGAAAGAGGAAAATAATTTAGTGATGTGGAAGACATACCTTTGTAAACCATCCTCAGCCCTTCTTATGCATTTGTGTTGGAGGGATTTGCTCTTCTCTGCTTTAGCAGGGCTCCCAGGGTGGTGTAAAATGGACAGTATCACATCTCAAAAAAGCTACTTTCTGAGAACCACTGTGGTTCACTCATCACACTTATTTTTGTAACACCTCTCAAATGCTTAGGTAAAGTTAGCAAGAGTCAAGGGATACACAGCCCAGTAAGTCTTCATTTACATCATTAATTTCAGGAAGAAAGTATTCCTCCTCCAAGTGTTTAGGAGACTCCAAGATTTCCTTCACATTGAAAAAACTGTGGTGTAACCTTGTTATTTCGCTTGCTTCTAACCAGCTTAGTGATGGTGAGTATTCATCACATTTCTACTAAAGAAGGAAAAAGAAAAGCACTAACCAGAAATATAATTTACATGCACATTTCCAGTTCCACTGAGCATCACAGTTATTTGCCCAAGTCTGGCCCCTTTGAGCTCATCAACAGTGCTGAAAGAAGGTAAGTTTTGAAATTAGGGATTGTAACCGTAGATTGTTCATTAAATAAGGCAGCTGTAGGGTTCTTTCCCAAATCTAGAGATTTAAAAGAACACACTTAAATTTTCAAAGTGAATGCACTTCATTTTATTTGGGCCACTGAAATTGAAAAGGAGACAGTGACAGGAAAGAGATTACTTGTCAAGAGACAAGACCTGATGCCAAGAGATGGCAATGCATTCTTATGCCCATTCTGCATCAAAGTCAGCTACAGCAACAATAATTGAGATGCAAAGGTACAAATAAGAAATGTAACTCTACTTATCTATCATATTCCACCACTGGTAGTTCATTGTAAGACACACTGTTCTTTAGATGCTAATGCTATGGAAGGTCTAGCCCCTTCCATCTTGTTTTGCAAAATATAAGCCAGCTTCAAAAACAGAAAGTAAATGCCAGCTTCCTTCCTCAGTGTGTTTTATTTGTTGATCGTTTCGTGAGAAAGTGTTAAACACTTCTGCAGAAAAGCATTGATCTGAAAACACTTTACTGCTATGGGCTATGTTATACACCAGAAAAAAGCAAAGAAGCCCAGAGTCTTTACAGGTTATGCCTATGCAACACATTGAGAGAAAGTTCAATTTTGTAGCTTTACAACTTTCTGTATGTTAGCACTGCTCATAGAAAATAGACATAATTCTGACTGAATTAAAATTATGGAGAGAATAAATCAATTATTATCATATATATTATTATTATCATTAGCAGTACTAAAACAATTTTTATACAACACCTTTTTATTCACAGAACTCAGGGCACTTTGCTTATTGTTCTCATTTTACAAATGTAAGACCTTGTGAACTTTGAGATGCAGTTTCTTTATTAAGGTCATACAACATGCCACTGACAGACCCTGGGACACAGCACAGGCTCTGCAGTCCTTCCAGATGGTAGGCAACAAAGCTAGATACCCTGTTTTTTTCCTTCTGTGTATTCTGATCTGCCTCATTCAGCACTTAACATAGCAGTGCTTCAAATCCTGGCTTTCCAGGAACACAACTGCTTTTTTCTCTAGAGCTACCCTGCCTTGTGCAACACTGAGCATCTACACGTACAAACACACTCAACCTCACTTTGTGCCCGAAGAGTCATCCTCCCCTTGCCATCACAAGTATCACTAGAGTGTATAGTTGGAGAAATTAGATTAAAAAATACTCAAAAGTTTGAGATTCTGCCCTGTCTGTTGTCTGGCAGGGTAAAAATATTACTTAAAAAAAAAAAAAAAAGATTCCAAGCTACAAAGAGCTACACATTTCAGAAATAATGAAAAAGCCCACAGTGATTCCTCAATTGCAGATATCAGCAGAATGTCATAACCATTTTTTTTATCCCCACCTCCATTTCATCTTGAATACCTGGGACTGCCAGGACTCCCTTTAACAGAGCAGAGATTTTCCTGCCAGCTGCAGCTATTGAAAACTTGAGCCAACCAGCCCAACCCATTTGGATGGATCATAGTAAGTTATAATGAATTCAAGGACCTTCCACTACCAGCTACACATCTTTTCACTGCAGAGGTACCTCTGCAAATTGAAAAGCTGTAGAAGTCTGGCCTCCTGTAATCTGACTGAAGCAAGCAAAAATAAGCATCCTTTAGTCTCATAGAAAAGTTCTATAATTTGCAGTGTGAGCTCCACAACAAGGTCTTTGCAGTACACTGCATTGTCTTTTTCTTGCCCTTACAAAATCTCCCATGCCAGAGAGCAGCTCCAGGCTATGAGGCCCCGGTATGTTGGCACTACTGAGTGAAAGAAGAGTGAGTGGATGCAGTAACCAGTGGCCACCCAGCATGCCCAGCCCTACACAACCTCTTCCTAAGCCAGGTGTTTTCCTTTGCATGGAAAAATGTCATTAAGCTGGAGAGTAGCAAACACTGTAGGGTTCAACCTTGTGGCTAATAGCAGAAGGGTTTTCTGTAGCTGGGATTTTAAAGCAAGGGGCCTGAGAAGCCTGAGATCTTTTAAAGCTCCTCTTCCTATAGTTTGCTGAACTTTCACTTCTGAGACAAAATGTAAAGGCAGTTTGCTCATTTATTCATCAGCTAAGAAAACATCAACCAACTCAAGTTCCTGCATAACTGTAATACCTAGTACCTTTGGAAATACTTCTCTAAACTTCCTTTGTGCATTTTCTGACAATTAAAACAATTAATCAGTTATGAGCTTTTTCAGACTCAGAAATAAGTATCAGCTACCCAGACACATCTGCAATTACTGGTGGGAGGACAATGGACAGAATGTGAATCGTCTTGCTAAGCAAAAAAAAAAAAAGTGGAATGGATGAAATAATTATCTTACATCAAACATAGTCAGAGTCCAGTTCATCTTCCTGCTCATGTCTCTACACACTCTCAACACAGAAGAAGTCTCATCTTTTAAGCAAACAAACACATATAGACACCAACTAAATAAGAAACTCCATGGAGTCCACAGATTATGATCTCATCACTGTTTTTTTCCCCCCAAGCATTTCCTTTCCAAAGTGAATTTAATTAATTTGAAAAAGTTTAAGCACAGAGTATATTGAACTCTCTGGAGGAAGCAAGTTGCTCAGTCATGACTATACTACTCTTTCAGTCTGGTTTTAATTTGACTTTAACCAATTTATAAGTTTGATTTAAAGCAAACACAGAAACCTTGTAAGAGTGGATGCCACAGTACTAAATGGCATACTATTAAAAACCAGCAAATATAAATGCACTTTAAATAAAAAGAACTCTCCTGTCTTGAACTAAATGTAATGTATAAAGAGTTAAATTTAGAACAATAAACCATTACTTTTTCTTTTTTTTTTTTTTTTCCCAAAGGCAAGACCTTGTAATTAACCCTCAAGGAAAATCATCAACTTCCACATTGCTCAGTTCTCTGTTCTTGAGACATTTATGGCAAAAACAAGCCCTGTGAGGCCCCACGGTGCAGAAACGCCCAAGTGCAGGTGTGTCTGTGGATATTTGTCTATTTTTTTAACACTTCCACACTGTAGCTGCTTATCTACATCGTCCTCTCCTGTCTATATTAATCTCTGTTTATTCTCCTGATTGGCAGTGACAAAAACACTCTCACACGCCTGTTTATGGTCCTCTGGATCCCACCTAGTAGCTGTGCTTTGACTCAACAAGTTTCAGGAAAGTCAGTGCTGAGAAGAAATGTGCAACTTCCCAGACACATCGCTCTGGAAGGAAATGAGCTGTGCTCTGTAGGGAAAAGGAAATTGCTTTGGAAGTCTAGACTGAACCCTTCCTTTTCCATCCCTCCTCCTGTTTCCCCCTTGAATATACTTAAGACAAAACAAAAGGAAGCTGAAGAATGAAAAAAAAATGATTGGGCAGAGTTTCCACCTTTGTGTGTAATAAAAACACACGTGGACGTGGATTTAAACACCAGCTAGAGGAAAGGCAGGAGAGACACAGGACTACAGAAGCACCTCAGGGACAAGGGTGTTGGCAGCATCTGGTATAGCAAAATGGGAATCAGCAATGTGGTGAAAGGCAATACACTGCAAGCAGCCACTCTGATCCTCCTCTAGTCTGGATTTGTCTTTAGACTGCATTAAGTAATGCAGCTGCTGATCCAGCTGCCTGTGATTGTGACAGTGAGAGAGGACAGGCTGCAAGGTATTTAGTATATTTTCCTTGTTCCCCCAAATTGGAGACACAGTAAGAAAAGCAGGTGTAAAATAGGACTGGAAGTACAGAGAAGCTTGAAATAATCAATTGAACTCAGCTTGAATTTTAGAAGAAGCCCACAGAGACTCTATGAGCAAAGACAGAGGTCAATCAGTTTGACCAACAAGGCCTCAATTTGGCAGGGAATGCCAGCAATAAAAATAATGAAACAAAAATATAAGTATATTATAAATGAAAATCAAGAAATCACCAGGTAAGCTTGGTACTATTTGATTCACCTGTGCTACAAAAATACAAAAACAAGCTAAGAGAATTTTCCTGATTCAAAGAGCAAAAGAATGACCAAGGGAATGGACAAAGAAGTTTCTGGGTAGTGAGGAAATATGATCAAGGTGGAAAAAAGACTGTAAATTTGAAAAATATTAAATGTTATGACAGAGGAATTTTTAGAACAAATTTTTAAATGTCTGCACAAGAGGCACCAAGGAAAGCAATCCTGTGAAGTAGAAAGCAGGAAAATACAGGTGCCTGTGGGAATTAAAAATAAACTGCAGCATGGGCAAGCACCAAGTTTCACAAGCTTCCTTTATTTCCTGCTTAAATGAAAGGATATGTTTGAGTTTGTTTGGTTTTTATAAGAAGCAACAAAAGGGGAAAGAGTGGGAAACCAATCCATCATAAAATTCTCCTGGTGCACACCTTGGGAATTCTGCACAATCTGAGTACTCTGAATTCAGGCTGAAGACATTCACTGCAGCTTTTGTGACCTTCCCCCCACACACACATATAGGAAAAGGAAACCAGAGTTACATCAAGAGAACAGGGGGGCTGCAGGATCACGACTTTCTCGTACTCAAGGTCAGAGCTCAGGCATTGCCCTTGGTCTGTCTTCTGACAGAAGTGCAGACCAATACACAAGGCAGCACTCTCAGCGCTTTCTGCCCTACTCCCTAAGGATAAAATATGAAAAGACAACACTTTGAACCACCCTTTAGCTCCTGCTGGCTCATGTCTCCATATGGAGCAGGGGAGAGGAAAGGGAAGCAGTGATGGGACCACGTATCAGCCAAGAGTTCACAGGGAGGAGTGCTGCAAATGCCTGCTAAAATCACACCACTCATATCCTGAGATTATGCTGGCCTACAGCATGTGCTGGAGCTTAATGTTTGATTTATTAGTTGTGCTACTTTCCAGTCAAAAAGAAAGGAAAGAGAAAAAAAAAGGAGAGAAGGGTTTGAGTTTGTTTTGTTTCCGACCAAGTGCAGGAAAGAAATCTTATTCCTTAAGGAAAGTTCTCAGGAGTGGGAATGAATGTGAGGATTGTATGTCTGAATCATCCTGTTAATTCCCTAAATCCCACACCATGTGGAGTTCAGATAATGTTTTCAGCTAGGAAATTTTTTTTTAAAATAATTTAAATTTATTTTTTTAAAAGGAAGAAAAAAAAAAAGAAAGAAGTGGTTGAGAGCTCCTCCCTTTCTAAATCACAGTTGGACCCAGAAAGACCAGTTTTGTTTTTAAACAAAGTCAGCAAATTGCCCCTAAGCTGGTTGGTTCCAGTAATTGGCATCAGAGTAATAACAGTCACTCAGTCAGTTTCCCCTTTGCCAGACCAAAAATAACCATTCAGCCAAATTCTTCCCAAAAGTGTTTATTTCAGCTGAAGCAAGTACAGTTAGGTTGCAGACACATCTTTCTCACAGTTGGAAAATCAACACCTCTGTACATTGGGTTGTTTTCCCACCCCTGTCTATATACTCAGAGTTACCACTAGACATATTAAAGATTCAAAATAACTAAAAGCACCTCCTTCCTTTCTTGTTAGGAACAGCAGCAACAGAAATACTTTTAACAGATGCTGCTTGTAAAATATAGCATTTGTGCTGTTTACAGCATGTTTGTAATGCACTGGAGGAAAAATACCTATTTATCCTATAATCATTGGAAACTTATGATGATTACAGGGACTAATAAATCATTATTATTATGAAAGCAACTTTCATATTTATTTGAGGCAGGTACATAGTTTCATCCACCTAAAAAGCATAAAATCATCAAAATCACTGTAAGTTTTCCAGAAGTTAAGTCAAAGCACTCCCAGTTAACCGGCTTGGACATGCCAAGTAGCCACAGCATTATTTAGTGTACTTACAGCACAGAGAGCCTGAAGTGCAGAAGGACTGTGAAGCTTGATCTGCACAGTCCTTCCAAGACAGCCCACCACAAGAACACTGAGGATGTTGCTGAGAGCAGGAACTGTACAGTATTGGCCTTGACAGCTGGTAAAGAGTGATCCATCTGAATCTCCTAAGAGAATAGAGACATTACATACAAGAGATTGGAACAATAATCATTTAGAACCATTAAAAACAGGAATTTCACACCACTATGACTACTCATGTCCCCTCCCAGTTCTTCCAGCCTCCAAGAACAGGAGAATCACACCTCAATTTCATCTCAATAGATATAAACCAGCATTTTTCCCAGAGCTTGAAAAGGAAATTGGTGCGAAGGTTAGGCATAGGATAATAACATGGAGTTCACAGACATAACTGTTTCATAACTTTTGAAAAATTTAGCTGAGTGAGTCTACTGGAACAAGAACATTAACTAAAAGGAGCAGCTGAAAACACTTTTTCTGCCCATGGTCACTCAGCATGAGACAGTGGAAGGAAAATACAGTGAGTCAGCTTGACATAGGATGGAGCAAAATCTAATGGAATACTGGATATAAACCCCAAGAGATAAAACCCAGAGTAAGCTACTGATGAATCTTGATGAAGTCACATCCAAAAGGAGTTGATCTTTAAACTCTGGTCTCCAAAATACAACACATTTCTCAAATTACATAGCTTTAAGTTAGCTTTAAAAATGTAGCGGGAAACTAAACATTTTCATTTGTTACAATTTCTCTCCTAAAAATGGATAGCATGCCCATACAGTTTCCCTGCCAATGAGACAATATGGTAGCTGTTGTTGCCTCTACAGGGCTGCATTTGTGTAGACACGTATGTAAGTGTGTGCACACAGTACACACAAACTATATAAAGTTTGCTTCAGACCTGAGAAATGGCTTGTGCTTCCAAAAGATATTATTCTGCAACAGGTCGTGTAACAGAAGACATTTCTTCTCTGATCCACATGGTGTTAGACACACTATTTCCATTGTAGTGGTATTTGCAAATGTGCAACACACATTTATTCCCCTCTCCTTCTTTTCAATTGTTTGACATATATCAGTTGACCAAAAATAATTACTCATCATCAACTCATAAAAATACAGTATCTACACATAAAAAAAAATAAAGAAAGAGTAAGGTGTTCTTCTTACTAACCCACTTGGCTTCCTAAACAGCACTTTAAAAAATATGTATTTAATTTCCCTGAAAACAAAACAGTAGTATTTATGTTTTGTACATAAGCAAAGGATAAAACCTTCATAATGCAACTCTTTAAAGCCCCATAATTTACACCCTGGTGTCATAAACCAGCAATAAAATATTCTAGAGACAGCTATTAAATTGTGATCCAAGTTCTTTCTTTTCAAAATCTCTGCTTCAACTCAGCTGTTAGAGTCTGAGCAGGATTATTTACATTTAATCAGTGGCAAAGTTCACATGTAGTCTGAACTGTTCCAAAGTTTGTCCATTTTCTGATGGAGCCTCCCAGTTCAGGCTCACCCCTGTGCCTGGAAGGGGTTGGACATTTTGCTGCAAGTGCTTTCACCTAAAGAGGTGTCTATCACTGAACCCAAACTTCTCCACCTGAAATAGCATGGAAGTTTGGGGCAAGGCAAAGAAAGGCAGGGCTGTCACTGAACATCAGATTTCTGGTGGGCTGGGGTGGATGTGGAGTTTGGGGGCTGGTCTTGTAGCAGGGTTTGCCTCAGCTCTCTGCACTTCACTGTTTCCAGAACCTGCATCTCTGAGGTGATCAAGCAGTGCACCAACTAAACCCAAAATTTCCCCCACATATCCGAAACACGATAAACTGTGAAATCTTCGAGTTTTACCCATGAACAGATCAAGTGAATCTGAGAGTGGAAAGAAAAGGCAGACCTCCTAGGATCTGACTCCTGCCTCACCTTTAGGGCTGCCAGAAGCCATCACCCCCAGCCCCAGAGGTGTCCAGGGCAGCCAGAACCAGCTCCCTGGGCATGGATGACATACCTCAACAGGAGGTGCTGTGCCTGCCTTACAGGCTGTGATCCAATTCCAGCTACTTCTAGACAGTCTCTGTACAAGAGATGTGTTTGTTTTGGCTCTCTCATTTTAAGTTTCAGGTCCAAATAATAAATTAAAAGCGAAATAATACTCCAACCCATATCAGACTGAAAAAAAACGTTGAAAACATACAAGTAAAGTATCCCACACACACTTACATGGAAGCTTATTTCAACTTGTTCTCTAACAGGACAAAGTAAATAAGAGGAAGTATGGAACAATCCACATTCACAGGATGCTTCACCAGAAATCACAAGTTCTTTAAAAATTATTTGAGGTTTCAAACTACACTCATTGTAGTCAGCTGGAATTTTGCATTTTATTAATGGGGATATAAGAAGATGAAACATCGCAGAAGGTGACGCAGTGAGCTCTGACAATTCAACATACTATTACAGAAAATACCATGTCCATGTCTCACAATAATGTGTTTAGACCTGACCCACAAGGAGCAGAGTGGTTATGTTAATAAATAACTCACAATCAGTGAGAGATTATCTTTGATTCTGCTGTTGACCCACTGAACTAGGGCAAAGACATTTGCCTATTACTGCAATGGGTTATCAGTAGGATATTACAGTAGCTGAGCAGATGTCATACAAGAGAAAATAAGCATGGGAAAGTGGTAGACGTTACATAAAACACTAAGGGAAAAGCTTGAATTTTGGTCTTCCTAATACTCATTCCTGTACTTGACCACAGGAAGCAGGCTATAAAATACAACCCTGTCCAGTGAGAAATATTACAGTCAGGAAGTGCATAGCAATTCAATTACTCTCATTGTTTCTTTCTTCAAAGAATAAATTAATTTTATCAAATATATATATTTTTTTACCATTTCCAGATGACTAGGATTTTGTCATCTCTTTAATTTATTTTAAAGTTACAAAAATGCAAACAGTCTGCTAGCATTTCCTTGACAAGACAAGCATCAATGATGACCAGATATAGATTTTAAAATGTTTTCCTGGATGCTTCACAGTCATGTGGTGTGATTTTGTTTTTCAGTTGTAGGTTTTACTCAGCTTGGAAATCAGCATAGTCAGTATTTCAGTATATTCAAGATTCCTGGAATTGGAAACCTCTAAGAACCATAACATGTCAGGCCCTGATTTGGGAATGTGCCTACCTGTTTAACCTCAAGCACGAGACCTCACATCTTCATTATACAAGACTTTAATCAAGCATTTAACTTTGAACATATATTGAAGTGCTTTGCTGAATCAGGAAGGATCTGGACCTTTTTAAAGAGCAGCATTGTTAATTGACTGCAGAGATGTTATATCCTGCAACTCTTAGGCTCTTAACGAGCCGTGCCTGCTGGCAAGCAGCTCTGAGAGCACACAGCAGCCAGCTGGTCCTCAGCAGCAGCAGGGCACGTGGATTGCTGCATTACTCATGGGGTAATGAGTACACACACACACACACCCCCCCCAAATAACTGCAGGACAAGTTGCTGCTTGCTCCAAATATGCTGGTTTGTGTGCATACCTGGCCACTAGTCGCTGCAATTGAAAAAAAAAATCTGCTTTTTATAGTCATCTATAATACAACACTGAAGTGATTTACTTAAATGGTGGGAGAATATATAAGGCAATAAAACATCTTTTACAGCTGGTTAAGCACTGAAACAAAGCTGAGACATTTGATAACTGCAGGAGGGTTGCTGATGAGGATATTCTAATGCAGTGAACACTCACAAAATAAAAGGAGATAAAAAAATCAAATCTCATTCTTGTTTCCCTCATGTTGTTTCATCTTTCAGAGCTGCACAGAACTGCAGCTGCCACTTCCCTCAGACTTTCTGCAAAAGCTGGTAACAAGGACATGCAGTTTGGACACAAATGGAACTAAAAGTTTTTGAAAAGTGTAAATATGTTTGAGGACAGGTCAGTAAATAATTGATCAAAGCCACATCCTTAGTGAAAAAGGAATTCTATGATTAGGAAGCATGTTTCCAAAATACCTGCTTCAGTATCTTCAGCAAACTTTGAAAAGCTGAGGTGATCACACTCAACCATGACATAGGCATGTGCAAATCATTTGAACTCAAAGTTAAACCTGCTACAGCAGCTCTAAATTCATCCTAAGTGTTTTTCATCCATTTTGTGCATGTAAATGTTACCATCCATCATTACAGGTATTATTTTGAGAAGCTTAATTGCCTGCTTAGGAAAAGTGGGCATGGTGTCAGTAAATATTGGTGGTGTTCATCAAGGGAACATTTGCTGTTTCTAGGCTGTGATTCTTCTCTTGTCATAGACTACCATATTACAGAGCCTGAAAGTAAAAGCATATTGAAATAATGCAGCTCCTTTAGGCTAGTCCAGATTAAAATCAAGCTTCTCACACCCTTCTCAAATAAAAAGCAAAACTGGAGGAATTTAAGCAAAACTTCATGTGCTTTTATTTTAATTGTAAAAGAATCAACTTAATACTTTTATCCCATCTCCTTTTCCCCACAACTCTTTATACAACTTTATCAGGTCAAATTTTTACTCTGTGTACTCTCTGTGCTCTCTCCATACACTGTGTTCTGCTTTTGCATTGAATCAAACTATATGGGCCCTCACTTTTGGCTAGAACTCTTACAAAGCATTGTCATTCAAATGAAAGAAAATATTTTAGCAGTTTAATCTGGTTTTTGTTTCTTCTGCTCCAGCTAACATTGGCTGCTTACTTTGGATGGTCAATTGGTCTGTAGTCTCTAGTTACAAACTTTTACATTATTTAAATAAAGTGCAGAGGATAGTTAAAAAAAATTGGACACTGTGGATACTGTGTGAAAATCCTTTTCCAAACTGCTCTGAAAACCATGGGCCAAATACTGGAGACACTGTTACAAATACTTTCTAATATACCTCTGATGAACACGGTTATGTTCAAACCTTTCAGCTGCTGTAGAATAGTTAGATTTCAGCACAAACCGTACCACTTTGACATGCTTCTGTTACCTTATTTGTGGCATCTTGAATAAGGCCATTGTTGTTAACAATAATTAATTTTGTGTTTGAAGAATCCTTGTAGAAATCCACAACTAATGGAACACATCAGAAGACTATCAGATTTGACATGATTTTCTTTTTTCCCCCTTGAAGATGGAGTTGATTTGGGTGCTTTGGATTGTCAGAATCTCCTAAGTAACATGTGACAAGGAAGCATATGTTCTCTTAATGTCACTTTATTCAGAACTACAGATCAAGGGTTTTTTTCCTTCTTTATGATTTTCAGCAGTAGTTTACACCATGGAAGAGCAGCGTAGCTTTCTGGTTCTGCCACCATGTCCAGTGTCCTGTAAATGACATCTGAAGGATGGAAAGAGTGTCAGCTCTTCTATCACCACAATATTTGGATTCCTACTCATACATTCAAACAAATTCTGAGAGATTTAATTTAAACCAAGCCTGAGCACTTTTGGTTTTCTTAGACCACAATCAACTTTCAGGACTTTCAGTTTGCAAGAGTCATCGGAATATTAATAATTCTTGTCCCTTGAATCACAGATACTGCATTCCCGTTTATTTCTCTTCCTGTAAACACTTTTTTTGCTTCAACAGAAATCAGATACATCCTACACATCTAATCAGCACAATCACAGTACTTCAAACCCAACTTTAATCAAAGCTGTAGTGTCCAGACTATTTTTATACACAGCTACCACAAGTGCCTATTTTAGTTGTAGTGGGGAACTCTGTGTTTTTCACACATCCCTTTCTACTTATCAATGAATAATATATCTCTGTGTAATTAACCTTCATATGTACCTAATACCCAGGACTTAGAAATGACACAGATGAGGCATGATGGAAGTAGGTCATTCTGGCATGACAGTATTTACATCATGTCTCCATTTAAACCTGATCCCCAGGTTTACCTATATGTTCCCCTTCCTCTGCTCAGGAGGATCCAAATCTGAAGTAGAATGTTCAATTCCAGCATGTTTAAAAATCATCTGCTCTTTTCTGCATTTGCTTATTTTAGGCTACCAATAAATTCCTCCTAACTTGGTGCTTTTCCTGTCCTTCTCTACTCCCACCACCTCCTTTCCTGCAGGTTGTTTTTCCCTCACTGAGATTCCAGTGGGTCTTGTGCACAGAACTGTAGACATACATTGATTTAAACACAGAAGTACAGAAGTAGTTGGGAGTGGAGAATGCATTACAAAGAGAGGATTGTAAAGCTACCAGTATATCAAGCAAGGCTTTTTTTTTTCTTTAATTCCATCCTCCCCACAGTGGACCCTGGAAAACAAGTGTCCTTTTTCTCCCTCATCTAGCCTGATTCTGTGCTGCTCTCTCTCTTGACATTACTGCAAGTCTCATGACTTGAGGACGCAGTTCCCAAAGAGAAATGCTCAAATGAGAATGTCATGACCAGTTGACCACAAATGCTACCATTATTCATCGTTAGGCTGAATTATTCCTGCCCACCATGGATCACATCATTATGCAAAAGCATGAGCTAAGAATATGGGAAAAGACTGGCAAAAATCCTCTTTAAGAAGCATGCCAAATTTCACCAATTCATTTAAAGAACAAAGCATATATGTCAAGGTAATCTTTATATATTCTGAATACTTTAACGCTAAAAGAAGTCCAGGTATTTATTTCTGAACTTCCATGTACACATTTCTCTGACTTACATTTTCAAAAGAGGGGACTAGATATTATAACAATATCAACACATAAAAAGATTCAGCTGTTTTTTCCATAGCTTCATACACTACTGCGGTCATTTTTCTTGGCAGAAACATTTTAAAATCTGCAAGAAAACACCAGAAACAACTTGACTTTCAGATATTTCTTTTTACTTCTTTTCTTTTTTAAACTTGAGTATTGTCAGACTCAGGTTTAGAGGGAATATTTAGTTTTTTATCAGTCCAGTTTTTTTTCTAGGGTTATATAAAGAAGTAAGTTTATAATTTAAAAAAAGCATCCACTAACAAAATAAATTAAGAAAAACCTCACTCAAGGGAAGACTTCTTTTAAATTAGAGTGGGGACTAATCAAAGAGAAAATGACAGCAACCCATTTTCAGGGCACGACCACAAGAAGACCCAGTTAGCAATTACACACATATGTGACAATAAGCCACACACAGCTTGAATATGCTGGAGCAGGACTCACACAGTATTGTGGCTCAATGACTTCGTTTCTCTGCTGCCTGGGATCTTAGGGAATGGACAATTGTGGTGGGCTTTGGCACACATGCACCATCAGGAATGCTGCAGAACTGCCACCACCCTCACATTGTCATTAGTGGCACAGCTGAGGAGATATGAAGAGGAGGAGATATGAAGGGGTACAGCAAAGAGACCACAGCTCAAGATGTGCATGTGCTGCACCCCTATGAGCAGCATCAGAGGATGCTGAGATAAAGGAGTTACCAGCACCCGGTTTATTGAAGAAATGCAGGATCTGAAATGAAGCCACCAAGGATCCCAGCTTGTGAGCACAAACACATCATTCCTGACTTCAAGCTGACCAAGCAAAAAGCCTCCTGAGGAACAGCATTAGCAGCACAAGCTTCACTTCTGCCCTCTCTGCCTCCATGTTCTGTGTCCTTGGTGTGTTCCCCACAGGAAGAGAAATGGAGCAGGGTTGCTGCAGGAAACACACAGGAGGGAGGCAGCAGCCACATTGCAGCTCCCCAGCCAGCTCAAGGCTTCACCTTGCACTGGCACACAATTTCCCCTTGACAAGTTGTTAAATAACCACCTGACTACAGCCAGCCCCTGCTCAGAGGCCAAGCCTAAGTGTGCTATTGCACATTTATGAGAGGCAGGTTCTCAGATATGAAAGTATTTTTATGTAACAACAGATAAAAATAAATTTACCACACTTGGAGATTAAGTGCATATATTCTCAGATAAATACCAACTCCCAAAGAAATGGCTTAATGCTTAAAATATTTTGACAGAATGACACGTAGCCCACAGGCCCCATAGGTTGCTTGGAAAGCAGGAGTAGGAACAAATGTATAGCAAAGATTTTGTTGATATGTTCATCTTACCTATACCGGCTAGTTTGGGTTGATTATCAACCCCAGAAAAAAGAGCAGAAGGGACAGAGAGGGAGAAGAACCTTTAAAGCTGCACTTATCCAAGGTTTGTATCATGCTCAGGTTTCTAACCCTTTAGCCATGCTCTAACCTTTTGCCAGTAAAACACACTCAGCAGTATCCACAACAAGGAAATTAGACCCCTTTATAGCAGCTAAAAATGTGATTTTCCTCCTTCATCTGCAGGCAGTATTTAAGGGACTGGGGAGCTGTCCCAGCTGTGTTGCATTCTCAGCACACCCAGGAGCTCTGGGAAGGGGAAGAGGGGAGGAAGAGGGGTCAGAAAGCAGTAGCTGCTCTCCCTAACCTGGGCACAGAAGCCATGGAAAACTGTGCACATTGTGAAGGCAAGCAGCCTACCCAGCACACCTGGAAAGTGATGTTTGAGGGTGGCAAAAAGCTACACTGTGATGAGGTTATTTAAAAGCCACCCATAGGTCTAACAAATAGTGGACTTAAGGAGAGATGGAAGAAGCTGCTTATGCCAAAGGAAAGGAAAAATGTCTTGAAGAAAAGGAAAAAAAACAAATCCTCTCTCCTCTCATCCTATTTTTTCCCCCTCTGTAATGTTGAAAAGAAAAAGCCTCACATTTGGTAATCCTGCCATAACATTCTTAGCAGATAGGGAAAGACAAATATAGGGGAATTCCACTTACCCCAAAGGTTGGATTTTGTTTTATTTCTGTTCAGTTTAGCTTTCTTTTTTTTTTTTTTTTTCCTTACCTAAGGCTTTGAAATTTTTTTTTCTTTAATGTTTCAGGAAACCCTAGAAAATTATGTCCGGGTTTAATCCGTATGCCAAGTTCTCCACCTCTGTGTTCACACACTGCTCATTCAGTGCACGCCTCACTCGCCCAGAGCTGCTCTGTGCCACCCTGCTGAGACCCAGGCTGAGGGAATAAGAAATGATTCAAGCACCTCCCACTAATGTTGTGGCACTTATTAATTTCCACTGCTACTCTGAAACCCAAACAAACCCCAAAATTAACAAACTACAGCAAAGGAGTACTATCTGAGAGCAGGAGAAAATGGTTAATTTTTCACACCTCATTGGCCATTTTTGCTTCCTGCACTATTTTTTCCCTTTTCCCTTCTGCGAGACCCCATCCCTCTTCCACTACTCCCTCTTAGGAGGGCTTGCAAAAGAGCCCAGGGCAGCAGAGTGCAGATGCCAGAGCCTGACCTCCATCCCTCAGCAGGCAGCCAGTGGCCTGACCTCCATCCATGGCCAGCCAGGCACGGTGTGTGAATGGGGTTTGGTGCAGTTTCCATGGCAATGACACCGCACACCGCATGCACGCTGCCCATAGGGCTGCCTTTCTCACAGAGGTGGGCGAAACAATAGGCAAAGCTTAGGACATACAGCTAAGCTCAAGGCATGTAAGGAGGAGCCACCACCGTCACGGGAAGGCAGAGCGTTTCTCTTAATGTTTTCCTGTCATTGCCTCTTTTCTTCCTGCAGCAATCTCTCCTAAGCAGGCATTGAAGAGCAGCAGTCTCAGCAGCTCATCCATATATGTGGCTGCATGTCGCAGATGGGAGAGACCATGCCCGCTATACATGGTCAAACAGTACTTCCAGTGACCCCTCTTTACCCTCTTATGTCTGAGAGAGTTTCTTAAGGGCTTTCCTCAGAACCACAAAGCCGGAGCTTTAATTCCTGACCTATTTCCAAAGCTCAGCGAAAGCCAGCACAGATGTATGTTCACCACAGAGACATCCTGTGATTTTGTAAAGCAATTTAAAAAAAGAAAAATCTGAAGTTGCAAGGCTAAGCACTCTGAAAGCTTTTGGATCAAAAAAGTCATTAGGAAAAAAAAAATAGTTATTGTTTGGTTTAATGTTTTCTAGTTTAAAAGAAAGTGATTTTCATTAAATGAAAGAGCTTAATGGTTTGAACAAAAATCTAAGGGTTTCAAACTTCCAGCATGGGTGTAACATTTGATAACTAAATATTTCCTAAGCTCAGGGAGGGGCAGAAAACCCACATTGCACAGTACATCCCTCAGCTCCACCATCTCCCTGTCTCACTCCTGCCAAGGGGCTTGAGACATCCCTTGGAGACAAGCACAGGTTCCTAAATTCAGGGTACATCAAGAAGCTCTTCTCAAAGTCCCATTTTTTTGGCTGGCCACTCCTGGATCAATCATTCCCCGGGATTAGGAAATGAATTCATCCATTTTCTCGAGTCATAAAAATATTTTCCTGCCTTGAAAATATTGGACTGTAAAGACCTTTTTCCTGAGCTGAATATCTTACTCAACCCTGCCAAGTAACAAACATACTTTTCAGGGCTTTTTAGCTCTCTCATATAACTGTCTTCCACAAATGCCAGACATCAAAGACTAATGTTGCCTGACAAGCCATAATTGACACAATGACAACCAAGTATCTCATATCATCATATAATCTTTTCTTAAGAAGCGTGGCAACCTTTCCAGCTATCCACATTTCCTTTAAACATTTCACTTTAAACCCAGTGAAATGAATTTTAAAATTGGCAGTTTAGTATAATGAAGCATTTGCGAGAGCTGTAACGTCTTTTTCTCATTTTGCTCCTAATCAGCTCCCATAATTTGCACTTAATTCAGATTATCAACGTACCACTACTTTAAAGGGGAGAAAATTGCACAGCTCGACTGTAAAAGATTAAAAACACTGCTGAAAACCTAGCAGGTAAAATATGAATGCACAAAACAATCAGAAAGTTCTCACACCTGGCGTGAGAAAGTGGACATGAGTATATAGAAAGTTCCCAAAAATCTTGGTCCCCTTCTTTCACATACCATATAGAAGAGCATGCCAAACCCCAGAGAAACATTCCCACTTGGGAGGGGGAGGAAGTAAACCACATGCCTTCCATAAATAGCACTCTCCTGCCTTAAGTAAACCCTGTGCACTCAGCCTGTGACTGTGCTGCAGTTTAAATATTTTGCTAACCTTATGCTATATTTTCAGCACAGCAAAAACCAACACTGCAAAACATCTGCCCCCAAGTTATAAGGGGGAGTGTTTAAGAGGAGGCTTTTCTTGTGTTTAGGAAAAGGGGTGCCCTCGCTAGGAATGCAGCCCAATTCATCCTAGGTCATCTGGAAAGGCTCGGCTCAAAGGTCCTGCTGTTTACCCACAGCTAAGAAATTGCCCAGCTACGCTGCCTTTAGAATGAGGCTGGCTTACCCTGCACAAGGGAAAGAGAGAGATTAGCATCAAAAGGATCGGTCTTACTGGGACTTTTAAATGAGAAATCAGCTGAGCATCCACTCTCCAAGGACAGAGGAGGAGGTTCCCTTGCACACATTATACAATTTCTTTCATTAAGGCACATTCCAGAAGCTATTTGAGTGCAAAGACACGGCTCCCCTGAAACGACAGGCTGGTCCAGAGCCGCTCACCAACTCGGTTTGGCTGCACCTGGGGAGACACAGGCATCAGGAAAGGCCATGCTCAGTCTGCTGTGGAAAAGGCAGACATCTTCTCCCTTTAAACCTTGCATTGCATCACGATACCCTCAGCCGTGGAGGGGAGCAAGGACCAAAGGACGCTGAGGAGAAACCAGCACCCACTCAGCCCTCCTCTAACTCTGCCCCACTAAGTGAATGAATTCACACTTTGCATCTTTGGACAGGCCACTCTGGAGGCTGTATATCATATATGTCTCCTTTTCCACTCTCTCATCAGCAAAACATCACTCTTGCTTTTAAAACCTCGACAACGGGGAGATTAAAAGCAGGGAAATAGGGAGATTACAATGGCAAATACACCAAGCCTGACCTTTCAGTATGGGAATTCTGGGTTGCAAAAAGCAGGCTCTGGGCAATGCGATGTAAAAAGGAAGAAGCAGAGATAATCAGATAGGTCAACAAAAACAAAAAAAAAAATGGGGGGAAAAACCCAACCACAACTCTGAATAACTAAATTAAAAGAGTGAAAATTGTCATCTTTTGATCTGTCTGTATCACAGACACAGCTATCATCAATCAAGCTTGCTTAAAAATTGTGGTGTTTAAAATAATTCTCTCAACTCCTTATTTGCATTGGAGGAGGATTCAGCAATATAATAGACAGAGATTCTGTTTTCAGTATTTTGCTTCACAGAAAATGGCTAGAAAGTTAGTACCAAGAAAATAGAAGCTGAGTCATAGCTAATCATATCATAACTGAAAGAGAGCTTGAAATTTAAAAACAAATTAGGAAAACAACTGCAAAATAACCCCAAACAAACACAAGAGCAACAAAACAAACACACAAAAAAACCAAACCAAAACCAAACACACCACATAAGCAAAGCCTCCTGCAAATACTGCTGGCATATTATCATTTACAGGTTGGCTACCTCAGATTTCTAATCTCCAGCAGCCCACCTGGGCTCCCACTACATTTGTCTTCATGGGTTACACAGAACAACTTTCACTTTACCCTAGTAATGTTTCAGTTAGGGTCACAAAGGATGTCACTTCCCTCTTTCTTCACCAATTTTCCCATAAAGGAGGGGAAGAAAACTCAGAGCATAAAATAGCTATTTGGAGACCAGGAATGTGCAGGCTTTGCTAGAGCTGACTGTGATCTGAACTCATTCTTTGCATTTCCTACCACAGGTAGCTGCCACAGCTGCACATATCTTTCCCAGGGTAGAAGGTATTCCTGGGTTCCTCATTCATAGGCTCTGATTGCCCCCTGTGAAATGACCTGAGTCTTTCTTTAAAAAAATGAAAATCAATGTTTCAGTGTTTTTGATACATTGCTGCTAAGGCAGACCCCACAACAGATCCAGAAGGGCACACTGCAAGTCAAATTCTTCATATATTTTAATTACAGTTTAGACAAAGTGAAAGGCAGGTTAATAAGCCCAGTTCATAAAAAATAAAAAACTAATAAGAAATGGCATTCTTGTATGGAAGAACAGGGGACTTAGCCTTCAGAGGGCTGATCAGAAAATATATATTATATCCAAGAGTCACCTATAGTCCTCAGCTGGGAAAGAGAAGGGAACAAAAGGAGCAGAGAATGGAGAAAGGAACAAGGGACCTTATTTAATAAAATCTTTTTAAAGAGAAGTGTTTCTCATTAAACTGGTCCCTCTATACCAGAGCAGCAGATTCAAAAGGTTTTCTCCCATGTGGGGTTTCTCAAGACCATTGAACACACACAAATCTGCAGACAGAGGCAGCAGAAGAAAAGCATTTCAAGCAGCAAAGCTCGAAGAGCAGACAATAGGTGCCACCTCCAGACAGCAAGGAAGCGCTTCCCCGAGAGACTCGTGGCCACCCATATTTAATGTGGGTAACTGAGAACATTCTGGCCAGTGTGAGACCCACCACCACAGCTGCTCACTTAAAGCACTGGGTGGCCCTGAATGCTTTTAAATGGAAAACATGAATGCAGAGATCTGGGTGGTGTTTTGTGTGCAGTGGCCTGAGAAGGAGGGGGAGGCCGGTCTGTCCCCTGCCAAACCCTGAGTCACAGCCCCGTGCCAGGGAATCCCATGCAGAGCCCTGTGCACCGAGGCGCTGGGCTGAGCATCAAGGAAACGCCACCCCAAACCTCCTGGTAACACCACCAAACTGCCCAGCTGTGACACATCCTTTCTTATGTCATGTTTTGGCTACCCCAAGTGTGACACTGATGTTTTTGGTAAGCAGAGAGCGTGAGAAAGGCGCTGCGAGCCCAAATTACTCTACGCCCTTTTCCTCACCCCATCCACACAGCTCCATGTCCAAGATTACTCATCACAGGTCCCCACCTGTCCCTTGGAAGTGGCTGTGCCTGCAGTTCTTCATACTAAATTTACTTCTGAATGTGCAGTGGGGAGTATTAACACATGATCTGGTCAATGATTAAAAAGGGATTACTTTTTTTCCCACCAAACAGGGTGAAAGGGAAATTATAAAGTTGCATACAGAAGGATATAGTTTCCAAGTTAGACACCTTCATTTTTTAAAAAAAACCCTATGAGGTTCTAATTTATTAATGAATAGCTGCTGTCTTTGTAATTTTGTCATACTTATTCCATTACTGTCTGACACTTCCTATTGTCACTGCTTGAATTTTTAAACTCTTCCACATGACTAGTGCTAATCTCCATGTTTCATGGAGGGCTGCTAATAAAAGGACAGGGATGCATGAGTGTATAAGAACGATTATAGCTAAACATGCTCTAAAGCCTGCTCTTAACATCTTTCAATTTCTAACATTTCTCCCTTCCCCCTAACCCCCAGCATCTGAAAGGAAAAGAAAAATGAAGGAAAGATAACTTTCCCATTTATTTTTGGCTTGAATGGGATTTATTCCTGGTCTTCCCTCTTCTCCTGAAGAGAGAAAAAGAGAGCTCCTTCTCAAAGCAAAGGCTCCCAGAACAGGGTGCAAATATGCAAGACTCTTGTGTGAAACAAATCTTGGCAAGCAAACAGCAAGCTTCGTATCTTGATTTTTCTTTCAGAAAATCTTGTAGAACTGGTACAACAAGCTATTGTGAACAGCTGCTTTGAGGATACAACCTCGCAATAAACAGCCTCTGATTTAAACACAGGACTACATTCACCTAGACAGTCTTTTATTTATTTATTCCCAAGTATTTCAACACCTCTTTTACCCTGATTCTCTGTACCACAGATTTCCAGTAGGTAAGTACAAAGACCTTATGCATTTGAAAGCACAGTTAAAGCACTTTTTTAGACTCATATTTTCTTAACATCCTCCTATCCACACCTTTTAAAAACCCTCAAAGAACAATACTGACTCTCCACTTCTCTCCCAGCCTGCTCTATTGGGTCTGTTTCCTATTCCCAGATTAGGTTTTAGGTGCTTATTACTGGCCCATGTAATTCCACACACACTTAAATGCATAAACGTGAGCAGGAAATTTTCTTAAAATTCTATGATATTTACACCTTTACTGTAAAGATGACCATGGTAAACAAGGACAAATGACCCTGACTGCTGCTTAAATACATGTATTTTGTGCAATCAACATTGTTTTTCACTGCTTCATTCCAACAGCACCTTCTCCTTGCTCAGTGTGCATTGTGTTCACATGGGGAACTCTTGATCCATTTAACAATTTGCAAGTACCTCTTGCACTTGGTGTGTTGGGTGAAGAAATATTCTCTACTTTACTGTTGTCCCTTATATTCAGGTAAATGGGGCTCACCTTATTTTGTATTTCTGTCTTCTCAAAGAGAGAGGACCTGCATTCTGCTTTAAACCAAATGAAAAGAGGCAGTAGCAAGCATCACATAAGCAGTCAAGGGCACACCAAGAGAGCTCACTGATGCAGAGAGTAGGTTTTGATCAGATATTAGGAAGAACTTCTTTATTCAGAGAGTGGTGAGGCACTGGCACAGGTTGCCCAGAGAAGCTGTGGATGCCCCACCCATGGAAGTGTTCAAGGACAGATTGGATGGGACTTGAAGCAACCTGGTCTAGTGAAAGGTGCCCCTGCTCATGATAGGGGAGTCTAGGTGATCTTTAAGGGGCCTTCCCAACCAAGCCAGTTTGTGATTCTATATCTGAAAGGTTTGCATGGCACTTTGCTTCAAAGAGAGGCTAAAAGAAATTGCTTAGTTGTTTGGTTATTAATCTAAGAGCAATCCTGATAACAGTTGAGCTGATAACAGTTCATAAGAAATAAAGAGTTTTGGTTTTCTATGACTTCCACAATTCTCCCCCACCCCAAATCCCAACTCACAGTCAACCCACTTTACTTCCAGAAAACGTAATATTTCTAAATGCTATTCTACAACTGACAGTGCTGCACATAAGTCAGAGCTGTCAAATTTTAATGCAACTGGCATATAGACTGACAATTTAACAGCAGCCCTAAAGCTATGTCTAGCTTGCATATGCACACCTATTTACATGAATTGTTACCAAAAGAAATTCAAACCATCATGAGAGCTGATTGTTCTCGTGATTTCTCTTCAACATTAATGAAAAGCCTGCAAGCAAAAAAATGTTCTTCTTACCTTGAAATGACAGGGAAACTGAATATGCAGGGCAGGCTTTGAGGGCTATATACAGCTTTTAAAGTTCAACCTGGACCTCCCAAAACAAAGTTTTCTAAACTCAAAGGCCCTCAGATCTCATCTACTGAGCTCTTTCAAATACAGGACAAAGTCTAAAATGTACTACTCTTCTCTCTACAAAGAAAGAAATATTGCCAATCCTCCAGGCAATGCTTTGAAATGTTATTCCTTCGTGCCTTTATATTTAAATAATGACATTTGTCAAAAACTTACAAAGATTGTATTTAAGACCTTTCAATTCACTTTAGGTAACAAGATCACACTACCAGTGGTATCTTTATTCATCCCTAGGAATCCCTAGGTAAACTGTCAGACAGGACAAAAAAACTCTCAAAGTCATGGGGCAACATGATCTACTTGTCCAGGGGTAAAAGAAGAGATCTTCTCGTCATGAATCCACTGCAGGTCGAGTTTACAATGTGAATCAATTTTCTGAATGCAGGGATTGAGCCTAAAATGGCTTGCACTGATATGGTCCCCTAGTATAATATAAAACAGCAACTGCTTACTTTCTAAACCACTTTCTTTTTCATTCCTCTACTCCAGGAGATAGTTACAGACTATTTTTTCCAAAGATATCTAATTGCCTACTGCAGTCTCAGATCAAACAGGTATTTGCATGCTTTAATTTATGTCTACAAAGTTACTTCTGGGCACAAAATAAGAGCTAGACCAAAGCTAGCTTAACCAGTTTTTGACAGCCAAATATACACCAACCAGCCTTATTGCCTATTTTGCATTTGAAATTCAGTGTTGATTCACAATTTAAAAAAAAAAAATGAAACGGTGCAGTCACAGCAGAGCTGTGCTGTAAAACATAATTTGAAACATATCTGCCCATTCAATTAATGCACAATATTCAAATGCCAGGCTGATTTTTCTCTCTGCCATGATAAGGGCACATACACAAGGCAGAGGAGCTCATGAATTCGCAGGCCAGCAGGTGCTCTTGGGAATTTCCCTGATAGGCTCTTCTGGCGCAAGGGAACCACCTTGCACTACTTCAGGTTAACTATAGGTCAAAGACATGTACTGAGGCAGTAACCAACACTGAATTTGTAATGAACTCACCCCACACTAATTTGTTTTTATAGCCATAGCCACAGTTACGGACACTAGCACTGAGCTGGCTCCTCTCCTCCTGTTATATTAAAACTCACATCCTTCCACCTGTTCTCATCTGTCCCGTGAGGTGAAAACACATTGCACAGTTGTATAAATTTTGTCACAATTGCCTTTTTTATATTTTGACAGTGCAACAAAATGGAATTATCCTACATAACAAACACCAGCACTGCAGTTATCACACAGATGTCTGCCAGCCTCCTTTTCCCCCCTGCAAGGCTATGATGAGCAGCAGTAAGAGCACACTGCCCTTACCTGATGAGGTTGCTCCCTAAAGTTTAAGCCAACAATAAATAAACAATTAGGATTGCTATACAAACTCTGTGAAGTCTATGTACATCTCAGCAACTTTGAGGATCTGTAATCCTTAAGCTGTTTTAAGCTTGTAACATTTTCCTGAACTCAAATATTAATATCTGTTCTAAGTTTCTTCATTCAATTCCAGTTTTTGAGTTATCAAAGTTCATAAGATCACCTATCAATCCATCTATAAGCTATTGAAACATTCCTCTGATCCCAAATGACAGGCAGTCTGTGGTATATTTTACCAGAACTTTTCAAGTTAATTTTTGACTTTTCCTTTATTCCTTCACTTTTCTGTACTCCCTGGATGCTCTATACTTTGTCTTCAGTTTCTATTCTTTTTGGTTTTCCTCACACAGTATTTTTGTTCTTTTTTTTTTTTTTCAGAAACCTGTGCTCTGTTCCCATCTCCCATATCTACATGAATGTCTCTCTTACAGAGCAGAACTGAGCAGTCAAGATGAAGCTGAGATCTAGAGCTGACATTATCCAAATAGATTTTGGGTAGAGAAAACAATATTTCTATCACTAACAGCAACATGGTATAAAATGCACACACAATTAGAGAACTTTTTAATATGGGAAGAAAGTGGGCTCCTGTTGTGTTGAAGTTATTCTTACATTAGACTCTGCTCTCAAGTGGATATTGAGATGTTAAACGTAATAGAATTTCACAGAGATTTCGCAAAATACTAGCTATGCTTAATCATGTGAGTCTCTTTTATTTTTAAGCTGTCTAATAGTTATTTTTCCTCCTTACTTCATTTATTAGAAAAGATAAGGTGTTACCATCACCCCATACCAGTTTGCACTTGTATGGTATTTCAGCTGCAAGTTTATACTTTTATTTTCTGACATGCTGCCAGTGACATTTCTTCCCTGGGCTGTTGAAGTAAGATGCTGGATCTCCAAGGAGTGCAATGTGAATAACCATTAGTTACAAAAGTGCTCAATGTTCTTGACAAACCAAGGGGTTTGAGAAAGCACAGATCTAAATCTACCAAAAAACCAAGGAGTTTGAAAAAGCACAGATCTAAATCTGTGAAACTAGAAGTCTGTCAAAAGGTGGCCTGCTGCATGAACAGCAAATTAAAGTGATCAATACCAGTGTCTGGATTCCCAGTACCCAGACATTCTGTATCCTTTGCATCAGCAATAAACAGAAATTTAAAAGTCACAGAATTGTTAGGGTCGAAAGGGACTTCTGGAGATCATCTTTTCCGATCCCCCCAAATGTTGACTTCATCTGCAAATTTGGATACCAAAATATTTTAATTCGGTGCTCAAATATGAAATAGTATGGATGTTGGCAGAGAAACTTTCTAGAGTTTGTTTGGAAGTTTTACACTCTCTTAGTAATTTAGGTGAAATGCCAGGGTAAATAACGATTACAAAAGAAGACTGTTCTCTTGCAGGTGCCAACTGTACTTCTTTGAATCCCAGAGAACCATCTGGTCATCTGGGTTTGATGTTGTCATGATGTGCTGTGATATTATCGGACTGCTTAGCTTGGTGCATGAGAAGGCTACAGATTTAAGGTAAATCAAAACATGCCCCACATACACATATTTTTGGTGTCCAAGTATGCATTACTTTGAGGGTTGAAAGTTAAGGATTAATTTCACATTGAGGGAAGCCAAGGCAAAACATTCTCAGTCCAACAATTTCTGAAACAACAAAGGTAGATTTAGAATTGATCTTCAGACTTTTTATTTTCACAAGGAAAAACAAAAACCCTGAATAAAACTTTGCTCAAACGTGTTTATCTACTTCCACTGGAATTCCTCTCCTTCTCTCTTACACACACAAAGCTCTCACAATCTCCTCTTCTCAAAACACAATTTCAACATTAGCTACCAGTGTTTTGCTCCTAGATGTAAAAAAATAGCTTTTTATAGCAAGAAGAATCATTCACTGGCATAATCTTTCCAGGGACATGACGGAGTCCACATTGCTGGAGGATTTCAAGATGCAAGTGGACAGGGTGGTGGTAAATCTGACCTTCCTTTGCCACAAAAGAAATAACAGCTATATTTAATACCTAAAGTAGCCAGTGAGAGCATCTTTCCCCTAATTAGTGTTTTAAAAATCACAGAAAGCAGAGGAGCAGTATATAAGTAGAAAGACTTGAAAACATACTTCAAAAGAACTTTTTTACAGAGGCACAAGGGTTTTTTCCCCACAATATTTACCATGAAGCAACAAGCAAAAGAGAATTATGTATTTGAAGAATAACATGTTTTTAAGCTGCAAGAAGTAAATCACCTAGAATGTGTATACCTCCAAGGAAAATTCTACTATACAAGATAGTTACTGCAGATTACTCATGCTGTGCAGTTTCCAACTGTTCCTCTTCCAAAGGTAAGTGAAAAAAATATAGCTCAAGATGGTGGCAGGCAGTGATTTTAAGCTAATTTTGTACTTTCATCTCATTTTCCTCTACTCACCTTCTTTTCACCCAAAGTCAAATTTTCCCGTAAGACAATTGGTGCTGGCCCAGGAAACATTGTAAAAAGCTTTTGGGTATGTCATGACCACGAGCCAACTCCTAAGGAGAAAGAACAGAAAGCATCTCACAATCCCAACGAAGACTAGCATGCTTCTAAACCAATGTCAAGGTTATGACATATGTCAGAAACCATACGTAAAGTTCTTTTGATATTGAAAAAAATAATTTGCATCAAGTGAGCTGGAAACAACTTTTTATTTTTCTTGTGTTACTACTTGTCTATACATCATTGTGTGATTTTGATACATAAGAAGTATAATAAGTTTAAATGAGGAGTTCTGTGTCTTGTAGACAAGACAATTATTTATTATTTTTTAGAAATAATTTTTTCCAGGATGTTGACTTCAGTTCAATGATTCCTCTTCTGCACCTTTCACTCTGCTCTGCTTGAGGAGAAATGAACGTGTGGAAAACAAAGGAAAAAGGTTGTCTTTGAACAGCACAGAGAGGGTGGGGACAAAACTATCAAAGATATATAAATATGAAATGAAGAAGAAACCAAGATAATAGAATTTTTAAATTACTATTGCAAATAATAAGCAGAGGGAAACATTAAGAGGTCAGCAGCTAAAAACAACTGCCATGCTAATACAATATCAGAGTTATGGTTGCAAGGGCAACAACAGCTCCCCTAACTTTTCTTATTTTAGTGTATTTATTATTTTAACTGAAAATCTCTTTCTTTTTAGTTGCTTGGAAACTTAAGCATCTCTTTTGGTACAAAGAACCTCTGAGCACTGCAGGATTCTTTGGAAATCCTGTATGTTCAGCACAGAGTTGCCAGTCTCACTACACACAGTTTTACCTTCTCAAGGGTTTACAGTGTTAAACTGTTTTAAAAGCTAGAGCTCCATATCTTTCTTTCTAACATTCATTGCATATTTCTAGCACTTGAAAGTCCCTAAAAACTTGTTCTCTCAAGCATCGTGGTCCCATTTCAGGACCAAAAGGGCACATACTTCCATCCGTACAGTCACCCTTGAAATCAATGAGCAATGCTAAGCTTTCTCCCAGTAGAGATTAAACAAACCACACAAGTTTGTTTAGACCAAGCCTGGGAACAGAAACCAGGTCTTTTGCATGACTGCACGATGCATTACTGAAAGGTTACCGCGCTGACCTTTGGTCTTGGTCACAACACATTACTGATAAATCATTTTGATTAATATATTTTGTTTGGGTTTTGCTTTAAGGCTTGGCCTGCTGTTTATTTAAATGATTTTCAGGTATTCCTGCCCTTGTAGTCACCAGTGCCTATTTACACTGTCTGGTGAGGAAGAGTTGCATTAAATTTTAGAGGAGGTGCAATCTTTAGAATTATCTTATGCTGAAAACTGAATTGAATAAACAAGAAGCACTACTGCTACACTGCTCGGATGATTTGCAAAATAACCTGCAGAAATGAAGAGAAGCACATTGCAGCTAGGAACAATAAACATGTTGGAGGGATGGAGAGAAGCAGCAGCATGTGCATAGATGTGTCTTTCCCTAGGATTTCCCAAAAGCAGCTTGGGGAAGGCCCACTGTGGGGAGAGGAAGCTGGTGCACACTGATGAGGAATGCTTGAGTGGAATAAAGTTATGCTAATCATAAGGCCTACACAGCTGGAGGCAGAAATCAGAGCACTGCTCTTACTGAGCGGAGGGTGAACCAAAGAAATCTAGATACAAGGCTGAAAATTTCTCCAGAATTTCACATTGTGTGATCACACAAAGAACTAAGATTCACTAAAACTGATAGTGTTAAGTTTTGTCATTTAATTAAATCACACCAATACTATCTTAGTGCTCTGCTGATAATTACAAAAATATTTCAGACTTTTTTTAAAGGTCATTTTGTGGAAATATTAAGGGTTTTTTTGGTTGTTGTTTCATAGAATCATACTAGAGCCAGGATTACGATACAAATACCATCACTGCTTCATATTCAGACAAAAAATACAAACAAACATTTTGTACACAAGAACATATTAATTAAAAAGAAAGCTTTCAAAAAGGAAGAAACACACATGCACCAATACTTCCTAAGGACTCTATACTGTAACTGCCAACTACAACCATAAACATATGACCTCATTCATAAAAGTATGATCTCAAAGCTCATGCCCTGTATCTACTTTCTTTAAATTAGCTGACATTAAGGACAGATTCCAGATCTGAGGAAGCTAATCAAGCTTTGAAGTGGTTGCAATGCTGCACTGGAAGCTGTTTTGATTTTTACCACCAGGCTGCTAGATAAATTCTAATCTCACCATCAATTAGGAAAGATTCTTATGACAACCTTGATTTTACAAAATTAGGTTATCTTCCAGCCTGTGGACATTTTCCTGTTGCATTCTGGGTTAATCCACATGTAGAGCTCACTTCTGTCAGAATGAGAAAAAACAATTGATTTTGTTTCATGGTGTGTTCTTATCAATGCTATCCGCTGCTCTTAGCCAGTCTTTGACTGATAGGGTGTTAGAGGAAAGGTCCATTAATTGATTTGTAAATAATTACAGCTAAGTCTTCACTTTTGACTAGATATCAATAAAGGCCTATTCTTTTTTCACTGTTGAATGCTTTTAAATAAGCTTCAGTGTCCAACTTTCAGCCACAAAATTCATTAAAATCATTAGATACTTCTAGAGTAGCACCTACTGGTGATAGCAGAAGCAAGAGTGTGTCAGCATTTCTCTTATACCACTTACAGGGAGGGATTAGAGAGAAGAAAAATAAATAAACAAAGAACATGCCTGGGGAAAAAAAAAAAAAAGAAAAAAGGCAAATCAATTATTTCTTAAAGTGGGATTTAATTTTCAGACCTGGTTGAATTTCATCAGCTGCACAGAGTCTAAAAAAAATCATGCACAGTACTTGGTACCTGTGTTCCTACACATGCAAAGCGTACCTGTGGACAAACATGGACACAGTCTGTGCACCCTGTTGACTAAATTCAGACACATTAAACAAAGGACCTAGAGTCTCAAAGCCTGTAAGTTCCCACAGATTTTGTGAAAATAAGCAGCAGGGTATGGGCAAGGGAGAGCTACTTAGGACCCCAATGGAGCAGAAGTCAGCAGAATGAGTTCTGCAGCGCTGAACACTTGAAAATTACACCCATCTGGGGAAAAAAACCACATAACCAAAGAGTCTACAAAGTTCACACACACACACACCCCCTATTTTCTAGGCCCCCACGAGAGGGGACAAAATAGCAGTCAGAACTCATGTGTCAATCAGCATCTGCTCCCAGAAACCCAGGTTTCAGTGATTTTAACAGTTCTGGGTTTAAGGTTCCCATCTTCTCCTTAGCACCTCATGCATAACAGAAAGCTCTGCACACAAATGTGAGTTTTCAGAGGAAAGTAGAAACTCAAGTCTGAAAAGTAGCTATATTTTAGCAACCCTTTCATAGGCTGTTAATATATTGAAGCTGCAACAAGACCATATTCATATTCAACATTTTGAAGTTGTCACACACACAAAGCATAAATACCATTAATACAAGCAATTGCATATATTTTGAGACTGCATTTTAAGCGGTCAGCTCAAGGTAAGGCAAGTTATATTTAATTCCCTGTACAAATGCCAAAAAATGAGATATATAGTCATATCGGGGAACTGCCTGTTCAGCATCATAAAACAATTGACCAGAAAACCTTCTTTTTTCCTGCTTTCCATGTAAGATTTCCACCCAGTCAACAGAAGAGAAAGAGCTTAATCTGGAATGCACCTTAACAAAAAACTGTGTGTCAGCACATGTATGTGTATGTGTCAGCACACCATCAGGTCCATGTACAAAGCACAGAAATAGCAGAGATTTGTGGGTTACAGCCTCCTTCCTGCAACATTTCCCATTTTATGCCCAGCCAGTGCCTGCTGAGCATCCCACACATTGAGCCATTTCAGGTACTTTGCTCACAGGGTAAATATTGAGTCACTCTCACAGCACATTTGCCTTAAGACTTACAAGTAGAAATTCATTAAGAAAAGAGGGCAAAATCCCCCTTGTTCTAATAGCAGAAATCCGGAAAGCTCAAAGATTCCCAGTGTCACGGATCCAGGGGAGGCCATAGCTGGGGACAGTAAAATCTCATTTCCCAAAGTGTGATTCCCAAAGGTCTCCCAAGGCCTCGTCTCCTCATACAGCCCATACCTGTCCAGCTACAGTGGCACCTATGGACACTGTTCTGCTGCCAAGGGAAAAGTCCATAAAAGACTGAGCAAGCCAGAGGGAGGCTGCCAGCTACAGCCTGGCCATGTTGCATGGTCCTTGCGCCCTTGTCCTACTTACAGGAGTCACTGGGTTGCTTCAGCAAGATTTGGGAAATGGGCAGATGTATTAAGTAGCTTCATTCCACCTGAAACACAAATAGTCGCAAATTTGACATCAGCCCTACACATGGGGAAGGTTTTCTGAGGAATGTTTTTTTCAGGGACAGCAGTACAACCTGCTACCCATGAAGCAAACGAACCTCTTAACCTCTTAGGGTATTTTTCCTTGACTCAGTCACAGTAGGATTCTTGGTTATTGTTAAGGACTTAATGGGAGATCCAAACGTAACTTAGATAAACACACAATGAGGAAGAAAAAGCCAGCAATGTGTTTCAGTTAAAACCTCTCTAACCTAAGAGTCTCTCTTTAAGCCACTCAGAAAAGCCTTTAAAATCTGATAATCACTTAATAATATTTCACACTTGCTGCTCAACCTGAAAACCTCAGCTACAGCTTTTGTAAACTGTGGTATTCTTGTTCCAGATGGCTTGCAAAATAATTTATAAACAACAAAGTTCAGCAGGTTCATAGCAGCTGTTTAATTCCAGCACTTTGGCCACCCACTTCAGCATAACTGAGAGCTTTCAATCAGTTTCTTCCTCTCATGGGGCCTTCAAACAGCACCAGAGCATGTGTTCAACATGCTCTTAGAAACTAGCCAGCCAAATAGGGAGGGTCAGTCATCTAGGCAACTCTGTAGCATACCCACACCATGCTCACACTGCCTTTTTCCTTTATTTTTTTTTTAATAAATAAACCTAGTTGAGAACAAGTAGGAAGATGTCCCAGAGCTTAAAAAACACCTTTGTTAAAATACACAGTTCCTACAAAACAATTCCAGTTTGCCTTAGTTCTACTGCTGAATATAATCTTCCCAGCAGGAATATACTGTAAATGCAAACATAACATCTCAGAGGGTCAGAATGGCTTTTTTTTTACTGGTTTAACTAAATGTATGCTAAGTGTTATATGAAATAGAGTATGTCAAAAAGGGCCTTCTCTGGACCTGACAGATTTCCACTGCTATTTCTGTTTCTTCCTCTCCTCTCGTCTTTCCTTGCTGGTGTTTACTTTGGCTCTGTTTTTCTTGTGTCCCTTCAAAACCTCCTTGTCCTGGATTGGCCTTCGGAGCACAGAGGAAAAAGGAAGAGATATTGCTTCACAGTCTCTTTAAAGGTCATGCAGTCTGAACTGGACAGGGACAAATTCCGAGTCACTGTAAGCTCCTCTGATTGTGGGCACATCCACACAAAGTATTCTGGAAACAGCACGACAGCATTAAGGTTTCATTAAGGCCAATAAAATATACCCTGCCTGTCAACATAGCTGATTAGGCCAGGCTCAATGCCCCATGAATCACAGACATATGGGTTTCCAGGAGGCTCAGGATAAACAGAGCAGTATGGAGGTATGCTCTAAGTACTAAATACGTCTGATGTCTGCAAAGGGTGGCATCAGCACATTCAATCGATCCAGGACAGCAGCCTCTGGTGTATCTCATCATTTCAGCTGGTGAGAAAGAGGCAGCTTGGCTTCTGAGGAGCCTAGTCCTAGCTTGGTAAGCTTTTCACAAATTAGGGCTGATTTGAGCTTGTTTGCTGGCCACTGCTGATAAGATGCAACATGCTGTGGTCTGTGGATGTGTTTTCTTGCTTCGGCTTACAGCAGCACGCTGAGCCTGAAGGGATGACTGGCATGAATAAGGTGCTTGTGGTGGAGGAGACCACCTCTAGGCAAGCATGCAACTGAGAAAAGTGTTCCTTAAAAAAACATTCAGCAGCCCACAACTCCTGGAGCAACAAACAAAGCCAGTCTGACACCGAGGTTTGTGTACATCTCAGTAACCAATAGCCAGTTAATGCTGGATTCTTCTCCAAGGCATTCTCCTCCTCCCACAAATCCTGTGGTTTCCACAGCATACACAAATTTGTCAAAAAGGAAATAGCACTGTTTTGCTTTATGCTAATGTTTAAACATGATTTGTATTGAGCTATTGTATAAACATTGGTTAAGAACTAATTGGGAGGTTTTTTTATGGGTTTATGTCCTGCTCACAATTGCCAGGAACTGTCAGCGTGTTGAGGAGAAAAAAGATTCCTTTAGTTTTGACACACAGCAGAGGTTTTTAAGTAAAGCAGACAACTGAAACAATCACAAGATCTCCAATATTTCAAGGAGATTTTCAGTACAAGAAAGGTCAGGCATTAAGTTCCACCAGCAGGAGTAATTTCAGCAGCACACTGCAATGAAACACTGTTCTAGAAGCTGGAGGGCAACATAAGCAGGTACCAAGCCCACAGAGGAATCCCAAACTGCAGAAGCAACTCTTCCAGCTTGTGGAAGCAGCACAAAGGTCCCCATGACACCTGCTGTTTCTGTTTTCTGCTCTCAAGGAAAGGTTGCTCCACTGAGGCTTTCCCACACCACATCAATAGCCAGCGGTACGTTTGGACAATGGGAGCAGTTTGAAGCTGGACAAATTGAAGAAGCCAAAAGCTTCTCTGGCATGAAGTCAAAGTTTGATGAGCTGTATTTAACAGCCTTAGAATCCAGGGAGTAATTAATAAGTAATTTGATAATAAAAAGGAAAGAGAAGGAAGGGCAGAAGGAAAGATTCTGCAAACAAGCATAACTCTCAGGAGCTCACTGAGCCCTGGAAATGTTTCCTAATAGCACAGTGAGGGCGACAGAATACAGTCAGGCATTGTCAGACAGCCAGTTGTCAGGCATTCTGGGATTTTAATCCTACTGCTGCTTGATGGGTATAGCATTAAATTCCCTTTTTCAGGTGCAAACTCTATTTTAACCCTTTGCCCAGGAAAGTTATAATTAATTTCTATTCAAAAGGTAATTAAACCACAAAATGCAGAAGTGTCTAGGGATATATGAAACAAAAAGCTGTGTAGGTTTAAAAAAACATAAAATTCCATCTAGTAAGGGGTTAATTACAAGGAATCTGGTTGTCAATTACCATCTTGTGTAGTAAGATATAAACCAACAATTCTGGTGTCTGGTTTTACTAGACAGTAATAAGAGTTAAATCTGCATTCATGGAACAGTAAAGTCAGAACTTTTAAGCACAATTGCCACTCTGTTGTAGGCCTGGACTTATGCTTGAACACAATCCCAAATCAGCAAGTTTTCAGACTGACATCTAAAATGACACAGAACATAATTTTATTATCATAACAGGTTTTCACCCCCTTTTGCTCACACTGAGATGGGCTGAATTTAACTTTTTGCACAGTACTAAATATGAAGGGATAGGAGGAGGGACGGAGGGACAGGGGGTGAAAAATTACAAGATGACCACCTCCCCAGTTTGGTTCTGTTCTGTTGTCTGCTCCTCACTCCTCTGGGAGATGTCAGACGCCACGACAGTCCTTGTCCTCAGTTTGCAGAGTTATCAAACATAACACAAAGTCTTGGCATCAGTGGCAGGGGAAGAAATAGGTTGGACTAAGCTCTGGCTGGCCACACAAGCACTCCATGGATGCACTTTCTCACATGCCATGTGGTAAAACAGTCCGTAGCTGTGCCTTACATGCAGCGTTAGGCATGTGGCTGAGGACAGACAGCTTGCAACCACAGAAATAGCTCGGGTAGCCAGTAAATCAATATTTGTGTGTTATTGTTCTCACATACATCCCATTTGCTGATCCAACACTTGTCCCCGCAGAAACAGGATCAGAGCAGCCGCCAGCAGCCAGCAGGCAACCAGAGCCAGCTCTCCCTGGAGCCAGCCACAGGTGTGCTGCCTCCAACCAGCAGGCAAAGATCTATGACTTCTTTTAATTAAGGAATAATCCCTTTACATTGCAAAAAGGACTTGTAGAAGGGGGCATGGTTTCCTCCAGCATTGCTCCTCCTTGGCAAAATATCGCGGCTCTCTCTCCCCAGCAGGCAGCAGCTGCTTTGCGTGACTGCTTGTCCTATTTCTGAGCAAACCAGACCAAGATGCACCATCTTTGTATGTGACTGGCAAAGAGGTTCCCTTCCCTTACAGTACAAGGAAATGGAAACCAAGAGGAAACCAAGGACATTTTCTGATAGTGTTCATTCAGTCGTGATCTACACCTCAGTCTAGCAGAAGCAGTCATCATTTTGGGACAGCAGCAACTCAAGCAGCTGTGAGGACATCAGAGACGGGCTGCACCCAAGGGTCCTGAGAGAAGAGGTTGCTGTTGGAGTGTGTCTGCTCTCTTTTGCCTTTGAAAAATCACAGAGACCAGCAGAGATGCCCCACACCTGAAGGAAGGCAAGCATTGAACCCACCTCCAGAAAAAGCTTAAGGACAATATAGTGAGTTGCCAAAGAATGGGTATAAGAGATGGCTGGGCTGCCTTGAGCAAAGGAGTACAGCTTTTAATCATACAAGTAGCCCCACCAGTCCCCCACTGTATTCTTGCATAAGGGGAAGTTATGGATGCTACTACATTACCAAAAAAAAAAAAAAAAAGTAGAAACATAATTCCCCTCAACATTTCCAACTATATATTCGTAAATTTTGTACAAAATAAAAAATCTTCATGTGTTTAAAATCTGCACAAGATAAAACAGTCACCCCAAGTAATTCATCTGCAATCCAGACCATTAGAAAAGCTCATGTCAGGATTATCAAACTAGATCTGACAGAAAAATCTTCTAGAAAATATATAGATGGATGACCAACTTCTAGAAGCTTTTGTCAGCCCTACAGATAATTCCTCAGATAGGCCCAACACACCAGCCTTCTTTTCTTTCGTTATCTCACCCAGCAAATGGATGTTATTAAATACACAATCTTTCTTCAGTGGGCTACACAAACAAAATACACACAGTTAATTAATGCTGCAGTAGTTTCTTTGATCTTCCAATGAAAACAAAATTTAAAAGTCATACTATTTCAGCCTAGAAGCTTAGAGTTAAAAAGCTTAGGAACCCATTTGGGACATTGAATCCAAGAATCATTGGGCTGATGTCATTAAAAGAGCTGAATTAGACTTGTAATTATTCCCTTATGAGTTCTGCTGTCTATCTGAGAAAGAAGGGTATTCATTTCTGTCCTCAAAATTGATTTACTGTAGTGAAAAAAACAGAAGGGTTGGGGAGAGCAAGAACTTGGTTTTACTGTGCATCTGATAGAAAACGAGAAAATAAGTGTCAATAGTGAACAAGAGCTCTGCTAGTCAATAGGAGCCAGACCTTCTGTTTACATGGCATGGCAGTTTCCCTGAGATCCTCAGCATAAATCCTATCTCCACAGTTCCAGCTGGCTGTCCACTGCTTAGTGCAGTAACACTTCATTAACATGCAAATGCTTGACAGTTATTGGGCTTAAGTACATCTGCATATTTATAAACAACCATTCCAAACCACATCCCCATTTAAGGAAGCTGCTTAATGACACTGAACCTAAAGTCTCTCTCATATCCATTAAACAATAAGCTGCACCCAGATTCACTCATTTTATATTTGTATGGTACTTTTTAAAATATTTCTCACATAGCTAGGTCAAAAAAATGTCAGTTAATTTGTTCTTTTGTGGCAATCAAACTTTTCTCTTTATTAAGCCCCATTTTTCTATTGAAAAGGCAAAAATTACTCAAAAAAAAGCTATGCTTTAGAAATCAATATGAGGTAAATTTACAGCAATAAACCACAAACATCCAGTAAGCCATATTTAATGTTTTATCTGTAATTTATAAAATATTCAATTAAAATATGCAACCTCTAGATTTTCAAAGCAAAAATTTGAGAAGCATCAGATAACCAAGGCACTGAATTGCAAGTTGCCCCAAAAATCTACAGACTTAATTTCGTTGCTCACAACAATAATTCTACACACCTAAGGATGACTTCTATGTGTCCTCCAATGTCACATCACTGAAGGCACATTTCAAACCCAGCACAGACACCCCTGCTTCTAGCAGCACATTTTATCCAAAGCATCTGGAATTTTAACATGAAGTCCCATAAATTTGGCCATGAGCTCAGATTTCTCAAAAATTTTCATTAAAATTATACTTTGTGATAAAAATATAAAAATAAATATTTTAAAGTGGAGAAATACAGGCCAAAACCAGCATGTCAGCATAGCAGATACTCAGCCAGAAGTATCAGAGACACCTACTTGGACAGTTCCTGTACATGAACTGTAAAACTTGAGTATTTTGTTAGAGACAAGAGGTGTATGTGAGTTGTACTTGCACGTGTAGAGAAAGTTCAGGTCTGAAATCCAAACACCTTCTCTGTAGAGACCTAATCTGGACAATCTCTGCTATACAGATTACATAAAAAGATCCATTGCATCTCCTACTTCTGGCCCATTATCTACAGAAACAATTTTAAGGATAATGGTGGTGAGGAGAAACTGAAATATCTGAAATGCTAGCACAATAATCTGAAGTGTTACATAAATACCACAGTAAAATACAGAAGCATAGGCATTGCAAGCTTCATTTTGCTCATTTTGGTTGTGTCTGTATCACTGTATCAGAAGTCAAGTATGTTCTCACCTCTCTCTGGAGCTCTCTAAGAAACATCCAACAAATGAGAAGTAAAGTCCTGGAACAGAGAAGATATGTCATAACAACTACCATTGCATAAAAAATTAACTTACTAGGACAAAAATACAAAAATCTGTGAAACTGAACCTAAGCATTCATGGTGGGTTTCTGGAAGTTGTGGTTTTTGGGGGTGTTTTTTAGGTTCAAGAAAATGTCCAATATACCCAGATATGCCCAAATTTACAAAATATGAAAAAAATTCTAAAGAATACTCATTAAAAACTAAGTATTTTTCATTTACAGGAGCTAAATTTGCTTGCATATTTCCCATTCTATGTATAGAAATTCTGCAGACCAAGAGTAACTACTACAACAACACAGATGCACATATTTTCATTTACTCATGGGATGTTGAAGCTCAATTACAAGATAATTCCATATACAATTCACATTATATACTATGAGCATTCTCAAAATAAAAGAAAAAATGAAAATAAATAATTTTCATGAGAAGATACTTGTATTGGTTTTGTATATTTAACACGAACTTTGTGCTTTCTCCATACTTTGATTCATTTATCATAGCTTACAATTAAGAATAGGAATGAACCCAACTGGAACTTCCTTTGCTCCCATTGCCTAAAATTTGGCCCCAATACATCACATAAAGATTGAAGGTAGCATTTTAAAAACTCTTCTTCAGACCCATGCCCAGAAACATTGTCTGACTGGAAGTCAGTGAAACAGACTTCAATGTCCAAACTTTTTATAAAAATATTTGCCTTAGAAGTCTTAAATCCATTTGTAATATCTGAAAGTTTTACCACCAGCCTAAAACTCTTCCCTCTGGTATTCCTTCCTATAAAGGCAATCACAAGGGCAGGTTTTTTATTGAACAAACACTTCAAAAAGAAAATACTAGAATGCATGGTGAGATGGTCTGTTTTATGAGCAACTGCTTTGGGGTTTTTTGAAGATAAAAAGTTTACTTTTGTGGTTCGAGTTGGCCTGTGTACCACTTGGGCATTCATTTTTGTTCTTGTACCAGTGATGACACAGCTGATGAAATAAAGGCCTTATTGGAGGTAATATACTAATGGCATCTCATCATCAGGACAATTTAATTTTGTGGCAGCTTTCTGTTAAGACAGCTGGTTCTTACACAGCCCTTACTTTCTACATCAACCTCCAAATGAGAGAAATGCTGCCTACATGAGATTTAATATCAGTATGACAAATTACAACTTCACATAAATGATGAACATAGTATATACCAAAATAATATCAGCAAAATGGTGTGGGAGACACAATATCACATCACTGAGATTGTCACTGAGCTTCTTCTCCTGTACCTTGGGGTGTGCTTACAACTGAGCTCTCTCTGATAAAGTAAAAGAAAATAATGCATCAAAGACACTGCACTTGGGACATACCATGACCTCTGAGTCATGTAACATGTGCCCAGTATGGGGCAGAAAATAAGGACACTGAGTAGACTTTTTGGAGTACACTGTGGTTAAAACAACTTTTTATCAGGAGTGCCAGGTGGAGAGGTGCTTGGGAGCGGTCCCTTCTTACTGAGGCTGAGCTACATCTGCTCCTTGCGAGCTTCATCACTTGGCTTAAGGTCAATACCAAGAATTTGGAAGATAGATAAAGTCCAAGAAAGCAAAATATCCACTCCAAAGAAATACTCCTTAGTTTCTTCCTTTCATATGAAGTGTTAACCAGAGTTTAGGGTCTTTGAAAAGACCCCGAAAAATCATATTACTCCTTTTGACAAAGCCAGCTTTGAAGACCATTGAGTATACAATCTTATTTTTAAAATGAACACTCATACTGCCTTGGATTAAGTTCTAGTTTATTTCTATTACTGAACATCATTTTAAAAAAGAGAAAGACCAATTATATAAGGCACAGACAGGAATCTGAAGCACAGAAAGCAGATCAGACCCAAGGCATATCTGACCAGCACACTCTTACCAGCACAGCACAGCTGATTATTGCCCAGTATGTGCAGAATACTTTGAATATGCTAACAACAGAACATTTTGAAGAAAATCAAAGTTTATTACACTTTCTTAGTCTTTTACAAAACTAATACTTTTAGCTAAACAGCACCCTCAGTTACCAAGTGGGTCAGATATTTTTACTTTCAAATACCTATTTTCCAGCAAAATAAATTTTTTGGCCTGAGATTTTGCTTTTCTATAAGTATGAACTTCAGTTTTCACAAACAAATGAATTGAAGAATACACACTGTAAAATCCTGGCGGCCTTTACTTTGGGAAGCCTTAGAAGACACTTGCTTTGGATCAGGAGCTGGCAACGTGCCTGTCAGTTATGAACATGCCTGCTTTTTCTTCCTTTTTTTTTTGACTCAGAGTCTTCTCAGATCTCTCTACCTGGTAGAAAATTTAAATCTGTGCACAGACATTTTGTAAAAATAACTTAAATTTCAATACATAAATTCTCTAAGTTTGTGCTGGCAGGGCTTTCCTTGCAATTGCAACTGAAAAGCTGGTGTTAGGCTGTAGAGGATCACTCTGCTCCTCAGTTGGTGAAGTACCACAGAGAATTGCAGGGAAGAATTAATTATTTTGGCCTCATATCAGGGCTGAAACAGCACACAGTTACTGCAATTTGCTCTTATATTGCATAAAGGGAAAACAAAACATCAAATAGCTTGTCAGTTTAAAGAGTGCTTTCTCTTTGAGGGGAGGGAGAGGTGAGAAGGGATGTATATGTAAATGAGGCAGAGAAACTACAGAGAAAAAAGATGCAAGAATATAATTAAAATCTGTATCATAATGCCTACATACAACATACCCACTGAGATTACAGGACCAATATTGATTCTAGCATCAAACTTTTCAATGTTACATTTTACAACTTAATAACTTTCTTTTAAAATACGCTTTTCATGTGTAATCTCTATTAGAGCACAATGGGCCCAAGATGATTTTTCAAACAAAGATAGACTTTTATCAAACAGAAAGCAAAAACTTCTTTTAAACTCTGATCCCAGCTCTTTGATGTGATCCAAGCAGTTGAATGTCTGAAGCCACACAGTTTCATTTCATTTTGCACAAAACCAGAAGTTCTTCTGCATGTTATGGTGTACAGTTACATAATGTAAGAGCTACATGGCCCCGTGTTAAAGACAGATTCACATTCGGGTTTGACCTGAGTCAATTTTGCAATTTTAAGGTGACACTCCTGAAAGCATTTGCTTCTGTATTCAAAGGCAGTATTAAAAAAAGGGAAGTGGTCTTCTGACCATGTGGGGAAGGTATTTTTTCCCCAAGTATTTTTACCTGTGTTTTGTTTTTCCAGTAAAATCGGGGGTTTTGACTTGGTAAGGAAGAGCTTTCTTCAAAAAAAGGAGCAGCTGCATCTCTATTAAATCAAAACAGATTTGGACACTTGTCATTCTCCAAAATGCAGATTATTATGAGGCCTAAGACAAGAAGCATAAGCTTAGCAATGTTATTTTTTTTCTTAAGGCTCTGGCTGTTTCATATGTCAGACAGGCATGTGTATTATGCACATCCAGCAGGGGACAAAGATCAGAAATTTAAAGGAGCTGTTTGTGATTTTGGATGGGATGTGGCACACAGATGAAAGAGCAAACATTTTTCCCCCTAGTTTAATGCTAGTACTAGATTCCTAAATTAAGCCCAGCAGGAAATAAACATCTACCACAGATTTCAAAAGATATCTCACATCTTTGTATTAAAACGTGTTATTTTAAGAGTCCCAAACGTTGCATGTCTGATTTTTATTAAGCCCAGAGCCAACATAGGAAGTGTTATTTGACTTTACTTTAAAAGAAAGCACAAAATGTCAGTGGACAATGGGATATAAATTGCAGGAAGCCAAAATAAAATTGAAGAGTATGAGATAATGGGCCTGGTGCTATTATCTATAGGAATACTAAAGCCACAGGCTTCAAAAAATTACTTTGATGACCTTGAGAGCTCACTCTCAAGAGTGGAAGACTATGGAATATCAAGTTAGCAGATTTTCCAGGGGGAGTGGAAGGACAACAGTCTCAATTTTTTCTCTTCCAAACAGACTGGGTACATGTTTCTGATATGCATTTCTGATTTCTTCATAAGCTAAATAGCTACAATATTGTACTCCAAAGGAAAACAAAATTAAACATCATTCCACATGTTCCTCACACATTTCATGTGTGTAGTTCTTGGTGAAAAGAAAAATTCTATGTCCACATACCAATGCAGTTAAAAGTTCCAACTCTGAAAATTCCTTATACAAAGTCTAAAACTACCAGGATAGTATTTTGCCCAGGTCAATCACAATACACTAAGCTTTTATTTTGGAGTTTGCAGATACTTTTTTTTTTTTCTTTTTCTTTCCCACTGACTTTGATGATGTTTTGGGATTAAAACAAGGAGTAGACAGTTCCCATGAGATGAAAGACATAGCTGCAAAAAACCACTTACTTAGAAGATTAAAAAAAAAAAAACCCAACCTCCAGAAGTTTATTATGTATTTATTTAAAGAAACATTCCCTTGAAGGGGCTTAGAGTTCAGTATTTTAAATAAGTTTCTGCTTTATCAACTCTAGTTGGAAATGAAATGCCTTTTTTAATTGCCAAGTTGATCAAAATTATAACAGTATATTCCCAACTAGGCTAAATGTATTTTTACACAGAAAGAATAGCTCCAATAGTTCTTCTGCAACAGTGCCAGTAATAAAACCTAAGCTTCTCTCATTTCTGGCCAATTACAACTCCCAGCAACCCTTACTCCAGTGACACCATTTCAGCAAGGTTCCACGTATCCCTCTTCCCTCAGCTAACTCCCAGCTGGGCACAGAGGCAGTGCTGCTACACCAAAACCTGAGCCATGGTTCAAGAGGTTCAGCCAGCCTCTCAGGCCAGGTGCAGCACAGACCTAGTAGGCTCACACATCTCTCAGAAAGCACTAATTTATCTTCCTCTTCTAGCCAGTCCCATGTTTCATAACATTTTTATTGCTTTCCCCTTCCAACTCTGCCCAAACCTCCTAAGGCCAAGACAATCAAAGGTTATTGGGTGAAGGGATGAGGCAGAAGAGGTACAGAGGGAGGAAAAATAAAAGGAGAGAGGAGGAAAAAAAAAAAGAAAAAGTCTTGTTTTCTTTGGGAAGCAAGCTAAAAGCTTTAGAAGCAGACAGAATTGTGTGCACATGAATGAGCTTTCTTACACTCCTGGGTCAGCTGACCCAGAGGAGAAACAAGACCTTTGGTTTCTGTTCCTGACACCACTTCTGCATGCAGTGTAAGCCAAGCTGATTTATGTTTCCGTTTGTGCAGGCTTAGAATAAGCCCATAGTAACTTATATACATCTTCCACATTGTGGACAAGAGTAATTTATAAGGTATAACAGGCTTTGAGATCCCTGGGTAAAAAATGCAAAGAACTTACTCAGTAGTTTCTAGCTCAAGGCCTGATTGGCATCAGCAGATTCACAGACTACTTCAGGTACCTACATTTACCACCTTGTGTCTCCAAATTACAGCTCTCATTTTAAGTTTCCAATACCTGCAAACTTGAAAAATCCACCTCTGTCATGTTTTGGCTGTGAGGTTGATGAGATATTGGATTTACTATGAACTCAAGTTAAAAATCATGCAGGACCTCAAGAAAAAGCTGACAAAAACAGAATCAAATACCAGTTAACATCCAGAATTCATCTCTCATAAAAGGCCAGTGAAACTACACTTAGAACTCCCTGAATGTTTCAACCCATAGGTGTAATTATTTGGCCCACCTTTGCAAAAGATGAGCTCGTCCTTTGCAAGTTTTCTGTTTACATGCGTTATAGTAAAGAACATAAAAATTGTGTTTGATTTTCTTAGCCAACCTCAGGACCTAGGAAAGAATGTTTCTTCTTTTCATTACATTTCTTATCTTGTTAATGTGCCTAAAGTTCAGATTTCTCTACAATCCTGAAATGCAGATTTATCCCTTTATATTTGATCCTGTGTTTCATTCCAATAACTAGACTATTATGCAGGCTTTGCCCTCAAAATTTGCCCAAATATTATGAAGCAATAGCACATTGTTAAATTGTTCCACAAGTGTGAAATACAGAACTGATTTTAAAATATGATTTGCTTTTGTTTTCAAAAGAGGTGTAACATAACTTCTATTTATCACACTGAGTGATGTTATTGCATTAACATGGGCTGTGGCTGTCTCTTGGACATGTCTGTGTTCAGTGATCTTGCATTTAAAACATAAAAAAATACAATTAAAATACATTTAAAATTACAAATGTGAATTTTAGCAGTTTTCATGGGAATTCTAGTTTATTTTTAATGCTGCACTGCCGTTAGATTTGTCACTGGAAGCAGTGAAATGCTAGAAGTTTGGTATCATTACCTCAGCATATTCAGGATTTCAAACTACAGGATTCAGGATTCAAATTACAGGATTGATTTTTAAAGATTCAGCTTAGGGAAGTAGGCAGGAGGTGCCTGGGAAAAAAACATCATTTCCATCTGCAGAATGGAATTGATTATATGTTCTGGATGGCTTATGTTCTAGGACTATAAAAAATTGCAGGTGACTTTGGTTACTAGAGGAGCTATTAGTCAGCCTGAATTATTGACATATTTTTGTGTAGTGTAGCTGCAAATACCTTCCTAAGTTTTCTTTTTCACTCTCAAAATGTAAACATTCAGAGCTATCATGGAAAGGAAGGTCAAAAGGTTGAACACAGGAACAAGCTATTCCAGAACCTAAGATTCCATCAAAACTAAACTTTTATTTTGCAGCCAGTACACAGGAGAAAGTTTACATCTTCTCTTCTATTAGCTACTCTTAAGATCATTTCGTATCAAGATATACGATATAAGATATGTCAAAATAAAAAAATACATCCAAAGACTAGACCACAGTGTCCAGAGAAGGTGTTACACCCTTCATTTGATGCATAAACACCAAAGACCTAAGGCTTCACTGAACACAGGAAACTACAAAAACAGAATTAAAGAAGATATTAGGATTCTCCAATACTATCACATCTAGGAAATGGGAGATACACAGACTTAAAACAGGCAATTTAGGAAGTCTAACACACTTCATCTTTGTTCCAAAACACACATCATAACTAATACTAAAGTTCACAGAGAAAACAAAATAAAAGAAAAAACATAAACTATTTTTCTTTATCTTTTTTTCCCATCATATACTAACATCCAGTCCCTTAGGACATGACTGCACTCTTTCCACAAGATGCCATTCCTTTTCAATACTCTGAATCAACCACTAGAGTTGAACAAGTGATGGTTAATTATTTGGCCTTACTCTTACGATTCAGTGTGAAGTCCCATGTCTCGTTTACCATGTACTGTTCAAAGCCTGATTTGAACAATGAATTATTCATTTGCTTGTGGGTTTTCCTACAGTGCTCATCACAACAACTGAATGCATTACAAACGTTAAGTGATTCATTTTCACATCATCTTTGTGTGATGATATGAATGATATCATTGTATGCACATTACAGAAGAGGGGGCATGACACAGGGGTAGTAAAGCATCTGTTAATCCCAAGTACACAAACGGAGGCTTGCAGGGGCAAGTTTCTTCAAAATACTTACATTTGTCACACCATTCTAGCCAGCTTCAGTAGCACATGTGGATCATAACCAGAGGTGGTCTCAGAGCAGGCCTCTAGAAAATAAGGAGGACAATCAGAATTCCCTTATCACATGAAAACATTTTGGTTTTAAACTATACTGCACATTAGATATGATGAGTCAAAAATTGAGACAGTGGAAGGAAAAAAATTCTTAGAGGAAGCTATTATACTGAAGAGGTATAGAAGAAGGTAAACAGCAAAATCTCAGATATAACAGATGCACCAATGCAGAATAAGGATTTGCACTGTGCTGCTTTTTCAGACCATCATATTTCAGAGGATATCTATTTTTTATTAGACATAGGGGAAATGGAGTGATGAAGGATGAAGAAAAGGCTGAGTTGCTTAATGCCTTCTTTTCCTGTCTTTTACAGTCAGACCAGTTGATCTTAGGCTGCCCAGAGCCCTGAACTTGAAGACAGGGAGCAGAATCCAAGCCCCCATAATCCAAGGGGAAATGGCCAGTGATCTGCTATGCCATTTAGACATGTGAGTTCATGGAGCCAGATGGATTCAAGGGTTCATGGAGCCAAGGGTACTGAAGGAGCTGGTGGAGGTGCTCACTGAGCCACTTTCCATCATTTACCAGCAGTCCCTGCTAACTGGAGAATTCCCATGGACATTAGCAAACGCGATGCCCATCTACAAGAAGGGCCAGAGGAGGATCTGGAGAACTACAGGTCTGTCATTCTAACCTTGATGCTGGGAAAGGTCATGGAAGATCAGTTTGATCCTCATGCAACACAAACAGGATAACCAAGGGATCAGGCTCAGCCAGNTCTGCTATGCCATTTAGACATGTGAGTTCATGGAGCCAGATGGATTCAAGGGTTCATGGAGCCAAGGGTACTGAAGGAGCTGGTGGAGGTGCTCACTGAGCCACTTTCCATCATTTACCAGCAGTCCCTGCTAACTGGAGAATTCCCATGGACATTAGCAAACGCGATGCCCATCTACAAGAAGGGCCAGAGGAGGATCTGGAGAACTACAGGTCTGTCATTCTAACCTTGATGCTGGGAAAGGTCATGGAAGATCAGTTTGATCCTCATGCAACACAAACAGGATAACCAAGGGATCAGGCTCAGCCAGCATGAGTTTATGAGAGGGAGGTCCTCCTTGGCCAAACTTATCTCCTCCTGGGACTGGGTGGCCTGCTTCGTGGATGAGGGAAAGCCTGTGGATGTTNCTGCTAACTGGAGAATTCCCATGGACATTAGCAAACGCGATGCCCATCTACAAGAAGGGCCAGAGGAGGATCTGGAGAACTACAGGTCTGTCATTCTAACCTTGATGCTGGGAAAGGTCATGGAAGATCAGTTTGATCCTCATGCAACACAAACAGGATAACCAAGGGATCAGGCTCAGCCAGCATGAGTTTATGAGAGGGAGGTCCTCCTTGGCCAAACTTATCTCCTCCTGGGACTGGGTGGCCTGCTTCGTGGATGAGGGAAAGCCTGTGGATGTTGTCTACCTGGATGTTAGTAATGCCTTTGACACTGTTTCCCACAGCACTCTTCTGGAGAAACTGGATGCTAATGGATTGGAAGGGTGCACTGTTCACTGAGTACAGCACTGGCTGGATAGCCAGGCCCAGAGACAGTGGTGGCAGGCCAGTCCTGTTTGGTATCTTCATTGAGGGGGGACTGAGAGCACCCTCAGTCAGTTTGCAGGCAACACCAAACTGATGGGGTGGGAGTCTTGATCTGGAGGAGGGTAGGAAGTCTCTACAGAAGGATCTGGACAGGCTGGATTGATGGGCTCAGGACAGTTGTATGAGGTTCAACAAGGCAAAGCTCTGGGTCCTGCACTTGGGTCACGACAAGCCCAGGCAGTGTTACAGGCTGGGGCAGTGGCCAGAAAGCTGCCCAGCAGAGAAGAACCTGGACATGCTGGTTGACAGTGGCTGAACATGAGCCAGGGTGTGCCCAGGTGGCCAAGAAGACCCTTGGCATCCTGGCCTGTATCAGCAATAGTGTGGCCAGCAGGAGCAGGGCAGTGATTGTCCTCCTGTACTCAGCACTGGTGAAGCCACACCCCAAGGGCTGTGTTCAGTTTTGGGCTCCTCACCACAAGAAAGACATTGAGCATGGAGCATGTCCAGAGAAGGGCAACGGAGCTGGAGAAGGGTCCGGAGCACAAGTCTGATGAGGAGCAGCTGAGCGAGCTGGGGGTGTTTAGCCTGGAGAAAAGGAGGCTCAAGGGGTTCTTTACTCCTCACTATACTGCCTGAAAGGAGGATTTAAGGAAGGTGGAGTTGGTTCCTTCTCCCAAGGGAGAAGGACTCACTGCACAGCCAGGAGCACACCAAGACTGCCATGAGAGGTTAAAAAAGTCTTGGGACTGTGTGTGTGTTTAAGCAATAGGGACCATCTTTAATCTTTCCCTGTTTGATGTAATTCACTCAAACACATCTGACCTCATTTAAATATAATTAAAAATCTCTACATGCTAGTTGTAGGTATAAGTTCTATTATGACAACTTTTTCCACAGTTTGATCCTTTTCCCAGTGTCTAAACCTGACAGAATCGTACATCCAGAGCATCTGCCATTTTACTTAGCATTCCAATAAATGGCTATCCTAACACAGGGTTTACCTTTCTACAAGTGAAAATAGTTGCAAATGGTGTTAAAATTTCCTAAGTGGCAGACATGAAGACTAAGTTGCTGCAATGGAAAAAATCCTTTCATAATTACTGTACTACAAAAATAAAGGGATTTCTGCTGCAATTCCAATAGCCATGGTATTTCCATGAGAAATACAGCTGGATATGCAGGGCAGCACATGTTTTGTGTTCAGCAGCTGTAGCACAGCCCAACAGGCTGCTAGGTATAGACCAATACCAATTTTTTGGCAATGACCCAGAACCTGTTGTCAGTTCTGCAAAAGTTCTCTTACAGGCTGTGAACATGTTATTGGAAGATGCCTTCCTCCATTCCTTCAAAAATTTGATTTAATTGCTGTTATCCAATTCAAATTATAGAGGAAGGACAAGTGGGTTTGTCCTATACACACCTGCAGTGTCTTTCAGTCCTTGATGCCAGTTTTTTTCAGGGTTTTCCAGACATCCTGGGAAAACTCCCTCTGAATTCAGTAATCCAAATTAATTAGCTGCAAACCCAAATGGCTCCTCCAGTCTTTGCAGAAGTCCCCATTCATCATTCAGGAAAACAGGGTTCAACGCTAAAAGTAGTGGTGCTACCACAGCAGAAACAGGCTACTTTGGGTTTGTGGCTCCCCGTGAAAGACTTTTGAATTCACTTGGAATGTCACTGTCACACGCCAGACATCAGTGCCAGATGTACAAGTTAAATCTGAACCAAGGTCTAGTGGGAGGGTTTCTTCCCCTGTGGGAAGACAGAATGTCTAGGAGAAAAGGTCGTAAGGAATTCAGCAGGGAGGCACATAAGTCAGTCTCCTGGGATTTATGTGTTATCATGTGCTTGACTCCAATGCTTCAATTTCTGCCAGTCGCTGGTTTTAAAGAGGCTGAGTTTAAAATGCTAACCACTGCTCAAGTCACAGGCCAGCCATCAGACCACACTGACACCAAACCTGCTGGAGAGGAGACAACATGGAAAAACTATGCCCACGTGGCCATTTCTGCTCAGGACTTGAGCTCATGTCCAACTCTTACTAATTCATGTCACTCATGGTAGCTGTGTCTTCATATAAAATTTTCTACCCTTTTTTTTTGTCTCATTACGTATTACACTAAACTAAAAGACACTTTGGCTTAAGTAGATCAAAAAAGTAAAATTTGCTTTGGGAAATAAACTTATCTGAAAAATTCAGCTCATCCCAATTTTAATGTAATACACACTCCTAACCCCCCTACAAGCTTTAGGCTTGTTAGGAGACTGCAGGGATTTTTCAAACACCATTTCCTTCTTATGTCTGTTTCAGAAGCAAAGTTGACATGTGTTACCAGTGAGCAAGCCCAGGAAGAAATCAGATCTGAGCACTTCCTACCCAGAAGAATGGAGAAGCTAAAGCAAAAAAACGTGAATTGAGCGCTTTATGGTAAGACTGAGATCCCAAAGACTAAAGCCTGTGCTTAAGCTTGAGAGAGAAGAGAAAGGTGAAGCAGTTCAATACTCAAGAGTGTAAGATGGTTTATACTAGAGTTACCAGTAGGCAGTTTTAACTGGAACAAAGGATCAATACCAGTTCCACTGTAGCTGTCTATGAAACACCAATTAGTTTAGTACATTCAGACAAAAAATCTGCAGCACAGACATTTGATAGTTAGAAATCATGTAAAAACTGTATTTGTGCTGAATTCTGAATTTGCTGTTACTTTATGCTCACCACAACATTTGTAAACAAAATAATTTTTTAAAATAATACAAACACCTGCTAATTCATAATTGTACTATGCATAATTTCACTATGCACTGGTACTCAGTAATAAAAAAAATAATTTTCTAATGCAGTCCTACTCTGAAAATAGCATTCATCTCATTTAAAACTTCTATATTATATATATATATTTTCCCTTTAATACATTGTTTTGGTTGTGGTTTATGTTACACCATCATGAAACACAAATCATCCTCTGCTTAGGGGAATAACTAGAAGATACAGGAATAAAAAAGGATTATGTCTTTGTATCTACTTAATTTAAAAATTCATATTTGAAAAAACCCAACAACATTTTTAGAAAGTAATTTATATATTGGGCTATTAATTTGGAAAAAATGGTGTAGGCAGTTAAAATATTGTAAGTAATATCACACAATTTTAATGAACTAATTGGAAAATTCTTACATAATATTAGGTAAATATATAAACCTTAAGTGTTACTAAGTTTGAATACAGGAATTTTGCAACTGTGTTTTAACATGGAGCCTAGGTCTCATGGCTGTGACAGATGGAGCACTACAGAAACTTTACTCTTCCCCTCATCAGCTGCTAGAAGATCACTCTAATGGTTCCCTCAGGCTGGGTTCAAGGAGCAACAGCAACACTATAGGAACGGCTGCAAAATTTGATATCTTCTTTTGTAGCCTACTTCCCTCAGGCCAAACTGCAGAGCTTTCACATGAAGGGGTGAAGGGAATAAAAAGGAGACTTTTGTCTGTCTTATACACAACAAATAAAATGGATTTCCAGTCTCACAGTAGAGAAAAACACCTTCCTGTCCCATCACAGGTGCAAGGCTGTGGCCCTACTGAGTAAGCCCCTGAAGGAAGAAGGTTTTCGTTAACAGTGAATGTAGTAACACTGCTAATCCATGAACATTCAAACCACACCAACAAAACAGGAATGAGAATGGCCTAAAAATCTTTATTTTTTAATAGAATTTTAACATATTTTCAAAAAATGTTAATGCATTTTCTCCATCTTCTCTCTCCTGAAGTTTTATAAAATTCAGTCTTACTCAATTTTTTTTTCACTCCTCTCCCTAAAACTGGAAGCACTTGAAAGAAACTTTGCTTTTTGTAAAACAGAGCAGCAAAGCTTCACAGAATTTTTCTTCTCCAGGTGCAAAGATCACAAATATCAACCAATATCTAGAGGCTACACTCCTAGACTGAAGCTGGATTAAGTGCTTTGCAAAATACTCACTTCATATTTAAAATTAAATTTTTTTAAAAGCCAGCCAGTGACTGATTGGAAAAATGCTGGAAATGTGCCAAGTACTGTATTCAAAACACCTTGAAACAAACTGCACTACTGCCTATATTTGGAAACCATCAAAAGTTGCAAAACTAAAACCATATACTTGTAAATATATATGTTCAGCCTTCATGGTTTTCAAAGGGAGCGAGTAGAGATAAACTACAAGGATAACACACGGTTGGACATGAATGTGGTTTACATCTGTTACTGGTTAATTAGCTCAAACTTCACCCACACTGGAGTTTAGAAGATGCAGGGACACATGTTAAATACCTGAGACATATTTTGGAATGCTGAACAGTCCTAAAAGTCCCGGAATCTAACTGGGAAGCCTTCCAGCCTTGAAGAAACACCTTGCTTGGTTAGAACACTTCTTAGTGGGTAAGGCATGAAGAACCCTGTCAGGGAAGCTGGATCCTTATTCCAGTTCCCACCCATTTACTCTTGTCTCAAGTCAGTCACCCACACATAGTCTCAATTCTGTCACAGGGAAAGGACACTTGATGTCACAGACTTGCTCAAGTAATACACATAACCAAAGCCAGGAGACAATATAACTCTGTGTTTTTTGACCTAGGTTTTATTTGCACTCTGTAGTCATAATGAGCTTCAAGTATATACCTTTCTAAACCAGCAAACAGAATTTTCCCAAAGTAGTCTCCCCACTTTGCAGTTTAACATAAAATACAGTTTTCTTTTTTTAAAAAAATGAGTCCATCTATTTTACTATCATTATGAATGTGAAAACAGCAAAACTGTGTCAAAGCAAACTATTGAAAGGGTGTTATCCTAATTCTAGCAGCTATTTTTTAACTTAGCTAAGAAGTTAAAGCTAGCATTACCACATATTCAGCAGAGGACATGCTGGCTACCTGGTCATAATATTAACCTGTGATAGGGATTGTTAGTAGGGAATAACTTTCCATCTCTAGAACCTGATTTTCCATTTTTTCATGTGTAAAATAATAGCTATAAAATGGCACCAAGACAGAAAGAAAAATATGTAGCACCATTCTAACCTGGCATCTCCTTAAATATCATTCATACATATCCAAACTTTCAAACTAAAAAGGAAAGATCTGATTCTAAAAGATGCATCATAGCAATAGCCAACTTTTTTTTATTATCTTAGAATCCTTCAGAGGTGTTAATTTTGATGCAAGCCCTTTAACCCTAAAAAAATCTTCTATCAGCAGTGTTAATTTTGATGCAAGCTCTTTAACCCTAAAAAAATCTTCTATCAGCTGTGTCAGTTAGTATTGATAGTTGCTGAAAAGCAAATGGGAAAAAGAGAAGTTCCCAATACTTGGATCAGCATTCTGAGACCTAACTATAGGACACTACAATTCATTGATCTCCTTTTACTACAATACCACATCTATATTTCAGAATTGTTTCAAGGAGTAACTGTAGAGGACTTCAGAATCAAAAAAAAGAAATTAAAAATACTCCAAAACCTAATGACAAAAATAGTCAGTCAAGAATGGTTCTATTACCTGTTTTTCCATACACTCAATTTATGCATTTTGGAAATATAATTTAGTGCTGTTTCTTTTTTTATTTTCTTTCTTTTTTTTTTTTTTTTCTTTTAAAGCTTACTGTTTTAGATTATAAATTCGTATTGAGTTCAACACTCACCCATTTTAAAGGAGGAAGATACTTTCCTCCCACAGCTTTCCCTCATAAAGTCACCTGGTTGGTTATGAAATCCTGTTAAAAAGGTCCTTTAAATAAGATATAAATCTATAGAAAAAAGGTCAGCTTTTCTGCACAGGTGTCATTTCTATTTATTTTGAGTGCAAATCAGTGATCACAAGTTCAGGAAATTTATACTGCAACCCAATCCTCAGCCCATTGCCCAAGCAGGGCAAAACCCCCATCAGATCCTGACAGTTCTACAGGACTCCTAGCAAGATTTTCCAGCAATAAGATAAAACCAGGGCTCGCAGTCTTGTGTTCCTCAACATACTGATGTGAACTCAACTTTGTGCTGTACTCCAGTGATAGTTTCTGAGCCCCATGAGGTCAGATAATTCTGAGACCTCTGGTCCCTAAGAGATCTCCAGGCACACCTGGATCACCTAGAAAAGGAAATATTTAAGTGCAGATGGAAATGTCAGTGTACCTAACCTAGCCAGGACAAAGCCATGGTGCACCTCACTAGCTCCCAACAAAGCACTCAGTAGGTGAGTGCCCTCCCACCACCAGACTTTAATTTGCTGTGTTCATTGACTCTGAAGGCTCAGCAGTGTTAGCAGTAGGGAGTTACAGGCAGAGCAGACAATGAACTGGGGAAAAGGATCCCAGACTTACACATCTCCCAGGACTGAGCAGGTATGACGAGGTGCAGAGCTGCAGATGTAGCTGCTGCACTGTAATACACTGTTGGATATGCAGCCTGCTGAGCAAGAAGCTGGAGGCAACACAAAGTTCCAAGCCGTGGAAGCCAGGCAGGTGCACCTATAAACCTCTTAACGCTTCTTCTTAGCGCTTCAGTCAAAAGCAAGCGAGATATTTTGTCCCACAGCATTCTAAGCCTTTGATGTGAACTGTGATAATCTACTAGATCATTTGTTATTTCCTCCCCTTCTCCATGCTCCCTCCCTCACAGCAAATCAAATTGTTTCAACCCTGTAACACATATCCTATCTCACTAGAAGGATGCATATCTATACGGATGCAATGTTTATTCGAAATCTCAACAGGATAAAGGTGTTGGGGTAACAGAATAGTTTCCTTTCCACACAGAAAGTGAAAAGACCACCAAGTATTCAAAAGCTTAACACAAATCTCCTAAAAATGATATTAATAAAATAATAATTCTGATCACTAGTACTGGAAATTTTACCCTCACCCCAAAACAATGTATTTCTGCCAAAATCTTTCTGAATCTGAATGCTACTTGCTGAAGTATCATTAATATGCTTCCATCCAGTAGCACAGGAAATGAATTGTATCTGGTCTGCATGGAATTCTAAAAAATATGCACATATTTATCAGTCTTGTCCTACATGCATAAATCTACCTTTACAATTTCTGGAAAACACTGATAAACACTGCTTAGAAGACAAGAAAGGTACAAAAAAAAAAAAAAAAGAAAAGGAATGAATTTACACGGGAATTTACTGTGTCTGCAGGTCATACAAATGAACCCATTTTTTTTTCCCACAATTAAATCTATGGTGTTATCAAGACAATCAGTTTATTTTAAGACTGTCAACCCAATATATAAATTTCCTTTTGTGTTTGAAATGCCTTTATCAGATAAGATAGCTTTTGTTTAAACTGCTATTTTCAGCCTTTGCTTTGAGGGTTTTGAATATACACAGTGAAGTAACTTGAGATCTCCTACCCTGTTTTAAAATGTGTTTCTTCTGCCTGTTTGTATTTTGTAATTTCCTGTCAAATAACCTCACCATAACTAACTTTCCTTGCTCCAATCCACTACTTTTTTATTTTTAAAGCCATTCCCACTTCCTGAGGATGGTAATAAAACACTGATTACATTCGGCTGTTATCTGTCTTTTCTTCCCCTGCTTCCCCCTCTCTCACCCCCTTTGTCAAAGCCAGCACTCATGTTTCAGCTCTTCATGCACTGAGAGAGGCACATAACCAGGAGAGGAAGCAAATCAGACTGCAGGAATCCAGATTCATTAGAGTTTATTGGGTCAATCACCAGCTGGAGCAGAGCCAGACAATTAGGCATTGCAGTCCCTGAAGTCTGGATGCATGGCTCTCCTTCCCGAGCCAAGCGCGCTCCGCAGCCGGGCACACGTCAGCACCGTGCCTGGCTGGCTCCTGCAGCCGTGCAGGGGAAAGGGGAAAAGCAAAGCAGCAGCACCTTGCTGCTTCAGATCAGATACCACTAACTGCAGAAGAAAGTTTGTTTAGCCAATTTCATCTTCATTAAGCATGAAGCCGCTGATATTTCCAATTCTCTCACTGGTTTTTGCCAGTTCCGACCAAAAATCCAGTTTGATAAAATATCACCACACAGAGCCTACAGACTCATTCAACTTCATCTGAAATTCTTCAACCTCTTCTATTTGTCTTCAACTGCACATTTCTGTTTCAACCAAGCTTAGTCTGCACTTACTGCCCCCTCTCTCTCACTCTGTTCCCCCCTTTCACTACCCACAAGAAGTCAGCCCTACCAATTTCAGCAGTTCTTTTCCCTTGTCTGTAAACTTGTTTCAAGCACAGGCTGAAGCCCCTGCACTCGCTTCCTCTCTTCCAACTCTATACTGGATCATGTCCAGCCCAGTTTCCTCTGCTTCCCTTTGAATGAAAGTGCTTTCACCACAGTAATTCATTATCTCTTCCTTGGCAAATCTCAAGGATCTCCTTCCTACATGGCCCTTCTAGTTCTTTTGATATTGCTGGTCATCATCCTTGCTCTGACATCTTGTCCTCGCTGAGATTTCAATTCAGTCTCTGTCTTTCCTGTCTGATACTTCTCTCTTCTGGGCAGCCCACTCCATTTATGGGCACTTCCGAAAGCTCTGCCACTGCCACACTACTCTTCCCAGTTTAACCCATTTAGGGGATCTCTTTAGGACTCACCTCTGCACTGATGATTCACATTCCATTTAAAGATTGTCAAAGCAGTCTAAGGTGGTCTGGAAGGAATTGGAGAAGGGCATAGTCCAGGAGCCTTAGATCAGATTGAGAAGCTTTTGAAACCATGTTGTTAGACACACCTTTCCACCTTTCAAGGCATCTCCTTTGCACTTAAACATGAGTCATTTTACCTCCCAAATTTTCAAACTTTACATTTTGCTGCAGACATAAATTAACTTCCCCTAACACTAGATGCCTTCCTCACAAAACTTCCTCCTCTTCCTTCAACTGACTCCAACTCTGGGAGTCGCTTACATGGCAAATTTAATGTCATTTGTGATATTTCATTCTCTCCTTCTGAGTATCAAGTTCAGTCATATCCTTTCAGTCACTTTCTTCCAGTTTCAGCATCTTAAACTTCTCACTCTGTACTTTATTTTAACCAGTCTGACAGCATTCTCCCCTTAAGTGTCCCAAAAATGCCATTGCCTTCTGACAGGGCAGAAAAGGCACAACATCTGGTCATGTTACCATCTCTGTTCAGTCAGAAAACCTCCAAGTAAACCCTTCCGTTTCCTAACATGGCATCACATTTCATGTTCTTTTCACACCCTCTTCTTCAACTTGTTCCTAAAGTTTACATATTTTAAACCTTCCTGAACTGATGCAATGATACTCAAGAACCACAATGCCAAGCAGTGCAATACCACAAAACTACTCCTGTTCCAGATAGCTGACACAACTAAGCACAAAGCATAGAGCCCAGAGGTGGGCAGTGGGTGTTGAAGCATCTGCCAAAAATCCTTGCACTCATACCTTCAATTTCTGAGTGTGCACTTTTAAAGTTTATCTATCCCTATGTGATTCAGGAGCACTGCCATGTTCAAGCTTTCTTTCCATCACATTCAGATTTTTTTTTCTCCCGGTGCTCACCACATGGGTTTTCTCAGCTGATATGAGCAGGGGTTTGGCTTTTTCACACAGAGGCCACTTCTAAATCATGCTTAATCCCTGCATGAAAAGCAGTGTTACATACTAGTCCTCTTGCTGTTTGAAAGTTATTTATATGGTTCAAATGTTTTTTTTCTATGTGTATAAACGTCACTTGTTAGCTTCCATTCAGCCTGAGTTCTATCAACTCTTAACTTTCACCCTTTTCTGACAACTTCATCAGGACACAAAATTCAGACTGCTTGAGTTCTTGCAAAAGCTCCCAGTTTCTGCACTATTCAGGTCCACAAGTTCTCAGTGCAGCCAACTTGCATTGCTAGCAGTTTGGCAAACTCACGTTAGCTATCTCTCAAAGACAAATTTTAATTAAGGACAACATTTTAATCCTCCCTTCATTTTAATTAAATTGATCCCTGATCACTTGATCTTAAGTTACTTCCCAAGTCTAGCTTTTCTATGATCTCATTATTAACTTCCAAAACCAGAACAAATACTCCTTGATTCACTGTGGCCTTTCTATGTGTGTGGGAAGGGGGTAGGGTGATTTGGGGTTTTTTTAATGATCTTTTACAGTTGCACTCATGAGCACTCTACTACTTTCTCTTACTGTTCTTCCTGAACACAGCAAGTACTTTGCCAGCAATATTATTATTCTACTATGCACATATTGTTCTCTACAACATTTGTCTTCACAGGTAGTCCAGATTCCCCTTCCCTAACGACCTGGTATTTAAGTACAAACCTGTTCCTGGCTTCTAACTGAACACAACCTTGTCAAGTTAAGCACAAACATTTCACTAAATGACCTGATGGTCCAATTAAGATCACTATAATTTCTATCACTTACAGTCTTCTTTCATTATCCATTAATATATCTTCTCCCTTTTTGACTTCCTGCACACTGAAGCCAGGCATGAATATCATATGACCACCTTCAGACCCTTTCCCATCCTTTCTTGACATATTCAACTGCTCTAACAGCCTCACCAAAAAATACTGCCGCTCCCCACAGTGACACAGACCATCCCTTTAAAAATATTCTAATTCCTTGAATGAAACCCAGAAGGAACACAGTCAAAGCTTTTCTGTCATCTGCCCATCTTACTTACAGGCCTTCTCTAGGAACTTGGAGAATTCTTATCACCAGAATCCAGATTTTCTGCAGAAATCAAAGGTGCAGAAATGGCAAAGGTGTAAATGGGAAGGGATCTGCATATCTTGATGAGGTTTTCCTAAGAAAGAGCAAAACCACTGAAATTCCACTTTAAATTGTAGCAAAAATCTGAGGAAGGAAGATATCATGGGCTGATGGAGAGCAAGAGTCAGTCTCCAGAAATTGTACAAATTACAGATAGAATAGAGGTAGAATTTATGTTAGGTGCATCTAAAATAAAATTCATTTTTGTTTAAGGCAGTTCAAAGTATAGGGATATCTGGAATAAAAAGAATTAAGGCAATATGGCTGGAATACTTTTTGTAGAAGCAGTCTAAAGGGACAGTAATAGGATGAAAGAGCATATACCAAAAGCAAAAAAAGTAACAAGACAGAGAGAGATAATCATAAGGTGAAGAGAGATGGGGCAAGAGTTTTAGCAGTTTCTTCTTAAGTCCTCAAGTATCCAAAAACACCAGATAACTTTTTTTTGTGAGAGACTCTAAAAGAAAAGTCAAACTGAAGGTGGCGTTGGTCAGAATTTTCTTCTGTAACCTAAGCCTAAAAGAATTGGTGAAATCACTACTAGGAAATATCACATGATATCACGTGAGTCCAGAAAGGACTCACGTACAAACACATTTGAGTCATCAGGACAGAAGGTACAGAGAGTAAAAGGAAACCTGCAGAATTATTCCCACACTGAAAGCCATGTGTAGAATATCCTCACAGACATACACAGTGATAGAGGGGGGAAAAAAAGTCATAAAAGTGTAGGGAAAATAGGCCTGCTTTAAAAGTAAAAAGCATAGTGACTGCTGAAGGTGACTAAGGGATTCTCAGTAGTCCTTAATTAATTAAATATTCACATATCCACTTGTATGATTTTTGTTTCCAAATCAGCAGCATGACACAACTTATGCTGACATTCTACAGAACAGATCTGACCTTTCAAAACCTTTGAGACTTGTTTCTCCCATGCTACAATTCCACAGAGCTACACTGGCTTGTCAATATAAAGTGAATAGTTTTGCTTACGCTGCATTCCAATACTTGCGGGTTCCGTCCAACTGAGTTCCCTATAGGGACACGGCTGCTGAATATTTCTTATGTTTACCACTGGAAGAAGTTTGTGTAATACCAGTTAGGGGGATATTTACCAACAGAATAAACATGCAGAGGGATTCAGCACTTGTAGTCTGTAATGAAGCACAATCTATCACAGCAGAGACATCGGCCCAGTGCCTAACTCCACTTGAAAAAAGACTGAAAAATTTAACTTATTTCTAAAGACGAAACCTCTGTAATTCCCAGTAGAGAAAGTCTATGAGGTTTAAAAAAGTTCTCCAAAAAAAGCTGTAGATTATTGCACATCAGCCAATAGCCTGGATAATGAAAATCCACAGTTTCCTGGCTTCCTGCGCAGCTCCTTGCAGGCTTCAGAGCAACTGTTTCTCTCATTTGCCTACACTCGCTATGATCTCCTTTCTCTTTACTTCAAGAATTTTTTTTTTGTACTACATCTGTAGGAGATGACAAGAGGGATTAACACTACCAGAGATGTTGCATATGGCCTCTTCTTTTATGGGCACTATTTGTCACAGAGGTTCATTAGACGTGTGTTTCTTAACTTACTTCAGTCAAGGAATGAACTTTTAAGATGGATAAACACTCACAGCATAGCTGCTTTAAACAAAACCATCCCAGTTTGTAAATAAGAAGTGATTGGAGAAATTCTCTGCAGAAATCAGTCACATTAATCAGCTGGTTGTAGAGTAGATTGATGTGCACCAACTAGAGCTGTCTAAACAGTTTTGTTAACCTTTAGCAAAAATGTGAAGGAATATGCTGCAAAATAGTTCCATTTTAAATGGAAAGGATATGATTCTTTTAGGAGAACATTTAAATTCCAAGATTCTTATTTTGTTCAGATTTCTCCAGAACAATTGGCCCAAAAAGAGTAATGTATAGTTAGAGCACTCTTCCCACAAGTTCACTCCAGGCTGCAAACAGCAAAGGCCCATGGCAGGACAGGGAGTGTTTATTCAAAGGCTGATTGTGGATGAGGACTTGTGGAGGGAGACTGATGCTCAGTCAATGAGCATTCTTTTCAACAAAGAAAAACTGATCACCAGAAAGTCTCTAAGAATTTCCTCCAGCATTGCTTTACCTCCCATGTTGTAACTAATTTTCCTTTTTTTTCTCAGTCAAAATCACAGTGGAGTTGCAGAATAATCTGTGAAATCATTGCTGATAATAGTCCAGAGAAGACTGGGATAGTTCAACACCTGCAGCAGCAGCCATGCACACTTGAAGATAATGAATCTGAACATAAAACGCTCTTCCTTCTCCCAAGAATAACTTAAAAATAACACTTAAGGAATGTATTCCTCCATTTTTGGAGGAAGCATTTGATTCATATTTCCAGGTTTTCTCCCACAACCACCACAAATAGAAAACTAATTTTAAAGGTGAGGAGTGTCACTATAACACGAGCAACACAGACGAAAGGACACGAGATGAATCTCAGGACAAAAGAAGAGAGCGTTTATTGTGAGTTCTAGTATTTATGGAACTCTGTAAAAGAAGTGTGATTGGAAGGTGACATTATCACCTTTTCAACCACATTGGTTATAAAATTAATCATTCACAAAATTATCTATGATAGAAATATGTAAACAAAAAAGATTTAGTTAGAACAGAGGCTTATTTACAAAAGTCTAGCGTGAGAAGACTCCATCTAAAAATGAAAACATCAGAAGGCTAAATAACAAGGCGACAGAGGAGCAAGGGAAGAGAAATCCAACAAACAATCTTTTAAGCAGTCTTCTTCTAAGAGGTACAATTTTCAGAGGAACATCAAAGTAGGAACTGATAATATCATTCTCACATCAATCATAGTGTGTCTCAAAATACCTGGAAGCTTTGAAGCTAACATTTTCAGAAGAAATCCTTATAAGCATGATCATGTCCTACCCTTAACATAATTTTGTCCACTCTAAAAATTAGTGTAAGCAATAAAGGCCTATTATTATGGGTGCAGGTTGCTAGACACAAGCACTGGAACTTCCAAAGCAGCATGTGCATGCTACAGGGTGTGGGAAATTTAGACAAAGTCAAGGAATTACCTTTTAAATTTTTTTTATATGCATCTACTTCCAATAGTTATCAACCCCTGTTTACCCAGGTAGGCCAAAAGTAAGTTTGGAGTCAAATTCTCAGTAAGTTTGATTCATATTTTAGAGAGCTACAAGCCAGAGGGTGTCTGATAACACCACTCTTCTGTAACAATCTCATCTCTCACTTATACTCAGCAGGGATATTTGTTTAAGCGACAAAAGAATTTGGTATCAATCCCTCTTGCTGAGTAAGCTGCACTTGATCTGCACAGCCAATGAATAATAAATCAATGCAAATTACACCACTTTATCAGTAACAACCATTTTCTGGTCAGCTACACCACAGAATACAGTCTCTCCCACAGGAGACAAATAACCCCCAGTGTCTTAAAATAGGAGTTATTTATAGCCTGCAGGGAAACAATTGTGCTCTAACATATAATTTGCACCACTGTTTGTATTTCCAGTGAATTTGGCCCTTGAAATCTTCGGCTACAATGAAGACACAAGCTGCCTTCATCATTAGTGCATGACGCTGCAAATTATTTTAATTGATATTTGAACATTCAGCTGTTAGGCAGCTCCCCATGCACCACAAGCACCCCCTTACACTTGACAACTGGGTCACTCAGACACTGTTTCTTAACCATCTGTAGCTTTTCTGGGTAACAGTTTTTGATAGAGATTGCAGCTGGCTTAAGGTAGGAACTATCGAAGATAAAATAAATTTCCATGTCTGGATGGCACAAAACTTGAGAGAGGAAGGTTTATTACTCACTCTCTATTAGTGCAGTAGAAAGCCATTCTTCTTCCAAAAGATGGATGTGTTTAGCCCCTCAGAGGTGTCAGCAGCTGCACAGATTTGGAGAAAGAGGCCTCGAGGGCACATTGAGGCCAGTCAGGGCCTCACCTTTTGCCAAGAAGATGGATGCTCTTTGTGTAGCATCATTTTCACAAGCATCTATCTAGAGCTCATCATTGAGCACTAGAGGAAAATAGCATATCAGTGCAAGCCAAAGCTAACTTCACCTATTCCAAACACACAAGCATGGAATAATACAACACACTTCCAAAACATCATGCAAATCAGCCTTAGTTTGCTTACCCACAAAGGTTCAGTTCTGATGCATACACTTCTATCTGAAATGAAATCCTCTCCTCATGCTTATTTTAACAACAGACAGCTTTGATGGCACAATCAACAGCAGTGCCCTACTGAATTCAGGAACCAACCTTCTGGACACCAACACAAACCCACAACATGCAATGCTTTGGATGCCATTCAGCAAATAAGCCTGTCACAGGTAATGGCACGTGAAGCCTTGTAACATTTGAGCCACACTAAGGGCACCAAGCATGGTGACAGCATGCACAGAAAACCTGAGGGACGTGAGGGGGGAAAGATGCCTCTGAGCTGGAAGCACCCACCCAGCTCTCCCACTGCAGGGAAACCCCAGCCTCCACTGGGCTGACCATCAGAGCCAGCCCCCGGCAGCCCCTCCGGCACACCCAGGTCCATCCTGGCTGCAGTGTACAGGTGGATACAGCAGCCACTTGGAGACCTGCCCACCGTGCCTCTGAACCACTCCAAACTCAGCCAGCTTCAGCTGCTCTGGGGTCTGAGGTTATCAGAGCAGAGATCTCTGCAAATAAAGAAATACAAAGTGTGGGTGTCTGTTCCAGCTCTTCTCTCTTTGTGACCAAGAAGCTTCTTTCAGGGCTGGCTTGACTTGCCCTGGAGGCTTCCCAGAGAGCTGTATAATAAAGATGATTGAAATGCAGACTATGTCAACAGACACTTCCTTTGAGAGAGGTAAACAGGAGGACAGCACCTTGTTCATCAAAAACAACCAGACATACCTATAGGGCATGCAGAGCCAGCCAAGATCCTTTGGGGTTTTCTCCTTCCTTTTAAGAAGAAAACAGTTATTAACTTTTTTTCCCGAATTTAATATTAAAAGAAAACTCTGGCAACGCCCATGGTGATGTTATGTCAGCTGCTCATGTCAGGTCAAATAGAGTGCGACAGGAAGCAGGGGCTGCACATGAATACTATCCCATTCTGCTCCTCCCTCCTAAACACAGACTGCTAAATTATTCTTGATGCCCAGACCCACAGCTTTCTGCCCAGACTGCCCAAGAGAAAAGCATCCTCCTAGAAGGAAAACGTAATTACATGCCAGCCAGCACCTCTTTTGACCTCATATGATCAAGTCCTCCCCTCCCAGAAAGGAAAGTAACCAGACATTTTTCCTTGGTCTAGAGGCAGGGGTGGAAACAGCACAGTGCAGGATAGTATTTTCAGCCATCCAGCTCATAAAAGAAAGCAGAAGAGAACAATCTGGCATAGCATTTCAGTAGTCATCATGATAGCCAAAGTAAATGAACACAGCGACTGAGAAGGTAAAAATCAGAACACGTTCAGAAAACTATTCACTTTCCAAGTTTCTATTTCTCTAGTTTTAAGATATGCAAATCTATTCTCTAATCCCTTTATTAAAATGCATATTTCTTAATCTTGCCATCCTTGTTATCCTAGTTCACAGGTTTTCCCTAGCGTGTCAGATGAATGGAAGCAATGCACCAGGGAAAAGGCAGCAGAAAGACTGTTTTGAGCCTTGTCAAGCACCTTTTCCCATGGGAGCCTTGTGGATAGGAGGATATGACTAGAACCTCTCTCAGGACAAGGCAGATCTTAATTCCTCCACTATCCAGCATTACTGATATTTTCTCTTCAGCTATTTAGTAATTTTCCTGATACAAAGCACCACAGGTGGTGCCTTAGTCACGTGCATGGGACACAAGGCCTGGGCTGCCATAGCCATCTACACAAGAGCCCTTGTTTGCACTCACTGGCTCCTCAGTGCCTCTCCTCCCACCGCCAGGAAGTCTTGACATGACCAAAATTTACAGCAGTTATAGCACGCCATGCTAACTGGAAATTTTAATTAGAGAATTTGCCTCTGGTGTAATGCAGTAATAAAGAGAAAATGGGTGTCTCTGCTTTCTTCTGAGGATCTCTGTATGCAGGCAGGTATGGACAGACCTGAGCTTGCTCTGTCTGTGCTCCAAGCTGGCTCCCAGTTGAAAGTTGTGTAGGCACCACATGCAGTGCACAAGCAATTAGGCCCTGCACTTAACACACCTCAGCTTGCCTACATGACTGCAAATAAAAATGAGAATTGTGTCCCTGTAGCAAAGGAATAAAAAAAAAAAATAAAACCAACAAAACCCACACTTTTTCTTTACATCCAACACTTGTTCACACTTGTCCTAACAAGCTTGCCAGTATTGTCCTTGTCTTCTCGTAGGTGTGTGCTTTTAGAGGGTTTTTATGGCTTGACATTCATTATATTTAGGTCATTTGAAAGTATAAAGCTATCATCTGCACAGAGATGATAGCAAATATAACAGAAGTAATACTAAGAGAGGATAAACCACAGTGGCTAGCGGATTATAACAAGGAACCAGTGAAGCCTGGATGACCTTTATCAGGGTGAGCCACCTCTTGCTAACACCTCTAAATTAAGGTTTACCACTTCTGTTTTACTCTGGCTATTTTAAAAAAGAATCACAGAAGAATAGCAAAACATGAACAAAGAAAAAACAAACAGTGCAAAACCAACAGAAGCATCTATTCTTTTTATTAGGAGGTTTACCAAGTGGCTAACCAGTCAACAATCAAGCCACTAAGACAACATAATAAAATTGAAGTTATATTTTGAAGACTAGAAATTTTAAGTACTGAGCAGACCATACTTCTGTTGTCTGCCACTGATCTTCTTTTAACTCCTGTTTAAATGACGTTACTGGAAAAAAGTAAAGGTTAGGAACAGCAGGGTTCTTATTAAGAGTGGACTTAGCAGAACTGACTTCTCCCTAGCACCCCAGAACCACATGAAGGCACTCATCTTCAGGCAGGAAGAAAAGACAGACTTTTCTCCTTGCTGTTGTTTCACTAGCTGAGCAGGAGCCAGGTGATTTCCAGCTCTGCCTGGGGCTAAGTAGCCTTCTCTGCCCCTCTCTCAGCTTTCCCACCCTGACAGGCTAGTCTTCCCAGCAGGGCAGCTGCCTAGCGGGAACTACTGACTCAAACCTCCTGCAGGATCCTGCAAGACCCTCCTCATCATCACCCCCACCTCCCATATTTGCAGCAGAAGGTTTGTGGAAGTGCTTTGGAGGGAAAACAAGCCCCAGAGGCAGCCCAGCTGGCAGATGTCCTCCACTCTCAATGAGGATACTTGGTTGAGCAGCACAACTTTACTTTTACATTTGATTTCTGGACCTCACCTGTACTGCAGAACATTAGAGAGCTGCCTTTGATCTCTCTTCACTTTCCTACTTCCAGGCTCAAGTTTAGCAAAGATTATCCCTTAATGTGTGGTACCAACTCATGGTTCTGTGCCGTCATTACCAGTAGGGAGGAAAAGCACCAGACAAAAATAGACAAACTTCAGGGAGGAAGAACATGTAAGATCATGTATTATTTCAGTAAATTCATTAGATAATATTAATTAATTCAGGAAACCCCCATATTTAAAAAAAAAGGCAGAAAAAAAATCTCTTTCACTTATGAAAAAGCCAAGAGAACATAAGTCCTGAATACCTTTTCCTCTTTTTCCCTTGGCAGCAAGACTGGGATAGAGCAGGTCAAGCAACAACATAACTTTGCATGCTGTTGGGCTGCTATTCAAAAAACAAGACAGAATATAAATGTAACCTGAATTCAAGTGGATCTGGGAGAGCCTTAATGCTGAAGTTTGTATGCCAGCTTTGTAATTACTAAGATCTCAGACCAGCCCTCAGACCAGTTTCTGAGTACTTGCCTAGATTAGCAAGATCGATGAAAGTTTACAGTAGGAAAACCATATGGATATATTCCTGTAGCTACATGTGTACAGTAATTAAGGCATAGGTAAGCAATAACACATGCCCACGGCATCATACGTGGTGAGGCACGAGGCTTACGTGCATATCTTATTATGACTTCAGACTTCAAAGTACCTTATTGCTCAGACAAAATTGGGAGCCTACTTCTCTGTAAAACACACATAAGGATCTATATAAAACACTTATAGGTGTTAAAATAACAGAAGATTTAAAGTGTGGGTACCAGAACTGTGAAAGGGGGAAGGAGCATCTTAAAATATTTTCCTATATTGTTTTACAGGGAATGTACTTTAAAGTAGCGGCCAAAACAAAGCATCGCTTAACTTTAAAAAATGCCAGTTTCATGCCAATGCCTGAAATCTGGTTGCTTTGCAGGCACTTTAAGCTTGTGCTCCCCTCTGAGAAACCTGCTTTTTTTCTAATACATCATTTACTTGATTGCTTTCAGACCTCTAATCAATCTAGAAATCCCATCACAATCGTGTGATCAGCAGCTGACATTTGTGCATGACAATTTATGAAAAAAAAAAAAATCGATAGTGTTTCTCTTTTACATGGCTTTTTCAAAATAGCACCACATTTTACAAAAGTGCGTTTTTATGAAGATTGGTTTCTAAGTGAATAGCACCAACTTCAAAGCAAATGTTTCTGCAAGGGCTGTTGCAACATTCTAGTTCTTACACGATCTCCAAGGCTGCAGAGTGACCTAGCAGGCAGCCATAATGAGACACAGACAGTGAATAAAGCACTGATTTAATTATGTTGTTTGATATATGATGACCTCATCCACTGCTGTTTATACTACTATAGTGCTTGAAATACTCTATCGACATATGGGAAGGCACAGGCTCCAGCCTGAAGAGCTTACAGCCTCCAAGACAGAAACCAGATGAAGGGTGTTCTCTTCCTGTAGCTTACAGTAGGTTTTGAAGCTTTGTTCATTTCCATCAGGTCTCAAACGTGCACCGAATGCTGGAAGCAGGTTGCTGAGCCAGCTTGCTGTATAAAATACTCACCCTTTTGATTACAAAAGAAATTTCTGACATGTGAAATTCTGTGTTCTCTTGTACAATTAACAATGGCAAGAAGCAAACTTTGGTGAGAAGGAGGGAAGGTATAGCCGTTTAAAACATTTCCACCAAACTTCTTGAGTTATGGTGATACCTCGTGGCCCTGTGGGAGCTTTGACCCACTGTTGCTTTCTGCTACAAAAAAGAAGTGGGAGAAGGAATCAATACAACTGGATAGATCTTCCACCAAGGCAACTGTACTGTAACCATCTCCTTCCAGAAAACTACCTGCCAAGGCTCAGAGTTTGGTTAAATATACGTATATGTCTTATTTTGCACTCCCAATTAAGGTTCCCTGAAAAATATGCAGCAAAGTAACTTTTTATGGTGTTAACACCACGAAAATCTCCATGAGGAAATGAGTAGTTCTGTATTCAGTGCACCATCTGCCAACCATGCAGTAAATAAAGCCATACAAGAAATGGTGAGAAACAAAACATCAACAACCTACCCACTCATTAAGCATTAGCCATGCTGTGTGCTGAACAATGTGCAGGCCTTGGGGGGCAGAGGGGGAGGGGGAAGCACGCAATCCTCTAATTAAAGGCAATCAAACGGAATATTTACTGAGAGGATGGATGAGTAGCTTTAAATGTAGAATTTTCTAGTGTCCGATTGCTTGGGTTTGCAAGTCCAGCCCTTGAAGTTCAGCCCTCTTCAGTAATCTAAATGTTATCAATAATGCCTAACTTAAGGCATTATTTGTCTTATTTTATTTCTGTATAGAAGGAGACCCACAGTACACGTGCAGTTGACACACATTTACCCTTATTAGGTACACATACCCTACAAGGACCATTGCTTTTAAAGTTTCCTGTCACAGAAACCAGACAAAAAGGTTAGAGATTTTGTTTTGAGGTTGTTCTGGAATAGCAACAGGAATTCAGTATGTCCTCTCTCTTGTAGTGAGCTTTCTCTGCAAGATTAGATTAAAAAACTTCTATGTAAAATGAAATCCAAGTAGTCCTGCTAGCAAGGATAAAAGACCCAAAAAAGTATAAATTAAATACAATATTAGCAAAGAAAAATGTGCATATATATACACACATGTATTTAAAAACATTTCAAATGGTACTCAGAACTTAACCAATGAGAAAACATTTGTCCAGCATAGCTGAAAAATAGCTGAGAGACACTAACAGTAACGTGTTTTCATTTTCTTTTCAAACTCTGGTACAAATTCAGCTAATATCCCTTTGTATGATCTCATACTGGGATAGAAGCCAGAAGTTTCACTCGAAATCTTTGCAGTTATCAGATCTGGAAAACTTTTCAATCACTTGAGTTTGAAACATTTTAAAAAAAGAAAATCAGAGATAAAAGGCCAGGGGCTTGAAACATTTATCACTTCATCATATTCTTCCATTTGATGCTAGGTCAGCATCTTTACAGATACAATAAAATGTTTGCTTTACCTATATTCTGAGTTTTTTTGAAAAAATAAAATAAAATTGATGAATAGACAGGGTTAGAAACAGACACAGAGCATCATGGCCAGGCAATTCATATTGAGGACAAGCTCCTTAGCGAGCACATTCAGGAGTAAAAAGCTCCCAGGCATAAATGGAAGCAATACTTCCAATACTTGATTCCAGCAGTAGAAACCTGCAAACACACAGCCACACTGCTTTGGTGTCAGCCTTGCAAGCCCCAGCCCTGCCAAAAAGTGGGAACAGCCATGGAATAGTACATACAGGATAAGTGTGATACTCCCAGAAAGGTCAGGATTGCTGCAGCTGGACCTGCTCTTCCCTTCACTTTTCCAAGGCACTGGGGATCCCAAGCCTGCCCATACTACAGCTCAGTCAGCACCACCTCCCTTTTACCACCACCAGGGGCCTGGGAAACTAGGACAAGCTCCCAAAGCCCTCAGACTGACCCAGACAGAGGTTGAAAGAGGAAGACGGTGGGATGTCCAGGAGAAGAGTGCCCTGTAAGAAGCAAATATTATCAACACTTTTTAGCAACTGCTGAAGTAGGAAACTCCCAGCTCCATATGACACCACACAGGGACTGAATGGGGAAAGATGAGGGTCCTTTTCTGGCATGTCTGACACCTCCAGTCTCCTCCTGATAAAGCAAATGTACCACAAACACCTTGCAAGCATAACTGTAGCTGAAGAAAAAGCAGACAGAAGGTAGAAGTTAATACAAGCACAGACCAGCCCATACCTTGCCAAGCTAATCACCATTTTGAGAGAATATGCCAATTTATGAGCTAACAGGTCAGCTTCAGACCTGCTCTGGTTTCAGGCAGGATTCACATCTTGCCAAGTGACAGCCACCCTCCCCACTACAGGACCAAAGGTACTTATGCAAAGCCCAAATCTTTAAAACATTCTGAGCCTTTTTCATCTTACCATCAAGCAGTGAATATTCAGGCCAGAATATAGCTAGATTTCATTAGGACAAACTTAAAAATGAAGTTTTAAACCATTAGCTTTTTCTAAGCAAGTCAGTACATGAAAGATAGGGGGGGGAAAGAACACATTTTCAGAAAGAATCTCAAGAAACACAGGGGTGGGTTTGTGGGCTGATGGTTACCCCAGGTTGTGTTACCATATGCAGCCCCCTCTTCAAAAAACAGAAAATACAAGTATTACCAAAATGTTTCTGTTGCTTTCTCACACTTACATTAAAGCATTCCTTGTCCAAGCAAGCAAACAGTGAGATCTTTCCACTTCCTTGATGAGAAAAGTGATTTTTTCCTTCCCTCCAATAAGAGCTGCCATTTACATCATACTGGTAAAAAAAACCCAAGAAAGCCAGAAATAAAATCCTACCACTGTGTATTTCCTGATGAAGATCCCTGCTCTCTCATTACTTTCCAACACTTTCCCTCAAAACACTTGTTTTGTCATTATTCCTGCACAGTTCTCACCCCTTTGGTCTTTTCCCTCATTCAGAAAGGTCTGATTTCTGGTTCCCTGAATTTTTCTTCACCCCTCTCTCTCATCAGCTGCAAGGGAGACTCCTTAATACTTGGTTTCAAACACAGCCCACCAAGAAACATCTCTGGAGGGAAAAAAAGTGTTTGGTGTAGATGGTTGAACAGAAAAATTCCCACACCCTTCACTCTCCACTGCATCCTTTCATCCTACTCTCTGCTCTGGAAAAGCCACACAAGTTACTATTCCCATTTGGTTTCCTCCTTCACCCACTGAGCTCCAGATGCTTTTGATACACCACTGACACCCTCTTTGCTCTGCTGCCTTTTAGCCCCTCCAAGAGTTGGGATACTCCTGAACCTCACTGCTCCTCTTCAGCATATATTTATACCTGCTGCCTATTTCCACTTCAGGCAAAGGCTCAGACATTATTCCTGACACCTTCAACCCAACAATATCATTGCCTTTTCTCCCTACACCACCCAAGGCATGTCCTTTGGCTTCAGGGCTGTAGGCAGCATGGCATTATCTTGGTTCTGGCCCTCTGAAGGTGAGAGTGCTGTCCAGACACACCTACTGCATTTAGGTGTTACCTGCTCCCATGTACAAGAGTAAAACACTCAGAAGGTCTTTTAATCTTACCAAAGCTGCTTTGGATGGTGCACCCTCCATTTCAGCCCTACACATAATGAATCTAAGACAGATTTAAGAATTACAAGAATGTTTAAACTAATTCTAAACTAAAAATTCTGCTGTCACTCTGCCAGTTTTAGGGTTCATTTTTACTAGTTCTTAAATATTTCTTGTATCACAACTTGGTGAAAGAGCTGTCTGGTCAGTAACACCTGCAATTGAAAACTTGTTCTGTTGTGCACTGCTCAGCACTGGTGCATTCACAGAACCACATACATGCTCTTGTGTGTATTGATACAGAAGTGAGAAACCTGCCAAAACCCAGGGCTTAAACACCATGTGCTTATCTAACAGGACTTGAATCTTTTCACTTTGAACAGGTTGTACTAAGAAGCACAGATCTTATTCATTGGTCAGTATCTGAAGGTGATGTATGCGAGGTACTCACTAAGCTGAAAGCAATTAGAATGTCAAGATGTAAATTCCACAGAAAATCTTGTGTCCTTTTCTAATGAAGGCCACATGTATCTACAGACAGAGCCAGAGACAGACAACCCAAAATTAAGTCCCATTTATCCTCCCACAGGGTTTGGCCTTGGAGTTTGTTTCCTCCCCTCTGTGGGCAGAGATATAGCAAGTGAGATAGGCAGGAAGACACAAGCTGGATTTGCAGCCACTGGAACTAACATACCAGCTGCACTCCACCAGGTTTCAGGAGCAGCCCAGGTGTGATATGGACATCTCTGCTGCTGTTTCTCACCTGTCTGTTTCACTAACAAATACATACAGGGATCTAATAAAGCTCAACCGTGCACTTTTCTCCAGTAACAGACTCACTTAGAATCAGTTCAAGAAATGCAAAATTAATTTTGTCAGTTCAGCTTTCTTTGACATCGGGCTAAGAGCATTCAAATACAGAACCTTTACATCAGAGAGTTGGTGGGAGTGGGAAGGGGTGAGATTTACTACAGAAAACTCAGACTATTTTTTTAATGGAAACCCTCATATCATTAAACAGGAAAAGTAAATTCTGAAGCCTGATGTTTTTAATTAGGAGGTGTATCTGTAGTATCTGAAATTTCTTCCATTCTTACATACAATCATCTGAATTGCATCTTGCTGTTTTGACTAAAAACCTTCTGAAGTAAGGACTGAGTTAATTATAAATTATTTCATAATACACTCACCCGTCTTTCCCGGAGCAGGAAGAAGGGGAGTTCAGAATCCTCCATGTAATTCCTTCAATCCCATTCACACCTACTTCAGAAGTGTAAATCCTCATGTTTCTCTGTGGTCCAAGCCTGAAATAAAGAAAAGCAGGACAAAAGCAGTTAGTAACTTTATGTTATGCACTGATAAAAAAATTAAATTATAATCATAGTTGCTTTAAAACAATTTGTTCGTACTATATTATGTCTTCCGGATACTCAAGTCAAGACATTGCTCTAATTCAAGGTCAAAGGAGTGTAAGATGACAGAAAACAATGCTTTTACACAACTACATGGTCTTATATTTCAGGGTTTTTCCTGTTCAGTTACAATAAATCCCATTAAGACACTGTAAGCTCTTCAGTCACTGGACAAAGTTCAAAATTTCAGTCAGGATGCTTTCTCACTAAAAAAAAAAAATTAAACAGGAACACAACCTAGAATGTGCTCTTAAAACACAGCCTTGAGAAATAAAATTTATTGAACATTCATGCTATGAAAAGGAAGCTGAATTGTGTTAGCGGAAGACAAATCCACTCTCGGATGCATATCTTCCTGTCCTCTGCATTCCCTAGCTTCCAGTGTTCATCCATTTACTTTCCCAAACCATGTCTAAATGCACAACAAAGGTGCTGGGCAGCAGCAGGGGGTGATGTCCCTGAAACACTCCCAGCACACCTTCACACTGTGCCCTCTGCTACTCCCCACACACAGACACTGCTGCCCACCTTGGAAAGATCAGCTACAGCAGGATGGAGATTGCAGCTCCAACAGCCAAAAGGTGAGACCAAGACTTAAACCCTTCTAAGTAAACATTAATAAAAGATTCAACATGGTAGATAAAATTAGGTACAAAACCCTCCATATTTGTACATCACTCATGCAAGTACAGTCTCATGAAAATATGTTCTCCTTCCATTTATTTCTTCTTCCTACATTTATTATTCATTTTTATGCAGCATTTTTATACATTATACAGTTTTCTCAATTATATCATGTACATTTGTGTGTGCATTTGTACAACCTTGAAAGAAAATCAACATAAGCAGGCATTCCAGTCTGAAGTCAGGAAGTTTTAAAGTACATCTGTAACACTGAACCATGTAGCATGAACTGAAGACACTGTGGCCTGGCAAATTTGTGGAATCACATTCAAGCCTGTGAACAGCATTAGAGATTCTTCCAATGCTCACAAAGTCAAACAAAAGCTGACTTTTGGAAAACATTCTGAAAATCCTGAGAAGGATAAAAGAAAGGACACCGTGTCAGTAATAAACTTTTGTTATATCCAAGAGTGCACATTCACTTTTTTTAATAGTATTTCTTCCACACATGGTGGAAACAAGTCCAGAATAACTGCACAGAGCTCAGAGAGCTTTGTCTTTGCAGACTTCTGGTGGTTCAGTTCAAAATAAGGAATACTTGCTTATACCTGGAGCAGACACAGCATCTACAAACACAAATTACAAACTTCTCTAATTCTGTGTGATTAAACATAATTTGCTGCATTCAGTTAACTTGCTCAGGAATGGACAGTGCATTAAACTAGTTATGGAGAAAAGATCACTGAACTTCATAATTAGAAGGTCCTACCTTCAAAATGCACAGCCTCATGTTTTCTAACTTAAATAACTAAAACTGCAAAAACAAAAGATACCCTTGGAAGCCCCTGAGAGGTAGAAATCACACTAGTCTGGACCCCTCTGTCAGTGACAGAAAATATAAAAATGCTAATTTGATTAATTGAATGTAGCATCACAAAAAACATTGCTCAGATGCTTAACTTTAGCAACTGAATCATTTTTTGAGGACTATGGTGAAGTCATGAGCTTTCCCAGCTCAATTAGGTAGGCTCATTACTAGAAGACTTATATATGAAGCCAAGTATGGTCTGTAAATGTTCATGACTCACTCCTCATGTACTTTGTGTTGACTGCAAAGAACATTTCAAAGCCCAGCTGTCACCAATATCTATGATAACTTCTTCAAACACAGAGACACACACCTTGAAATCTGCTGACAGCTGGAGTGAACAAAGAAAGCCAGAAGTTTCAGATAGCTCTGGAAAAAGCATTTGAAATGCATGCTTTGTTGCTCAAGAGTTAAAAAAAAAAGAGGGCTTCAAAACAGAGATGAGTTCTTTAATGAGCAGACTTTGAGGTTCATTCTCAAGCTTGGGTGCACTGAAACCAAAGGGCACCAGGATTTCTTGAACTGGCCTTTAATTCTGACAGCATGCTTCAGGTATTCATTACCTCTGCAAAAGAATTTTGTTATTTTTAACATATTCAAAACAATACCATCTTTATTGAAGATTGAAGATGGCCAGATAACAGGCTCATTTTTATTTTTCTTATGCAACCATGTGACTGTATGTCATGAGGAGATAACTGAATAATTAAACCAAGATACATGGCTGAGACACTGAAGAGTAAATTGCTTTTCTGTATAAGTTATACTATCCAAGCAAACAATGTATGTATCTTTCAATACTTTTATCTATAAGGGGAAAAAACTTTAGAATACTCACAGAAGCTCAAGCCTTGTTTTCAAGAGCCTGCCAAAGTCATTTGAAACACATATGCCAAACACACAGCAAAGAAAAATGCAGGGCCTTCCCAGCATTTGGGAAAACATGAGCGAAGAGAGGAGGAATCAAACCAATCAAATAAAACACAATGGAATAAATTGGGCCACTTAAATACAAATGTCCATACATTTGACAAATGTCAATACATCTTCCTGCACAGGATCTTCCTACAAAATGCTCCCAAGACCCAAGACCATGTGTACATGCACATGAGTGTGTACCTGGAAAGGTGTGGGATACAGCCCTGCCTAAAGAGGCCCAGCTACTGATCACACCATTAGCTAGGCAAGATGGTGAAATTCCCCCTTTTCCCTGTTTTTAACGCAAGGAAATCATAGAAAGTAAGGATCCTGCCCACCCCAGGCCTGCAGCTGACAGGCAGCCTTCTGTTAGGGTTATGTGGAATGGCTCAGACATGATGGAGACGGGATTGCCTGCACAGGGGAACCTCAATCGCGGCCCCTCTGCCTTGACACCACATCTGACAGGGACCTGCCTTTGCACCCTGGCTGCACAGGGCTGCACACAAAGGGTCAGTCAGGGCCAGGCACATGCCAGGGTGCACAGAATCAGCTCATATGCCCAAAAGAAGCAGCTTCAGATGGAGAAAGTCAGGAAATGCCAATTGCTTTTTAACACAACTCTTGCAGAAACACCCACGTGCACACACACACACAGAGACACACAGGGCGGGTGGGAGGAGGAGGTGCAGAGCACCAGCTCTGCTTTAAAAACACTGCAAACTAGAGTAAGTCAAAGATCAACTCATTGTGAGGTTTTTCTGGAAATCTAAATATACTTTTTTAAAAATCTGTCTTGATGTTCTTCCCTCCTGCAAAAAGTGCTATGTCTGGCCCCACAACCAGAAGGTTTCCCACAAGATTACTTTCCTAATCATCACTACCACAAATGATTTTTTTGAATGCTGTTTTAACAGGTAAAATCATATCTCTTAGTCAGCAACACAAAGCTGATATGACCTAGAGTTTGGCTGCATTTCTGCCAAGGATTTTATCAGACAAGTGACAAATTGAGCCTCAGAACCTTAGAAAAATAAGGAATACTCGCTTATAGCTATTTCAAGTCTGTCCAATGCAGCCACGACTTGGTTTTGTGGGGGCAGGGAGGGAGATTTTGGGGATTGCTTTCTTAATAAAGACCACAAATAATGTGACCCACAGGGACCTCAGGAGAGAATATAGTCTGAATCCCCTGTCTCAGCTCACCATGAAAAAAAGCAAAATAGCATAGAAACCAAACCCTACAAATGTGGATCACATCAATACAAAGCCTACATATGCCATGACAGGCACCCTCAGTGCCCTATTTTATACTGTGACCCCTATCATCCCCCACTGGTGTGGAAGAGGAGGAGGAACAGTGGCAGCAGGAATCCTTTCATCCCCCATTACAGAGTAAAAGTAGCATCAAGGGAACTTTGTTGTGCCATCTCCCATAGGAGCAAGGAATCCCACCCAGAATCCCACCCAGAATGTGCTGAGTTGGAAGGGCCCACAAGAATCTCCGAGTCCAACTCCTGGCCCTGCACAGCACCATCCCAAAGAGTTACAGCACATGCCCAAGAGCATTGCCCAATCTCTTTTTGAGCTCTGTCAGGCTTGGTGCTGTGACCACTCCCCTGGCCTGTTATGCATGCCCTTGGCTCAGAGTGCAGCATAAACCCAGGGGTCAGGATGGATGAGACAGCCCAAGGGCCCCCAAGGATGTGGCTGCACAGGGGCTGCCCCAGGCAAAGTGCCAAGAAAACAGAGCTGCAAGAAACTCCTCTCCTGGGCCACAGCTGGGGGACCTAGTCAAGGTCTCAGGGCAAAGTTCAGATTAGAGATAGAGCCAGGTTGAGAGAAAAATAAAGGGTGGGGGCTCAGGTGAGTCATGGCTGCAGGACCTCTCTCCCACTGAACTCATCTGCATGCGGGTGAGATGAAAGCTGTAATCTGCCCCTCACAGCTGCCACTGTAGGTTGCAAATACCTTCAGGCAGACATCATAAACTTCATTACACCTGGCTAGCCTCAGGTTTTTAGTACAGCATCCCAAAACATTACCCCCTCCTGCTCCCCGCCTCACTTTCAAAGGGGAAAATACATATATATATGTATATATATTCCAAAACAGTTCATAACTTCCAGAAATGCATTCCTGAAGACATGCTGTACCCTAATCTAGCTTTTCAAAGCACAGGGGCCACAGCTGCTGAGAGAGGTAGCCAGGGGCCCTGTCTGCCAGCACCTGTGTGTGAAACCCTGCCCTGAGACCATCCCACTGGGACTCTGTCCCCATCCACTCAGGGGCCTCTCTATCCCCTGGCCAGCACTGCTCTGTCCCACTTACTCAACTCCACTGCTGCAAGAAGAGCTTTGTTTCTCCAGGGCTTCTCCGTGGGAAGCTTAAGGCTGAAAGGAAGGCATGCATGCCCAGCTGCTGACTATTTTTAAGTTGGCCTGTTATGCAGTTACAATAAGGGCATGCCTTGCATTTTCTGCCACTGCACTGCTGGTCACAGTCCTGGACTGCCGACCCAACCTCTTTGGCTGGATTGACAAAAACTTTGCATTATGTAGCTTTTCATCAGAATCAACTTAAAATGGAAAAAGGTGATCTATTTTCCTTTCTCTCATTTTCTTCTTGATAGGAAGAGGTTTTTTTTGTTTTTTTAAATACATCTACAATATACATGGAAACACACATTCCTTGAAAATTAGCTCTAAAGCAGGTCATTAACTGTGAAACAAGCTTGCCATCTGAAATTTTGTTTAAATTTTAAAAAGACTGAACAAAATCTGTATTTTAATCAAATAACAAATAACAAATAACAAAATCTGCATCTTCACATGAAAGTCCACCAAGATTGGGTCATTAACTCCAGCAGAATAAAAATCCATGAGTAGAACTCAGGAGATTTCAAATTAAAGACTAGCAGCTCCATGTCTGGGGAAGAGTTGCACAACCTCCACAAGTTGCCAGCTAAATATCTGCTGTGGTATTTGCTCTTTTTTTTTAATTTTTTGTATCTTAGCTATAATCTGAGTAACAATTATCAATGGACAAGGGCTTAATAAAGGAAATTATATTTTACCTTTGCTGATGACAGCAAAAGATATCTGACAATGTCTGCACTCTTAAATCTTTATGCACTCTTAAATGCCTTACTCTATCAAGTTGTAGCTCAAATATGACTCTGAGCACAGGTCAGTAAAGTATCCAGCTTCAAAGTGTTCAGAGTAGGGGCCTTGTATAATATACACATAATTTTATCTTTTGCATCCTTAAAAAAAAAACACAAGCAAAAAATAATAATTAAAATAATTTATTTCATTCTTATAGTTTTCATTCTTTAAAAAATATTAATTATGTGCACTAAGGAATATAATGAGCATAGAAACAAAGCTACAGTGCATCAGCTTTCAGGTTTCCAGACATTATCAGTGGTCAGATTTCAAAAAGGAAACAGCTTCCTCTGCTCTGCAGTTTCTGTTTATCTATAAACTTTCCTTATAGATGCAATTAACTATGGCAACAATTAGTCCATTACACACAGCCCTCAAAAAATTAGCAACTACTCAGATATAAGCTAAAATGATGAGCTTAATCACAACCCATTTGGAGAAGAAGAATAAATCTGGCATATCTTCAACTATCATTCTTTTAAAAGGTAAAGTATAAAAATCATTAAAATGTCTTGAACTCAGGAAGAGACCACCAGTTTCAGAAGAAAAAAAATTATGTTTGTGTAAAAGCTTTTGTCATAGCCAACCTAATACATGGGGTAGGATTTAACAACATACAATTAGGAATATACCTTTTGACACTGTTAAGGAAGCTGCCCTGCCTAACTCAAAATTTCTTATCTGATATTTATTTAGTAGCTCATTTATGTATAATATTTGATATCAAATATTCAGTAAAGTCTCAGGATACTCAGATTCCAGCCTTGTGCACTGTAAACTTAAAAACTACGTCAATTTAACTTTCTTCCCATCAAAAACTATGACAATTGAAGCAAATTCTTCACAATGCCTCTTGCAATACTTAACATATCAAATTCTTCTTAACCTATGTCATCCTGAATCTCACCTTCTGCTATAAGTCATATAGCCAGAACAGAAATTGCCAGAGATAAAAACATGAGGCCTCTGCCAAGAGCTTTGTAACTTCTAAGACTGAACCAGACGCTGTATTATTACCAAAATGGATGCTATTTTGATCTTTATTATTTTTCAGCAGAAAAATAGTTAAAATAAAATACCAAATACTAAATGCCAAGCATTTCTGCTGTAGAATTCAACACTACACAGATAAAAGGCACAGCTTATGCTCCTCTGACCCATAGCAAAAGAAATCAAGCCTTGCATTCAGATCATGCTTGGAAATTTTCTCTGGTATTATTACAACAATATATTTCTGTGAAACTGCTTTCCCAACTCTGGCTGGTATTTTCTGACAGGAATCTCCCCCATCAGGAAAAAAAAAAAAAAAAAAAAGAAAAAACAGCTCATCAGCTGAAAAAAATATTTTGTGAAAACAGCAGAATCAAAGAGATTATGAGGAAACACATACCCTAAATGCTCTGATTCCCACCGGTTTTCCTGGCTCCCCAAAACATGATGGGGCATGGCCTGGGGAGAACACAGCCGAGGGGATTTAGAGGCAGACATCCCCAGGCTGCAGGAAGCAGTGTCCTTCAGATGTGAACCACGTGCCAAGCAGTTTGTTCCATCAAAGGTGGCCTGGGCAGCAGCAGCAGCACAGCAGGCATCGATGTTTCTGTGGTCCACCAAAACCTCCAGTGCCCACCAATGGAGGGTTGGAGAAGTGATTGCAGTTCTGTGGGGAGCAGATTAGAAGTTAGCACTGGACATGACTGGATTTCTGAGTGGGCAGTGACTTGGCTGCAGCACTGCCAGCAGGTGCATGGGCCCTGCACTCTCTCTGAGCTCTGGTACACTCACACTTTGGGCATCCCAGCTGATATTTCTATCTTACACCACATAAAAGCACAAATTTACTCCGAGATGGCTCAGCAAGCTCTGAAGAAAAGAAGGTCCTGGAGACACAGGTCCAAAACTCTCCTTAAACCTTTTCTTGCAAAAAATGGAAAAGCTATTCCAGCTACCAAGGCAGGAGGAGCCTGTTCTGATGTTTTTGCTTATAGGTCAGTGGTTTAGGGGGCAGAGGAGGATAAAGATACAAGGAAGGGGGAGGGAAAAAGGGTTTTTTAACAGGCTCAGTGTTAGGTCATCCAGAGTACAGATTTCAAAAAAAATCATCATAGTGCTTTGCCAAGATGACCAATATTTCTGAAAGAGGTGCTTTTGAAATTATTTTAATAAAACAGACTTAAAAGCATATCTATATTCAGTATTGGTGCTGGCTCTTGATATTAAAACCTTATCTCTCCTCCTCCCTTCCCGACCCACCATTAAATACAATTAACTCCACTTTCTTTCCATTGCCTTATGCTTTCTTGGCAAAGACCAGGCTGAAAAGCCTATCAGAAAGCAGAGAATGGAGGAAGGAAGGATGAAACACAGCAGGAGAGCCGTGCCCAAAGCTGATGATTTGAACAAAATTTAGCTTACAGTTAATTCACAGCAGGATTTTTGTAATGTTCTTTATCGCCTATGAGCCATTTCTTCATTATTCATTATCATTACACATAAGACAAGGAAAGATATTTCTGCATAAAATTAAAAATCATTAGCATGGAATCAAAAATCACAAAGGCTCAATGAATTTTAGAAAAGTAACCAATTCTTTCTTCTATTCACTAGGGAAAAGTAGTAATGCTATATCCCACTGAGGTGATCTGTAGCAAAATCCCTGAATATCCTTTGCAAAACTTCCTCTGGACTTGTCAGAGCTCCTCTAAGAGGGAAATGAAGAGGTCCCATCCAGCCTGCACCCTCCAGTTTTCAATCTTATGTCCCACAGAGCACACATTTATGCCCTCTGTCTTCTCTGTTACATTTTAATATGGGGAAGTCATCTGCAAAGAATAAGAGAAAACAGTATAATACACATTTCAAATTTGCTCCTTCCTGGAATCTGCTGCTAATGCATTTCAGCCACAAAGTGTACAAAAAACTTTAGCTTATTGGTATCTTTTCAAGTCATGAAAGTCATCTTTTAGTCAAGAGTCATCAAGATCTTCCGTAATATTAATTTCTAATAATGCATGATGGAAAATTTGGTTTCACCATCACAGACAAGAAATCTGCCTCAGTAGATAAAGACAACTAACTCATGAAGCCAAGAGTCAAGAATATTTCAGAGGCAACCACAGGTCAACATGACATTTCCTTTATCTGATCTTGGATTCTTCTGCTTGTATATGGCAAAAGGAAAAATATGCTGATAATATTTGTGGTGTCTTACTATTGAAATTGCATTTGTGTACACCCATGAGAAAGCACAGACAGATTGCAAACCATTACCTGCCTTTGCCAACTGAAGGAATTAACTTTGCCAGTGAATGGAAGTCTGAAACTACCTCCACAGAGAATGCTAGAAGCTCACTAAGTCAGAGGTATGTGGTAAAGGCAATATGCAAGAAATCAGGTTTTCCTATTTCTACAAAATAACATTTTGAGCTTCAGGGACAAAGCCAAACTTATGGTATACTGATGTCAAAACAAAGACAATTTACCTACACATCAGTAACAACCTCATTGCAAAACCTGGCCATTAAACTTCATCCCTTCTTCTAATCCCCTGTACTATGCACTTTTTTCAACTGACTGTTACTTCTCATTTGACCTGTTTAACCTCACTGTTTAATCTTTCTGCTCCCAGACCACTTCTGCTGCTCTCTCAGCTCACAGACAGCCTTCCATTAGAGCTCTTCTCAGCCTGGAGGAATGTTAATTGTTGTACAAATCACCCTGTAAAAGTGAGTATCATGAAAAAGAGCTGAGCAGCAGAAACTCAACCACTGATCAAACACATTCAGCTTTTTCCATCGTTGAACAGAATATGAAGACAAGTCAAAAACAGAAGTTTTGTTTTCAGGTAGAAAAAAAGGAAAAATAAGACACAACTGGGAAAAAGTTGAACACAGGGAAAAAAAAAAATTCTTCGGCGATGAAACAGCACAATGCGAGTACGCAAAGAAACCACAAAAAGAAATCTTGGCACAGATTAAACTCCAGAAAACAGATTTTTTTTTTCAAAAAACCTAAGAGAAGAGGTTTATTTTTCCTTATTGTGCTATTAATCATTTACCCCAGCTTCTTTTTTCATGTACTATGAAAAGACCCATTAGTGAAAAAAAAATAAAAAGGTACATATTTATAGTTTCGTTCTGGTAACTTCCACAGCCCATCATGAACTTCAGTTAAACACACATGGAAGTGGACAAAACACTCTTCTGCTTATGCACTACTGGGAACAAGCCACCGAGTAGTCAGGGATAAGATGGCAATGTCAAGAGAACTCATTAAGTCAGCAAACAACAGAGAGGCCCACCAAGGTTTCCATGGGAAAAAAACCCAAGTATTAAAGCAGTTTTGGGAGACCCAGTAGTTAGAGGTAAACCTTTTTTAAGCTCAGCTGGAAAAGCATACAGCAGCAGATTACAGGAACCATTACGCCAACCTGCTGCAACTGCAATGTTGTGGCCTCTTTCTTCCCCAGGCTGAATCCTCAGCCTCTGTCTCCACTTCCTCCCACCACAAAATCCTAAATGCTCTAGGACTTTGTGGCCTCTCTGCAGTCCCACTGAAAGTAATTTGGTCTTCCATTTCTCTCCAGCTACAAGTACTGCACCAGATTTTTAGATTGCTTCTGAGTTTGAGGATGAAAAAAGGAGCTCCTATAACCTTTGGAGATGGTACATCTCCTGCTGCAATCCACGAGTTGGAGCAGATCAGGGGGCCAGATCTGCAGCTCTGACCTGAGCATGAGGCTCTTACAAATAGACTTGGGACATCAGCACCAGTGAAGAAGCAGAGGGGGAAAAAACATGCTACTAGCATGGCCTTTCCTATAATGAATGGTGCCTCAAACAGAAACTAATGTCTAGTTAGTGAAAGAACAACTTCCTAATTCCTTTCACTCTTAGAAAAGGCTTTATTTTAATAATCTTTTTTAACTGCCTAATGAGAATCCAGGATATCTGCTATACTTCAATTCTCTACATTTCCCTTGATTACAGCAGCACCTCCCTGCACAGAACATACTGCACACCCTATTCAGGAACTGACATATCAGTATTTTGGTGGGCTCTGACAGAGTTTAACATTTTCCCTTTCATTTTCTTCCTTTGAAGTCTTAAAATAAATAAGTCTATCATCTTCTTACTATAAATAGAGAAAAGCCCTACAGGTCATATGTTTGCTACCACCTATGGGTTTTCTAGCAACGCAGTTGCTATATGGTCAGAAGTTTCCTGCCCAGAAACACGTGGGGCTATCAGAACTAACTCCACAAACTGATTCCCTCCCCTCACTGACAATTCACCTGACACTACTTTGTCCCCAGTGGATCAAAACCAGTATGAAATTACCCTCCCCAAAAGAAGTAATTTTTATCCTGCTACTCTTTCATCAATCACAGAGTGAGAGAATGCAGGTATAAGTCTGCACATGCAAAGGGGGTTTCCTGAAGATTTTTATTAGTGTTATAAAGTCAGAATTCTCAGCTAGACTGTTTGTTTGATCACATCACTTGCAGACAATCAGTTGTACCCAATAACAAGCTGCCATAACTTCTCCTTTAGAATCCAAGATTGTCCAGCCTAACCTTGAAGGGGGACAGTAAAGTAAATGACATCTCTCTTAGGGTTTGCCTTCAAACAGAAAACAAGGAGTAGAAATGACTGGGAATTGATGCATGGGGATGTGAGAACATTAGGTGAGGTATTTCAGACCTCTTCCCAGGTAGCTTTATAAGAGACGATTTCAGACTTGAAAGCACTGCCTTGATTAAGCTACGTCTACTAAAAAACAAAAAAAATAACTTCAATCAAATCAAGTGACTGTGGAAACCTCTTTTAAATACCACTGCCTGCAATCTCATAGACTTCCAGGCAAAGTTCCCAAAGACTTCAATAAAACATTTGTCTGGGATAAGGAGTGCCAGATTTGGCCCACTTTAATACATTAAGTCTGTGGTAGGTGAAAAGCTGAAACATGGAGCAGTTGTGAAACTACCCTCATAGCCAAGGAGATAAGAGAAAACAGCACTCATCCTTCCCCACAATGGGAACATGCAGAAGGTGGATGAGAAATTTAAAGAGGAGGAGGGAACAGGAATTTTAGGATAAAAATTATTTAATATCCTCTCAGTGTGGGCTGGAAAGGATTGTGGTATGCCTGTTAGAGAAGCTGGCTGGAGTGTAAGGCTGAGAAAGTATTCAAGGATGCATTTGAGTAAGTGTGTGTGTGTGAGAGTGTGTTAAGGGTCAGGTCTGTGCAAGTTCATAAAGTTCACTCAATTCTCCTGCCAACTCTTCCGGGCTTGAGACAAATACAGATAACCTTGGCTTAACCCAACTCCAAGCAAACCTTCTCTTGTCACCCCCACCCTCAATTAGCAACTTTCAATCCAAAGTGCCTAAAAATAAACTATGAATCACCTTAGTTACAGCTCTAGTAATGCACTTTTCCATAAACTTCTCCATGTCACTGAACTGATTCAAATACCATTTGCTAAAAGACAAATAAATGTATGAGAGGGGTGTTGTGGCTTAACTCCCCAGGTTTTTACTGCTGCAGAACAGTTTTTCTATCCCCACAGCAAACAAAGTACTCCTGACTGCATTAGTGTTACCTGCTGCTGCTTTTAAGATAAGCAATGCTAAAATAGCTGGTTGGATTGCTTTGCAAACAAGACAGGTTTCTTGCACAGCCCAACACAGTTATTCAATACACACATTTCATAATTTCAGGAACTTATTTTTTCTCCCTGTTCCCCAGCTGAGAACATCCATGCTCATGGCAGTCTCCATTATCAAGACCACCCAGATTCATCTTCGTCTCTCAATTGTCTGCCTCTGCTGCACCAAGATAAAAATCTAGACAGAGCCTTCATTATTATTTTATCCAGAACTTGTCTAAACCTTCACCTGCAAAACACTGACTCACTCTGTCTTTAACTACCTGAAGAATGCAAAAGAAGATAAATTAACTCATGGGCATAGAAACTCAACAGGCAACAGCATAAACTTTCTAATCAAACAACAAAAGTCAGAGCAACAACAGAAGTTTCTAAAACAGATGAAAAGGACTCAAGTCCTAAAAATAGAAGCCAGAGGAAGCTTGGCTGATCTGTTCCTTTTGCCATAGCTCTAGTTTACCATCAGATGATAGCAAATAATATTTAATTTATTAGTGTCTCATCAATCCCAAATTATAGGTTTGAATCGCCACCAAACATACAATTTCAGACAAGAGTCTCCTAAAGAAACAGGATATTGGCAAATAGACAACTCTTCCACCTCAGGTCTTTGTAGAGAGGAAAGCTGATGTAAGCTACAACATTCCATGTCTTGGTAAAAAGCCGGTGGATGGCTAAGTTACCACTTAAAGCTTATCAAATGAACTTTAATGCTACAGCACGTGTGATTTTCCCTCTCGTCTACTGCATCAGCCCCCACTGCCAAAGCTCAGTGACAAGTTGCAACATCTCTGTTTTGAGTGTAATCGCATCGGTCAGAGCAACAAAAGATTCTGTCGAGTGTTAGGAAACAGGAAGCAAAAACCACTGCCTTTCATTCTGACAGTTTGGTTTCTGTGCCTGGAAAAGCCTCCTGCCTGAGACTATTAGCAGATCACAGCTTAATGCCCACCACCTTGCTCAGTGGAACACCTTAGTAGTGGTGGCAACCTTCGAAGCTTTCCTGCTTCGAAGGAAGCAAACTGTGCTGTCCCACTAAAAGACAGTGTTGGGCATTTGAAAAGACAGAGGAACCTCTGAAAAGTAAGTATGTTGAAATGTGTAAAAACCATGTTACAAAAGGCAATTATGGTAATAAATTCGTATAATAAATTTAGAGTTTACCCACTGCCATCCATACTTAATTTCCTTTACAGGTGAAGTTAAGCCCTTCATATCAACACTGGTTTTGCAAGCAGATAACCAATACATGATTATTAATTTGCAGGATTTTGGGAGGGGGAGTGAGAGAAGGAGAAAGACAGACAAGGCACTATTCACTGTTACACTTTCTCAATCAATGCTTTTCACCTCTGCAGCTCAGTCTTCTGCAGAAAATGGATATGGTTGAAAGTGTTTGGAATAACAACACTTCGATATGTAAATGACAAATACTGATTTCCTTCAACAGAAAGGACATACTTCTACCACCATTTTCTCAGGGAAGCAAAGTCCTCAGCTGCACAAGGCAAAGCAATGATAAGCATTTAGCATATTTTTGCTTGCCACATAGAATGAGTTGACAAACACACAATAGGATCTAATGTAACCCTGAATCCAAAGTAAACATTTGGGAAAAGGTGAATGTTAAATTACTTCTCTTTTTTTCCCTTGTAGCTACATGCTTGGACTCTTATCTCTTTTCTATACATGCTGTCCTCACATTTAGGGTTTTGCATTTTGGGAGTTCAAAATTACTCTCTGCAATTATTCATTATGATTGTGGGAATAAACAAACATTTTCAACTGATTAGAAAACCTCAGTGAAACCAACTTATCATTTTATTAATCCTTCATTCAGTTTTAGTAAACAAGTAGGCTTCATGTGAGGTTAGCTCCAGGGTTTATTCAAGTCACATCTGACATGAATGTTTTAACCAAATGCATTATGCAGTGATTTTCATGACCTTCCTTGGGAAAGAAAAAAAAAAGGGCAACCTCAAAAGATTTGGGAAAGGCAGACTTTGTGTTTTCGCAGTCCTGGGAAAAACTTGGGGTTGTCCCACACTGCAATTAGAAGGAGGAAAAAAAAAACCCAACATTAAAAAAAAAAAATATATATATATATGTATATATGCATATACACACCACTCCATTTAGGAATGATGCAGGATTCCCAGACCTCGCCTAAGCAGAGAGAGCAAGTCCAGATGGCACCCAGATTTGCTGCTATTTCACAGGTCCTAGATAAGCCCAAAACCAGCAAAAATACAGCAGGCCTGCTCCATACAGATTGCAGCCCTGGGCTACATGCTGCTCTAGCTGTTCCTTGTAGAGTCAAGGTGATCCAAGACCTGTTACTACACAAAAAAACCCCAGCACATTTATCACTAGAGGTATTCCTCTACAGAAGAAATTATTAGTTTGAGAAAGTGGGGACAAAGCAAATATACTGCAATTATAAAATGTAACAGTGGAAAGTAATATTTTCACAAACTGCTTCAGCAAGTAGAAAGACAGGTTTTCAGGAATTTTAGATTTTTCACCTGAAGTGCTAAGACCCCAAACAAAAAAAGCACTGCTCTGCAAGGGCAGGAAAAAAAAGCCATTAAGCAAAGGCAGTTGAATTCCTTAAACCAAGCTGCCTGACAGGGTAAAGGTAAGCCAGCAGGTAAAATGATTAAATACATTGTTTGAAAATATTACTTCTTAATAAAACCAAAATAATTTTCAGTGGTGAATTGTAATACTGAATACACACACATACACACACACATATATATAAAGATTTTAAAATATTATCAGTGTAAGCTTCCTGCCCAAAACAAGAACAAGCTTTAGTGGAAACATTCCTTCATCATCTTTTTACCATGTGTTTTCCAGGGCTTATCACAATTGCAACACAGTGAAAAGCCTTCTATAACACACAATTTCTATTCCATTTCCTACTTGTCATGAACTTTATGGAAAAAAAAAATGATCGCCCTTATCTGTATTTTCTCTATTGGTTCCAACTTCTTTGCAGTCCATCAAAAACACTTCAAAAATGTCTTTTGCTACACCGCTCTAAAGGCTAATTTTTCATGCAGAAATAGAAACAGTAGTGTGGAAAGTCCATAAGACACAGTCGTTTCCTTCCCAGTGTACAAATGGTGAAAACAAACAGGAAATAGAGATTAAAATAGGATGAGTAGAAATAGACTTCTGACTATAACAGAAAAATAAGCTTATTTGTAAGCAATGCTTTTCACAAAATACATTTGTTTTGTATATAAATGTTCATTTTTCTCTTCTGCGTATTAAGAAACAGTATTTTAACCAGAATCCAGAATGTCTCTGTTTAGTCTCAGTCTATTCTTATTCACAGCCTAGGCTCCACTCTATTATATTAGATCTTCATACTTCCCATTTCCCTTACCAGGGGGATGAAACATTTCACTTCAGGTATATTCTGAACAGCATCCAAATCTACATGGAAAGAGAGAGCTACACTCCTATGGGACAGGGCTGCAGCAATTTGCAAACTTGAGTTTGCAAACATAATACAGAGTTAAGACAACAATATAACATGACACTACAAACAGTGCCAAGTTAGAGACATTTGAATGCTTAATTCCCCTAGGGAATTTCTTGCTGGTCAATCAAAACACACCCTGATATGGTTGGGAACACACAGCTGCCCTTCACCTTCTCATCTTTCAATCATTTCTTTCTCATGGTGCCAGCGTGTCATCTTTGGCTTTCTCCTCCACCTGCCTCCATACACCTTGGACTGGCTCAAAATCCTGCCTGCTTTTGCATTTTAGTGCCTTCGCTTCCCATTCTATTCATAAAACCAAAACACTCACCCATTCCCTCATTACTGCAGCTGAGATGAAAGATAATCTCTTTCCTTCTGGCTGTGACAGAAGCAATCTTACCCCCTGAAATCCATTCAAAATGCAAAAATCATTTTTTCTGGATTACTGCCTCAAGCACATTACCCCTATTTCATCCTGCCAGTCCTCCTACTGACTCCCCCTTTTTCTACTACATTAAGCACAAATTGCTTGCCTTCATCTTAAGAGTTGTTCTTAGATGATGACAACTGATCCAACTGCCCTACACATCCACTTTAAAACCCAGGTAATGAAGCCTAATAACTACATACAAAATCTCTTGCATAAGGAGTAGCTAGCACTCAAAGCCTTGCACTTTAATAACCAATACAGTAAGAGTAGTCCTTCTTACAACAAAATCTCTCACACATGGATAAGGTGCTCTCCTCTCTTTGCAGGTTGAACCCAGAGCAGACTTTTAAAACAGCTGAACTGAACCATTTTACAACAGACTACTGGGCTTCCAACAGAGTCATTCTGGTATGTGGGAAGTGCTGGGGGATCTTCTTGGCTAGAAATTCATTCACAGAAAACCTCACAAAAAATGGCATGGTGGTATTTCAAGTCCTTCCTCCCCCTCAGAGCGAGTCTACTCAGGAAAAACTTTCAACTCCCGTGATACACGGTCTCATTTTATCAAGCTGGTACAGCTTCAAAGAAGCAATTCAGGCTCTATGAGACACACTTTGCTACATGACACTGCATGGGTTTTTTCCCACAATCAGTGGGGTCCACAGCATGTGGGTGTTTAAAACCAATTTTTGCTACCATCTCCTAAACCCTCTGCACCTAACAGCCAAAATAAGAGGAATAAGAGTTCAGAGGGACAACATGTCATTTCAGGTAATCTCCAAACTAGGCAACTGGGACCAAATTGATTTTCAGGTTCTGCACATCCACCACACCCGCAATCCAACCCTCTGGCTGGTCAACCTCAAAGAACACCAAATCTTAGACCAGCCTGACCCAGTTTGAACGGAAAGGAAATCCAAGTGTTTGGATCGAAAGACAGCTGGGACATATTCTAACACGGTTTCCACAGATCATTTTAGGAAGTGGCATGGTCCAACAACAGGAAAAGTCCAACAACTCTATAAGATAACACTTAAGATTATTAAATGGGTTCCAAAAAATCCCAAACAACTAATGGTCCTTTATTATATGCTCGAAGGAAAGGTGAAAGATAAATACTAAAGGGAAAAAAAAATCCCCAAGCAAACGTATGAATGTATAGACTGTGCACCAAAGAAAAGCTTCCATCCAGGAACCGTTTTAGAAGGCAGTGCCACACATCTCACCAAGAGATTAATTTTCACATGCTGAGTCTGTAGTAAAACATTCTACACAGAACTTTTGAAAAAGAACCTCTCTTTTGTTAAGGATAGTGGGTAATTTGAATAGTTTACCAAGGATGAGTGGCAAATTGCTGTTACTGGACGTTTCTACTAACAGTTTCTAAGTTAATCGTCTGTCAGGAGTGATACAGGGCTTTTCCAAGCTCAGGTACAGAGATGGACATGTTAGCCTGTTTTCCATGACCCAATGCAGCACTTCAAAATTTTGTCAAAGTGCACCAAAAGCTAGGGAAGTCTTTTTTAAAAAAGGGAACCAAAGTTTGCTTTTGAACTTCCAGACACATTCTTACTTCAAGGCTGTTGCAAATGACCTTGCATCAAATTACCCTTTTCCAATTTACTGCATCCCTGCTCCTAATTTTTGTGTCTCATTACCCAGAAGTTTTCAGAATTCTGTGATTCTGTGAAACTGCCAACCTGCAACATATTGTTCTTGTCCATAATTTACTTATCAGAGTTAAAAAAGCCAAAGCCCTTGAAGTTGGCAAGAGAAGAGAAGAGAAAGGAACAAGAAAACCTGCTACATTAGGTGCCAGCAGCACAAAGAAAACCAGGGGAAATGTGGGTCCTTCATGTTAAAAGGCCAAGGGACCTGGTGGCAAAGGACAAGGATAAAATTGAGGCGCTTTACTGTTAAGACTTGCCTTCAGAAATCTCAGATCCTTGAGATCAATGGGAAATTCTGGAGAAAAGACGACTTAACTGTGTTGGAAAAGGATCTAGTTAGGATCAGACTTAAACTCTACATGGTCAAGGCCCTGGGGCCTAATTGGATCTACCCAAAAGTGCTGAGAGAGATGGTCAATGCCATTTTGCCATTGAGGGTGCCCTCAATCTACGAAAGGTCACAGCAACTGGCAGAGTTTCTTAAGGACCATAAGAAAACAAATGTCACTTTGAGAAGGGCAAGAAGGACAATCCAAGCAATTAGAGATCAGCCAGTCCCCACTTCAATCCACAGGAAGAGGATGAAGCAAGTAATCCTGGAAAACATTTCAGAGGGATTTCAGCAAACTGGAGAATGAAGTGGTGGGAATCTTACAAAGTTCAAAGAGAAATGGCAAGTCTCACCCCTGGACAGGAATAATTCCAGTCACTTCTGTCATATGAGGGAGCCCAAGACAGCTGAAACTGCACAGCCTGGAAAAAAGATTACTTGGGAAAGCTTATCAGCAATGTCACACCAGTGGAACGTGGAACACAATGTGGGATGGGTAAGGAGGGAAGGCAGGAAGGTTGACACAAATCTCAAGACAATTCCAAGTAACCATTGGGGATACCTCCTACTAGAAGTACAAGAAAAGCATAAAGCTGTAGAGCTTAGTATGAGGGGGGCCTTCCATAAAAAATTAAAGATGTCAACTTACAATTAGAGAAACTAATATATAACTGCAATGAAGGTAAATAAAACTGTCATAGATTAGATTTTATTAGATTCATTTTTTCTAATCACACTTAATATGTGATTTATGAAGACAGCAATTACATTAATATAGCCAAATAGTGGTTTGTATCATTTTATACTGGCCTTGCTAAAGAATCAGATTCCTTTAACTCAACATTTCTACAAAATTGACTCCATGAAACCACATCCATCAGTAGGAAACAGATTGCAATGATGAAGAAAGCAAGCTCGTTTATAGCAGCGTGAAAAATTTCACAGTTAAATGTAAGATTACAGATTTCATGTGATATAAAGACAAGAAGTCGACAAAGAATGCCAATAAAGTAGTATTTTTTTCTAAATCCTCTCCCACATGAGCGCAGAATAATCCTTATACAGAAATCTGGGGGTGAAGCACAGGACATTCATCCCAGGCAGTGGAAGAGTATTTCCTACACACATTGTAGAGATACACAATTCTTCGTGGATATACAAAGACTAGAGATACTTTTATCTCTATACTAATATACTAAGTATATAGTATACTATAGATACTAAGACTAGAGAACTTTTTTTTTTTTTAAGATAATATCTCCTGCTGATTAGAACGAATGCTTTGATAAATCCAAGTGTTTATTCTAGCAGCAGAAAAGAGTGACCATTATCACACTCCCTTCTCACTCTCAGGCATAACAAATTTTTTAAAACTCCCATGTTCCACTGCAAAAGACATGGGAGTGTCTATTTTCCTCCTGTATACAAGCAAAGATTACACTAAACTGGCTGAAATAAATTAAGACCTTTATGGTATTCTCACAGGAAGCAACAATGCACATGGTAAAATCAAAGATCATCCTTTCCATTCTCTGTGATGATAAAAGTCAAATAATGCATCTAATTGTGAAAATTAGATGAAATTGTGAAATGTCATAGAAAGTATGCCAATGGAGGAGTCCATTAGAAAAGCTCATTCCTTGATCTTTGCATTTACTTTCCTTGAAATATATTTTATAAGCTGAACAAATAATCACCCAGTCAGCCATGACCCAAAAATGTATTAAAGACACCGTAACTGTCCTACTAAATAAACTGTCTGCTAAATAACCCAAACAGAGAAAATATGCATATGGTATTAGAAGTTTTATTTCACTACTTTCTTTGACCTTGATTCTTTATCACTTTCAGCATGCAAAAATCACTTGTAAATACTGGTTATTAGGGGTGTAAAAGAGGACAACACTCCTGCTGGAAACTCTGTGGTCCCCAACTCAAGAATAAATAAAATATACTCAAAATAATGCTGCCACTTCACATCTCATGAATCTGGCTGAAAGAGGCACCTGTTTACGAATTAAGATCCCTCCCATCCTTCTAAATCCCTCACCACTGTTCAAAAAAAGATGCTACAAACAATAGCTCTGCAGCACTAGCATGTGCAAGTCAAATGCCCAAATGAGAGCTGGCAGGATCAAAATACAGAGGAAAGAAAACATCACAGATCTCACTGAATGGTCTCATTTGCTTGCATCAATGAAAGTCCCTGGAGTGAATAAAAGGCCTTCATTAAACTCAGATGAAATCATAAAGCACATGGTTAGATACATTCCTGGTTTATTTCATTTATTAGTTGTGGTGGGGTTTCCTGATTGGTTGGTTGGGTTTGGTTTTGGTTTTTATGGTGGTGGTTTTTTTCATTTTTCGCTTGCTTTTTGAGGGGTGGGAAGGACTTTTTTTTTTTAGTTCTTTTTAAGATATCCAGAACATAGGATGAGATTACTATTTTTCAATTCCAGATATCTAGGCAGATTTCTTTTCCAAGCCGTAAGCCAAGGAAACGTGCCAAGGAAGAAGGAAATTCCTGAAGATTCTGAACTTGTTGGGTGGTAGTTAAATATTAGATGTTGCTTTCCTCCTTCCTAGCCGTGACTTCTTTTTTCCATCATTTCACTGGATTTAATTTTTTTCCTACAGAGAGATTTATGAAAAACAACAGCTAGCCAGCAGCAGAAACAGCAACAGCATGAGCTCCAGGTGTTAGGAAAAACCCCCTACATAATTAATTTTCTCTTTGATATATTATCACTTCCCTAAAAATATTATGCTTGCAGATCCAAAGATCTATCACATCCCAATGCAGTTTTAATCCATGTGTAACATTTTCCTTTGTCTTGGGTGAGACCATATCCCCCAAGAAATACAGATAGCAGGATTCAAGAATGGATTGTTTTGTGGCAACTAATAATATATCAAGTGGTGTTTCAAGACTGACATAGTCTGCTGGTGTTGTTTTAAGGCAGGATTTAGTGAAGTAGATGGCATTGGATTTCAAGCTCCTTTGTCAACTCAGTTCACCAATGAACATTGATTTTTCCATTGTTTTTTACAACCTCCAAGAAGTTATAAAAATTCAAATCTAAATTCAACTTTAAGGGGTATTTTAGGCCCCTTGGTAGCACTGCCAGTTTTAACATGTTCATATAACAGACCATATAATTCTGCAAGTTGATTCTCAGTGCCCATAGCAGCATTTAAAGTTGGGATGGTTTTTTGTTGGTTAAACCTTCCTACACAGAGACCTGAAATTCATAACTGGAGTAAGTTTATTTTTCTTCATGGTGATATACACTTCTCCTAAATAAGTATTCTGGTATTACATATACTCAATTTGCCATCTGCAAAATGGCACCTCTTCCAGAAATATGGAAGCATTTTAAATAAAAGTATCAGCTGCCAAAAGTTGACTGGGGCAGGGAATTTTCTTCTTACTCCAAGGATGAATACAGAAAGCGATCAAGCAAGGTGGGGTACCTGAGGATAACTTGGCACTGTAGTAAATGATGAGCTGGAAAAACCCATGCCAAGAGATCCCAGAGGCTTCAGAATGAATACTTAAACAGTCTCAAAAGCAGAATGAGATACATGGAAAGTTTTTGCAAAGTTGCAACGTATCTAAATGCCAGGGGAAAGCACCAGATCTCCTGAAAAGCTGAATTCAAACTGAAAGTCTATATATTTCTCTCTTTCTTTCTTCTTGGAGTAAAAAACTCCCAAAATGTAGTACACAAGCTTCCTCAAATGTATGGGCAGAGCAAGAACTTCGCTTTACTTCTGCTCTCCAACAAGGATCTTCTGTCTCGACATGCAGCTCTGGGAACAATGTACAACCAATCCCAGCCTGCACAGGAATAAGGTCTGTGTCCCCATCCTTGCAAAAAGCAGAACAAATACCACTGCCTCTGCCACCCACAACCCACACTCCAAGTGTCCCTGGGAACTTCTGTTTCAACCTCCAAAAATCCAGATATAAAATTCCAGGTGTGCACCCACCACAATATTTCCATGAGGATTTTTTTTTCATCTCTCCAGTAAATTTTTTTTTAGATCTATCAGCATGATCAATATGTCATATTGTTAGTGAAAAACAGCTTTCTTCCTCTGCTCTTTTTGAAGAGACAAAGTTAAAAAAGCATTTCTAGTTTGAACAAAATGCATGAGGCGATGAAGACTAACAGAAGTCCAGTTTCCAAGATGTGTTATTGAATGCATTTACATAAGCACTGAGAAGCTATATAATTATATCCTTATCACTGGAATAACTGTTTCAAAGAACAGGCAGAACATTCTACTTTACAGATAAAAAGAGAGAGAGGGAGAGAAACACCTTCCTTTAACATAGCTCCATTTTTGAAAGCTGGCAGATATTTAATTTGCAGCTTTCTCTTGAAGAATGATCAAGTTGGAGAGATGCTGCTGGCAGTAGCTCTGAAAGAATGAAGAACATCAACAAACAGCACATCTCCTTTTTAAATCCTAACACTTTCAAATTGAAGGAATTAAGAGTCCATTATTCCCCCTCTGAATCTAAACAAAGACACTTTGAAGCAAGAACCAAGTAAGATAACTCATTTAATATCCCAAGTGCTCTGCATGTAAGAGATTGCTTTCTGCATTCTTGAAGGGAAAAAACCTCTGAAGGACAGGGGTTGGCAGGATAAGGCAAAAATATCCAATACAGTAAAAAATTAAGAGTACACAATACATGTCCACACTGCACCTTCAAGACATCAGTGTACAATACACTTGCCAGCAACCAGAGAGTTTGTGTCTTAGTCTTTCCCTATGCTTTACCCACCCTCATGGAAGATCTGACCATCTCAACTCCCACTGAGGAAACCCTGCCATTAACACCCCCCAGAGGGGGTGGCAGAGGCACAGAAACCCTCTTGTGGAAAGGCAAATTTAAAAAGCTTTCATAAAATGTCACATGGAAACCCAAATCAGTGGCAATATGCCTTCCATTCAAAAGAAGGTTATCAGGACTTCATTTTATTTTCTTCACCAATTGAGAAATATTTCGAAACTAAATGAAAACTGGCAAGTGCAGAAAGGAGCCACTCTCCTTCACCCTCCTGTAACACATACAGCTGTTTAAGAACAGCACTATACTATATTGCCATTTTTTACATAATTTGTTTCCTCCTTTTTTACCACACAAAAGGTTTGGAGACTGAGGAGAAAACGTGTGTGGTTTTGGCCTGAAAATAAATAAAATCTCTGCCGGAAAGAAATTCCCATAAAACCTCCCTAGAACGATGTATAGGTTGCACGTAGCCTAGAGAAGAGGCAGCCACATGCTGAAAACCTGAATAGGCTATTTTTCAATGAATAAAGTGTTTTAAAACAATAATATTGGGGAGGAGAAAAGGGGGACAGCGGAGGTGGGCAGCGAGGTGAGAAATCAAACTACACTTACACACTGCAGTTCTAAGCATGATTTCATCCAAAGACAAACTGGGCTAAGTGTGTATTTTTAGCTCCTAAGTGGGTGCTCATATGCCATATGCAGCTTTTTACCACAAAGTGTGGTGTGTGTCCTAAATATAGGCTCGTGCTCCTGTTCACAGTGTAATTGTGGAAATCCTCGCTCCAGTCTGAACCCACAGGGGAAGCAGCAGCTCTTAACAGCAATGACTCTGAGGTTAGAAATCCTCCCCCAAAAGCCTGGCCAACTTTCTTGAAGGCTTGTATTAAGTTAAAACTTAAAGGGTTTTAAGGATCCTTTATTCAGTGCCCAGATTCTCTTTAATCACTGCTCATTTGCTTCCCTTGCCAATGCTTCCTAAATTCCTCTCTCTCAAGTCCTTTCTCCTAAGATAGCCCTGTGAAGGCTGTCTCCGGTGTTTTTCAGGGGAGGGGTGTGTAAAGGAGACATGGCAGCTGAAACCATTCACAGAACTCTAGCAGCACCATCATAGAGAGGACCTGTCTGAGAAAAAAAAAACATAAGCAGCTTTTAACACAAGGATTGGGAAAGAATAGATCACTACGACTGGAACGAGGTGGAGGAGTCTGGCAAATTCAACCTTTCAGAAGAGGAATGGCTCGATTTGGAGCAGAGATACAGCCAGTGGCAACATCCTGCTTTTTTTTTTTTTTTTTTTTAAGTAGGCTTAAAATCAGCCAGTAGAGAGAGGAAGCAAATAAAAGAACTGGCTTAAAGGTTAGACCACCAACATCAATGAAAGGAATTATGTCTACTTGTCTATAGTTTCCTTTTGGTTGCCTACATTTTTACACAAAAAGTATAAACAACCTTCACTTAACCGCTTGCTTGCAGAGCAATATTCACCTCTGCAGCTACCCAGAGCTGCTGCAGTGCTGTAGGAAAGCCTTGTGACAGGCTATGAAGGGGTAGAGGGAGAGAGGAGGAGGAAGAAATGGCAGAGAGGAGCATGGACCCTCCAGATGTGGAGCATTAATGACTATGGTGCCTCCCACCCCGGCCATCCACAAGAGCCCAGCTTTGCAGCCAGCATGACCTTGAGGCCCTCTGGAGTGCCTCAAACTGCACCTGCATGGGATTAAGTATCCTGATAGTGAGTGATAGCCCTGCCAGCTCAGGCTGAAACAGCTTTCATCAGATCAAACAGCAGCAGCAGCAGGAGGAGGAGGAGGAAGAAAAAGCAGCATAAGGAAGAGCAGAGCAGTGCCTTCCCAGCTGGAAAGAATAAGCAATAATATTGATTTAGGTTGCTGAACTTGTCCAAGGCACCACCTGCAAAGATCTGTGCATGAAATTCTTATATGTATGTTTGGTTCACTGTTGGTTGCAGCTCACTCAAGAGCTACAGCCTGACAGACATGTATCTAGACTGTAACTCAGAAAGGTCCCTCGTGCAGTCTGCAATTACCTTTTCACCTCCTTTTGAATCAGCAAGTTTGTGGTAACTGGCCATTTGAAATTCACAAGTGTATGGGCAGAAGAGATCTAGCACTAAGAAATTTTCTAAGGCATCTTCTTTCTTGGTTCAAATTTTGCTAGTCCTAAAAAGAATCTGTAACATAGCAGCATTCAAAAGTTCCTGAGCAGTCATGTGAGTTGAGTTTGCCATGATTTTTTTAGTCCTTTGGAAATACAACTCCTGCGACTATGCAAGGGGCTATAGCATCAGTTGAAGAGTAACTTCTGGTCAGTGGAGGGAGAGAGATTATAGAAAGGGAGATTTTATTAAAAATGGAAGAAAAGTATTGCAATAAGCCATTTCCAATATATTTCTACTTATACAATCAAATTAATTAATTCTACCTGAAGGCTTTGTTTAAAAACAGCACTTTAAAACTTTCAGAAAAAAGGAATGCTATGGCTAGATTACAGTGAGAGGCATAGAACGTGAGATGGTCCAATTAATGCTAAAATTCAAAAGGCTTTCCCTTTTTTTTTTCTTTTGTTCTCTTTGCATCCTTTATTAAGAGCAGACTATCACTTCTTAGAATTTCTATTTCCACTCAAAAGTGTTAGAAATATTGACTGACTTGACCTGCGTGTCAGGGAATACTGGCATGCTTAATAAAATAACCTTGAAATGCATTCATAATCTTACAATTCAGCACTCTGTAGAAAAACACTATAGTACTCACACACTGACCTAGATTCAAGAACGGTGGATGGAAACCTGAACATTTCCACAAAACTACCTTTTATTCTACTCATCTGCATCTATCCATCATCCCAAATACACACTCCTCTTCTCTAAGCTTGCAATCATATCAGGTGAGGCATAAACACTTCTCTCACCTATTTTATTAGCAAATAATTCAGAGGAAGGTCAGCTGCTTGCATACTAGTGTTAAGAGAAAAAAGCAGAGAGGGAGGGCACAGGGGCACATTTATGTATGCTGAGACAAAATACTGACAGGTTCAGGAAAAGGCCTAGATGTCCTCCAAAATTCAAAAAGTGCAATAATGCCCTAAAAATGTGCCACTATGAAATGGAATTCATACACACAAATAAGGAAAGCTGATCTGTTCATCTGCTGAGTGACATACTGATCACTTCTGACTGACATCAGGATGACATCAGTAGCAGCCAATCACAGTGCTCCATATGTATCTGGTGTTCTTGTACTATTCCATATTTATGGATAAACACTAGGAGGGTGTTAACCCTACGCTGTGTTTTTCTTCCCAATCATGTTCTAAATAAAGCATCTATTTCCATCCAGCATCAAACCTGACCAAAAAAATAAGAGAAAATAAAAGAAATTAAAAAATAGCAGTCTCTCATCTCAGTGTGTCCCCTGAAAATATCCAGAAACAATATGTGGAAAGCGGGGGAGGGCAGCTGGAGTTACATGTCATCGCTTCCTGAAAAACCTGTAGGCAGCCCAGAGCTTCAGCTCAGCTCTTCCTTGGCTGGGAGATGGCAACACATGAGAAAAAAGCAGGTAGGGTCAAACATTAGGTCAAGGCTTTTGTTGTCACTAAAAAAACAAATGCAATTGTTATTTCCAACTAAGGCATTTTAAACTGTCTGAATAACTGAAGTACTGTTCCACTTCCTCTAATATCACTGCCTCCTCTGACATATTTTTTTTGAAGGGGAAAAGCTTTTGTAAGGCAAGAAGCACAGCCTATTTCTCACTGACAAGCTCACACTCTCAGGCAGGTGCAGCACAGTTCAGGCAGACCACTCAAGGCTACAGCTCCACACACACCAGTGCCCAGGCTGTCACATCTGGCCCTGGGGGCATAGCAAAGGCCAACAGCCTGCACATCTGTAATTGCCAGAGTCTGTGCTCCCCAGCTGGGTGCTGCTGAAGGCTGGACCCTTGGCAGCTTGCTGCTTTGGCAAAGCCATCACGTAGCAGGGGTGACACAGGGGGTTTCCTTCACTGATTGGAAGTGGTGCTCCTTGCAAAAGAAAAATTTGTGAAGCTTCTGCTGGTGGCAAGCAAAACCAAAAGCAGCCTGCCACTCTCCTTTCCCATAAACATGCCCAAGAACTGACCACCTGGAGGCATGTGTGTGTGAAGGTATGTGCCTGGGCACACACACACACACTCTGGGCGTACACAAGCCTAACAATAGACTCCTTTTTCAGTGTCCAAACCTTCACCACAAGGGCAGGGTTTCTGAGGAAGCAGCTGTAGCTGGAAGCAAACATGAGCCTGAGTTCAGGACACTGGCTTTGAGGTGAACTGGCACCTCTCAGGCTGGTGTCCCATGTTCACCAGCAGATTTAGAAAATTTACAAAGGGAAAAAGAAACAGTCAAAGCTAACTTCTAATGTATCTCATACAGGTACTTCAAAACACACTGCTTCTCCAATCATGCAAAATCCATGTATAAGCATTCTGATTATGTTATGCACTGCCTTATAATTAACATGGCTCAAAGGAGCAGAGGGTGCCATATAAATATATAGCTAATGAGCTGACTTAAAAGGCAGAACACATAATGCAAAAAAACACAGTTTTTATTGGCCAGTACTTTATTTCTGTGCCACTTAATCAAACCCAGCTCATTTCACTCGTACTATATTGCTCAGAGCAAAAGCCTAGTGAGCTGGCTCTGCCATTTAACTACTTTTTGTTCAGCTATGCGTATTCCCTGGCTATGATAATACATATATTCATTACATGTAAATAGCACTGCATTATAACCAAATACAACTGAACTGCATCATGTTATGATTAAAATATATATTAGTGCCAAAGATGCAATTGCCTTCTTTCCTCCAGGACATTCTCTCTTAGTCCAGGAGCCCACATTACAGCCCATCAAGATAGCTTTATTGCTGCAGGAAGGGAAATTCCAGTCTACTACCAGGCTCTCTCTTTATATCCTTTGTGGGAACGGTTCATGGATAAAGGTACAGGAACTGTATTGTGTCCACAGTTCAGAGAGCCACTCAGCACCATACACAGAGTATTACAGAATATATTGAGATGCTTTAAAAAAAAATTAGAGGGGGGAAAAAAGAAAAATACGTATCAGGTGGTAGGGCCTAGAGTTACAGCTTAAACCCCACGAGGCAGATTTTAGATAACATGGAAATTTGCTGCAAGAAGGAAATTAGTTTCTAACAGCACACAGAAATACAGCAAAAGCCTGCTTTCCAGCCCTCTGCTGCCAAAGGATACAGCTACTTTCTCGGAAGTCGCCAGCCCATCTTCAGGAAGACGTGCTACCAACAAGGTGTACCCATACAGGGGGGGAGCTAAACCTGAACAATCAAGATGGTTCATAATATCAGTTAGAGAAAGTTCTCCAGAAATACCACACCCACAGCAATTTTCTATTCTTGTTCTCCAAAATATCCAAAATTTTAAAACTTAACCATGAAAATGCAAAAACTGGTTTACTTAAAAATAGCACAATAACTATCCAGCTTCTGTGGTTTTTTAAGAGGAAAAACACATTTTCAGTGATCAGAAGTGTGTTTAGTATACACTTACAGCTAAAAACAATTTAAAGGCCAACACCTTTTACCCAAATGTTTTAGAATTCTTCATATTTTATACTACCTTATAAATGTTGATACTTAAAATCTCACTCTGTTCTTCACATAGAATCTATCATTATGTCCTAGTTCAAAGCTCTCTTATAAAATCATCTGCAAAGACTGCTCTCTGAAAAGTGAATAGCAAGAACATTGTACTTACAACTCTTAGAGGGGAACAGAAAGTTATGACCTTAAAACAAGGGAGGAGACAAACACACTTTCCCTTCCCTGCCTTACTGATCAGAACAACTTCCACCAAAAGGCCACATTCTTGTATTCATCCCTCTTCTTTTCTTCCAGAACTGTTGAAGCATTCACAAATCACAAATATATTTGTGAACTAAGTAAGTAAATTAAATAAATTTAGGCTAGAACACTTGGACTACTATTTTCTAATGATGAAATAAACTTCAGTAGCTGAAGGGCAAGAATTCTGGCTAATGCAGTCATTACAGCCTTTTGATAAGACAACCCCTGATAAACTGGGCATGGTTTCCCTGACTTCTGGGGAGGGGGAGTTTTGTTTCTGCTTTTTCTGGGGTTTTTATTTTTTTGTTTGGTGGGGTTTGGTTTTTTGGGGTTTTGGGGTTTTTTGTTTGTTTTTTGGGGGTTTTTTTGGTTTTTATTTTTTTGGTTGGGGGAGGAATTTTGGGGTTGGTTTATTTGTTTTGGGATTTCTTCGAGAGAGAGAGGGAGTACATGTGCTATAGTTCTCATAACCTGCAGAAATCTGCAAAATATTAAAACAGTGATGTAGCTCATGCATTCAAACTTCTCTGTAAAACCCTCCAGTATTCACATTTCATATTATTTAGTCCAACAATAAATCTGTAGTTAATGTAGATGGAGCAGGGTTTCACAGAAAGGCTTTTCATTCTTTGGGTGACCAGAAAACTTGTGCAATATGCTAAATATAGACACTATAGACCAGTGACCTGGGCAGAATAATTAGAGGACTGAAACTTCAGGAAGGGTCCAAATTTAAGTAAGGAAATATGTAACAGCTGTACTTCAACTGCACAATAACAAACTTTTTCAATGACAAAGACCCTTTTTGTACATTTTGCCATTTCCTGAACAAGCCTTCAGAAGAGACAGGAAGCCTGGCCATGCGGCTGCACAGTTGCTCTGACACTGGAAAGAATAAAGAATTGCAGTCATTATTATTTTAAGTTATACTACCAGAGCAGAATCTCAGTTCTTTTATTTCTAATGATTCGAACCAGCTTCTATAAACTCTTATTGAAAACGCCTCTGACTTAAATCACGTGATAAAATAAGATTCTGCTGGCAGACCTGCTTTCTCCTGCTCTCACATGCACACATCCCCCAAAGAAACCAATGCAGCTCTTCAAACGCTTGCTGTGTTGGAGGAGAAAGGGTGAGAGCCGGGTTATATCATAGACACCCACTCTAAAACAGAAAACAATATGAACAGCAGGAAGGCAGTTTCCATTCTTACAAAAATATGTCTTAATTAATTTCAAAAAGCATTAGTAAATCCCATCCTTTTACCCAATCATTTTCTTATATTAGCTAGGCCAATCTAAGGGTGTGTGTTACAGTATCAGCATTCAGAGACAGGGAAAAAAAAAAAAGGCAATTTATCCAGTTGTTTATTCATAACTGGTCCCTGAAGGACAGCTACTGAACAAGTGTTGGCAAGCCCCTCTGGAGCTGTGCCTGCCCCCAAAACCTCTCCAGCACGGCACAAGCTCAGCAGCACACGCGTGTGTGGCACTGCCCTGCCAAAAGCAGTGACACACACACACACAGACTCCTCATGTGGCCCTTCGGCAGGCTCGCTGCACAGCAGCCACAGGAGGCACCCAAAAAGCAGCAGTGCTGTGTGGGCAGACGCTCCAGAGGAGGAGGGAAGCCTCCAACCATTCCCTCTGGCCTGAGACAGACAAGAGCAGATGCAATGAAGCTCCCCATCCCTCCCCGGCTGCCCGGGTGACTCACCAGCCATCCCACTCGCCCTGTCTTCAGCCTGGCAGGGCTGGAATAAGGGACTTGGTGGCTGGCCCTGCTGGATTTGTGTGACTGGCATTCACACAGCTGGCTTCTCATAGAGCAAGCACTAAATTTTCATCCTATAAACCGCCTTCCATCAGAAAACAAAAGCTACTAAAAGGTCAAGTGAGAAACCATTGACAAAACCACTTCTGACACAGTTCATTCTCATAAGCCAGTCATCTGCAGACTCAAAATACAAATTTCTTGTTGTATGATAGTTACTAGAATTCAGTGTTGAAGAGGAAACATTGGCAATTCTGCTGGTCAGTTTTCCTCCCTATACCCATTGAAATCACTTCGTATATCCGATCAACTTTAAATGGGTTGGGTGTCAAATATTTGACTCTCTAAACTTCCAAGATGGAACATTATATAGTACATCTTTAAAGGCAAATTACTGTAATCAAAGCACTTGCTTTTGTCATTAAATACTTTTTTTTCCCCTAAACCTTTTTCCTTCCCAACACTATTGCTGTTTGCATTTTTCACTTCAAAAGTGGCATCAGAGTTGGCAAAATATGCAAGAAAAGCCCCACAGATAGAAGCTTACTCAAGAGGAGCTGTATGTTTAACTCCCAAACATAGCAGTAGGATGAATCCTGCTATCTGCTTTAAGGAGGAGGAAAGGATTATCTTTCCACTAAAGGTTCCTTGCAAAGACAACAAGAAAAAGTGCCAAATAATACCAAGAGTTCTGGCATCAGGCTGTGAGGATACATACTTGCCCACAGGCAATACCATGCAAGAAATTTGCCCCACATCAGGTAGTTGCTGGGTGACCTAAATTACCTCATTAAGAACAGGATCCTGCTTGTCTCAGCTTCATCTGCCCAGAAATGAGGCATCTCCCCAGCAATGACAGATGAGCAAGGCAGCCTGTCTGGTGCAGGTCAGCCCCTGAAAACACCTCTTCAGGGAGAGCAGAGATCCCCCTGCCTGCAGCTCCACCAGGGACACTCCATCCTTCTTCTTCCAGCGGAAGCGGGTTTGAAGCATTCAGCATACTGCACCCAAGAGCCTGATCTATTCAGCCTCCTGATTTCTGTAACAATGTTCTTTCCTTTTTCTTAAGGCATATGATGATGCACATTCAGTTGGGTTAATGTATAAAGTTTTTATTTTGTAGCCATAGAGCTGTGAAATAAATAACTACTGAAATGCATTCCAAGAGATATCATGACAGCATTATCTAGGAGGTGTTTTGTTTTCTTAAATTTTTTATTAATTCATTCCATCACCTATTCCAAAATACCTGATGTATATGTCTAAAATGAAGGCTGAAACATAAGTAAATTATGTACTTATTTATATCAATAGTATTGCCTGACTAATCATTAGACTAATGGTTTTTATTGCATTCCTTTGGGCTGAAAGTTATTTTCGAGGGGGGGAGGGGGAGTTTGCTCCAGGCTTAGTCCTTGTATGCCAAGTTTCAGTCAGCAATGAATTTTAATGGCAAAGTTATAAACCCTTGAAAGCCAAAATTTATAATGGAAATGCTGACACAGTAACAGCTATAGCTAACAGCACAGGTGACACCACTCTAATATATTGATTCTTTGCAGTTAAACTATTCCTAGGGGCTTAAGATTTTGTGCATTTAGAAGTCCAACAAAAAAGATTTCTGTAATTGCATTCACTCGGGTTTGAAGTCAAAGACTCTACATATGCACAGCCCACTTTCTCAAGAACCTGAAGTACCTGATCAGTAGGACGTGCCCCAGGTTTGGGTGTTGTTTTCAGTTTGGTTTTTTTCAGCAGGTCGACTGTTTTGGAAAAGTACAGTGACGAGAAAAACCTAACAAAGAAATATGAGCAGAGGACAGAAAGAAGAATGAATATACAGCTTGAAGACTAAGAAATAGCAGGTGAAGAGGAACAAGGAGAAGAAAAAGGTATTTTAAAACAGCTACAAATTGTAATTCTGAGCAGGAAGTGGAAAAGAAAATCCATGTTAATGAAAGAACAGGAAAAAGTGCACAAGGGAAGAAGAGCACTCCTGGAAGACAACAGAGCAAGCAGATAGAACCACAGAACTGGAAAAAAGAAGAGGGGAAAAGTATTTTTTAAAATAAACCTAACAAAATCATTGCTTGGATAAAAGGAGAGAACAGGCAGCATAAAGAGCAAATAACCAGACTCATAAAAGCCTACTTTTGTTTTTTGGGGGTTTTTTTTGTTGGTTGGTTGGGGCTTTTTCTCTATCTTCCTTCAAATTGTACTTCATTTCTCTGGCAGAAGTCCAAAAATTCTCTCAATGCCAGAAAAGAGGTGACCAAGACATTTTGCACTTTCAGCTGAAGTCAAACAGCTGCTTGTTTTAAGGTAAATCCTGAAACTAATAAAGGACTTTTTTGATCTACCTGTCTGAATTGCAAGAAAATATTGCTCATATTTGAGATTCTGTGTTAATAAATGTCACTGCTATCCAAAATGACCATATAAATGATGCTGGGGTGTTTTCAAAGCAAGATGGAGAGATTCACAAATAATCAAAACACTCTGCAGGAGTCATTTCTGAACATATGCTCACAAAAAATACAGCATATGAAACTGAAGCTCCAGATGCTTACAGGTAAGCATAGTATTTTATGCTGTACAGGAAGAGGGATTTGCTGTTTGTTTTTAATAAACAGCATATAAACAAAAGAACAATACATACATTGGAATTAGGAAAGAGGAAAAAATAGTATGATCTGGAAAAATCCAGACCAGGGACATGGCTGCAAAGGCCAGCACAAAGCAAGCTCCTTCTGCAGCATTATGAGGCTTTGAAAACTTCAAGAAGGTGAAAGTGGGTCCCAAGGTTCCTCTCGATGCTCCACATTCACAGCTATTTTTATACATCACCCGAATTATGGAAGAACTATACTTCAAGAAGAAGCCTTTTCTCTTTCCATAGGTTAAGATAATGAAGCATTATTTTAAGACATGGAAAAAAGCCCCTTCCCTTCCCTCCTCCCTAGTCACTGCATTTTATTTAAGGACATTTATCCTGAAGTTAATAGCTCTGACTGTCACCAGGCCAAACAGCCATAAGCAGCAGTAATTCTTGAGCAGCTCTGAAGCTCAGCCTTAAATACCAGCGGAGTCCTGTGTGTTGAGCTCTCCCTCCCAGTCAGGCTTATCCCGTGCTCCCACCACTATTACCCTTCTGCTTAAGAGCAAAGGGCTGCAGGGTAGAGGGTCAGGCCCTATGTAAAGCCTGAATTAAGTTTTCAGTCAATACTGTGGAATAGCGATGCTATTTCCTCTTAAAAACCCCAAAACACGGGTGAATCTGGAGTGCATTGAGCATACTACATGACAGGAAAATGCCCTTATTTAATCACTGAGGAAAAAAAATGGCATGCAGGTTTCTGCTGGTGTGCTACTGTAACATTTGGCACAATCTCATTGGAAGGATTGTGTCATGCTGACAGATTAATGAGCTCTAAGAGAAATGAACAGATAAATACAGAATAAGCAAGCGACCTGCACTGACAGAGTTGCTGCAAGTAAAGGCTCTGTGTCTCGCCTGTATTTGTCTGTGCTCAGCAGACTCAACAGATGAGAAAACATAAATGGAACAAAGCCAGAATATAACTTTACAGACAGAGATGATAATTTTATAAAAATTATGCTTCACCCCACCAATTAAACAGGTTTCATATACACTGAGAGAGAAGGGAAGAAATTCCCAAAACACAAGAAAAAAAACAAAACTGACTTAATAAATTATATAAGGGAAAGATAAATCCTCTCTTTCCCTTCTTTCTATTCATTTAACAGTAACTTTTTAACTCAATAGTACTTTATATTACTTCAGGTTAGTGATTTAACCTATCAAATTACTGTAACATACACTCTCTTTTCTATAGGAAGCTAAAAAAAGTTAGTTTCATGTTCTCCTGTGAGTTTAACAAGTAAATTGCTTTCTAATGCTTAGCCTATGCAAAAAAAAAGCACTAAATTAAACAGAGTAAGCAGGAAATGCTGGTACCAGTGGGATGCCTTGTGTTTATGATCTATTCCTGAATTGTGTTCTCTGACCAAAAATAACCTATGCTAAAGCCAAATAAGGAAATCTATAGTTCACAAATCTTTATAAAGTAGTTAAAACCAGGAGAACAATCTGAACTGCTTCTGACTACACCAGAAAATTGGAACAAATTATCAAGCTCAAGACTATTGAGAAATAAGCATTAAAAGGAAAATGTTGAAGTATTTCAGAAAGAATGAGAAAGAAAATTTTAGTTCCCATATCCAACTATTCAAAGACAACAAATCCCAAAAGCATAAATCTCATAGTCAGCCCAAGAAATGTGAAAAGCATGGATTACTTCTTATTTCAGTCAAACTTGTTTGTTCACCCCTAAATCAATAATTTTTTAAGATGTTTTGGAAAAAGAAAGTTAAAACTGAACAAAAAAAAATTGTAGTCCTGAAATGTTGGCACTTCCATGGTTTTCCAAACATGCTGTGCAGCTGTGAGTTGTTTGTGCTCTCTCAGGACCGCTAACAAGTTTCAGAGTATTGGATTCCTGTGATGAACTGCTGGAGACAGCCACAGCTGAGCCCAGGCAGTACCAGTGCAGGAGACCTCCGTGGTTATTCCCTTGGCACTGCCCATCCTTGCTCCTGGCAGCTGCCCACCCCACACAGCAGGAGGCTGGGTTAGCCCCAACAGAATGCTGCTCTCAACTTAAAAACTCTAGTTTGCGTTTACTGCATGCAGCTGAGAGCAACTGAAATGAAGGAGAAGTCTCACAGGGGTATTTTCCAGCTGAAAAGAAAGTCTCCTCAGGGGAAGGGAAGGGCAAACAACATCAGAATTTTATCATTTTGGTCACCTGAGTTTAGCTCTTCTCTGATCCTGAGCTGACATGAGCCACGCAGCAAAGGCAGAGCTTACTGTAATGATAACAGCATGCAGAAGGTAACACCAATTATGCCAACCATGATCTTAACTAATTATCAATTCAACAAGATGAATGCAGGAAGGCAGAAGTTAGAGACTATCACAAGTGAACAGTGCTACACACCATCTTCCTGCAATTTTAAGGATATTTGGATCCAGAAGTTCAGAATCAATCATTTAGGTTTAAATTATATGAACTTTAAAACCATAGTGTCCAACCATTAGCCAGGGACTGCCAAGTCCACCCCTAAACCATGTCCCTAAGTGCCACATCTACACATCTTTTGAATATCTCTAAGCAGGTATTTCTGATAAGCAAATTTTATGAGAAAGAAGCTCCTTCACATCCTGCAATCCTCAGTTTTTTACCTCCTCTAGCAACAGAGGTACCTGGCACTGGAGATCGACCCTGTCACCTTTGCATTTGGTGGTGTTAAACACAAAGGGAATAAACTAAGTTCAAAGACTCAATTCAAGCAAGAGCAATGGACAATGAAACAGTGCTGGCTCACATAAAGCAGCCTTCCACTTCTGCAGAGCTGCAGATACGCATCTCTAAAATATATTAACTAAGGCAAAATAACAACATACCACCACAGCCACAAGAGCCCTAAAATAGGACCCTCAGCAATAATTGTAACTAGACATTGGTTATTTCTTGGATTATGCACTCAGAAGATTTCTATTTCAGATTTCTTTCTGTTTATAGTCTATGCCCTAAGAGATCATTAACATCACCAAGCTATTCTCTGTTTAGGTAGCAGCAGCAGCTTCTTTCTTACTAACAAAATATACTGATAATTGAGAAATGAAAAATTCAGGCAAGATTGCCTCAGCAGTTCTTGGGTGCTTGGCAACTATTCTAACACACTCTTCCATAATACCATTATTATGATAAGAGATTGTGATTCTTAAATAAACACACAGAACATTCAACATAACCATAAGACACAGCTGATAATCACAGTGAAGTTACTTGCTTTTGCTCAGAAATATTGGGTGTGGTGTGCTATGTGTACAGCAGGTGATAACGCAGCAATAAGTAAAGCAAGGTAAAAGCAAAACATCTCAATGAAACCTTTGAGCCTGAGGATGGATCTTTGAGTTGCATTTAATAGCAAATACTTCAACATTGCAACAGATTATCCCAAAATTTTCATCATACTTTCACAGCAATGGCAGATCACCCTTTCAAGGCTTCAGGGGAAGGAGGGAGAAGAAAGAGGAGTGCTTATGATATTTTGTTTAATTCTGTGATGCATTTTAAAGTCTAATGGCAAGGTTGCAGAAAATTCACAGTGCATGCTATAAGAGAAAAAAGGTTTAGCAAGATCACCCAGTGACATGATATATTTGGCAACTGAAAATTCAGGATCCTTTGGCCTAAAAAAATGGGAAGGAGTTGTGCTCCCCCTGCTTCCCATAGAAACAGGGATATTCCCTGCATACCAGACAGCCAAGGCTTGGGGCATTCACAAACAGCACTTAAAAGTTTATTGGCAGAAGTCAAAGCATCTAGCTAGCTGATTATTTCTTTCTGTGTCTCCTAAAACTTTAAAATTTCTGGTCTCTTTCTTTTTTATGAGGACACTGCAGAATGCTTAATTAGGAAAAGTGTGAGTTTGTTGTGTTGGGAGGTTTTTTAATGGTATTTGATGATTCTTTTGAGTCCTCTCTGGGCAACAATTCTTTTTTCTAGTTAGTTTCAAAAATATCATGGGTTTTGTTTGCTGGCTTTTGGAGAGAACTAGCTTTAAAATTATTGTGTAGGTATATTCTCTTCTCTAATCTGTGCCTTGTTGAGGGTCCTGCCTGAGGTTGTTGTAGCATTACAGTTGCTTTCAGTTTCCAGGGGGTGCACTAAGGCAGGCTATTAAAATGTAGGTATTAGAGTAAGAAAAGGCAGGTGGGTTTTGCTATTAGACCTAGGAAGTAGTTTTAAGCCAAAGATGTGTTTGAGAGCCAGAGTTATTACAATGTTTTCCACTGTCACTGTCTATCTTTAACAAATAGCATCTCCCCAAGTAGTACAGACTTCCACATTTCCAAATCTCCATCATCTAAGTGAACTCAAAGTTCCTAAGACCCAAAACAAAAATGGAAGCATGCATCCAGCATTTCCTTGGTTTCACAATTAAACAAACTGTGGAAAGTTCATCAGTGGTCTCTATTTTGACCAAGCGTCTCCAGAAAACAAGGGATAGAACCACCAGCAAACCCAATGAATCTTCTCTATTTCACAGAGCAGTCTCCTCTTGGCATTGTGAACACAAGAGAGAGGTTACACACAGGTAAAGACAAGTAAAAAAGTTTTGGCAACTGTGGAAGACAGTATCTAGTGGTAACATGACTACATTTTGACTGATGGTTTTACAGACACAGCAGAGCAATTCCTGCTATCATGGTAATGCTACCTGTGGCTACTAAAACCCTGAGAAGGTGGAAGTCAAAAAAATTTATCTTTGTCTCTTTGTTCCTACTCTAACGAGTACATCATGGGATAAAAGATGCATCAAAGTCCTGCCACATACTCAGGACTTTATCAGAAGTCTCTTGGTATTTTGGGAGGTTTTCTTTAAACACCTAGCACAGCAATCATACCAAGTAATTAAATGAGAAACTCGGCTTTCTCAAGCCTGTTATTTGTGGAGAAGAGTTCTTAAAATAAAGATTTCCAGTACCACATCACTGACCAAGGAAAAGCTTTTCAGAAGGCATATAAAATGTAATAGTTTTATCATGCCCACACAAAATGGATCAACCCCTCCTGAGAGAGAGCAGCCTGAAACCAGTGGTGCAGCCACTCATCTGACAAAACTCAATATCCTGCTAAAGCCATATAGCCTCAGATCCCACTTACAACAAGATAAGTTGTTTGGGAAGAGCTGATTATCCATGTGTGTAGGAGAACATACAATCTTCATTAGAAGAGAGGTCAGAGATGGTCAGCAGTCATCTGCATGCTACATCTCTGCATTAAACTATTAAAATATGATGGGCACTGCCTATGATATCATTCCCTAACCTTGTATATTGTCACTGCCATCTGTTTCTGGGTCTGAGAGAATTCTTTTTTTTTTTTGCCAGTTTTCAATTTCAGTGTAACAACTTTCACAAACAATTCAATTAAACTGATACTTTAGTAAGATTTCACAAGAAAATATTATATGTTACTCCCCAAAATCAAGTTAGAGTTCATGAACTTCAGTCTCCTCCTCCTATCAATGTGATAATTTTGACCGAATACGGCTTTCCAGTTTTCCTGGCCCAATTTCCACATTTATGTAACTAAACTATTTAAGAGCTATGATTCTGTTACCCACATAAGCAGGTTCTCATTCATATTTCTCTTATTTACATATGCACAGAATCACAGAATATGCTGAGTTGGAAGGGACCCATGATAAGGATCATCAAGTCCAACTCCTGGCCCTGCACAGCACCATCCCAAGTGTCCCACCAGGTGCCTGAGAGTGTTCCCCAAACACTTCTTGAACTCTGTCAGGCTCGGTGCTGTGACTACTTCCCTGTGGAGCCTGTTCCAATGCCCAACCACGCTCTGGGGGATGAACTTCAACAAGTGAAAGTGATGGATTCCAATGAGATGCTGAAAAGCAGTGCCACAGAGAGGGCCCTGGGGACAGGCTGAATCTGAGCCAGCAGTGCCCTGGAGCCAGGAGGGCCAACCCTGTCCTGGGGGGCATCAGGCACAGCATGGCCAGCTGGGCAAGGGAGGGGATTGTCCTGCTCTGCTCTGAGCTGGGGCAGCCTCACCTCCAGTGCTGGGGGCAGTTTTGAGCACCACAATATAAGAAAGACATTAAACTGTTAGAGTGTCCAAAGGAGGGCCATGAGGATGGTGAAGGGCCTTGAGGGGAAGTGATGTGAGGAGGGGCTGAGGGCACTTGGTCTGTTCAGCCTGGAGGAGACTGAGGGGAGAGCTCATTGCACTCTGCAACTTCCTCATGAGGGGAAGAGGAGGGTCTCTCACAATGATCTCTTCTCTGTGGCGATCAGTGACAGGATCCAAGGGAATGGTCTGAAGTTGTGTCAGAGGAGGTTTAGGTTAGATATTAGAAAAAAATTGGTGTATGTATTTACATGTAGACTAAAAACTGAGGCTCACCGAGTTTGATGTTTGGTTGCCCTCTCTCTGCCTTTTTGATAGGAAGGACAACAGACGACCTTTTCTTCCTGCTTCTCTTGCTCAATTCCCTATTTGTTTCACATTTCATTTAATATAATGGCCAGTTGTGTTTGAAATTCATTCAGATAATCTTCCCAAATCCTTTGGATCTAGATGGTTTTAACCTGCTAATTTACATGTCAGCTCTAATTTTTTTAATGGCACTCATAAAATCCTTTCCATGAGCAGCCAGGTTTGCATGACTGCCAGTCTCTCCCTTTCCTGGAACCTGCACTCTCTCATCAGAAGCATTTTGAGCTCACTCTTTACTGGCATATGACACCCACAGCCACTGCATAGTACAGAATATGTGAACTAACTATTCACACACACATAAGGTCTCTTTCTCATTTGGAACAGGATAATTAGTGAAAAATCTTTGATTATCTCAAGCATGCAACTTTTCTCATTTATAAGCAATGAGTTTAAATACTACTCTACATGCCTATAGTGTGCACTTTAGAAAAAATACCATGGACATGATATTGTATTTTGATGTCTGATTTTACATATCTGCACTATGAACAGCTTATTGTATAAGAATGCAGATACATTAATACCAAAAGAGTGTTGAGTTTTTTTGTTAAATGATCCCCCAGCAGCAGCTGCCCAGACACAGAGAACATGTGGTTCTGGACAGCAGGCCCTGTGACAGGCTAGCCAAACATCTCAAAAAGGAAGTTTTCAGTTATCACAGTCCAAGTACATAATTTCTACTGGAAGGATATTGCAATCTGCAGATTAACCATGAATTAAATTTATATTAAAAAATAATATCCTGCATTTTACATGCTAAATTAAAACAGATGTAATTCAAGCCTTTGAAAGTAATTTTGGCTGGTGCTTCATTTATATCAACAGCTAAAACACACACTTTCTCAGGCATTTATGCCAAATTTGACTGATTTTTCTGCTCTGTGTTTTAGTTACTGTTTATGCTTTCCTGTTGCAGTTAGGAATATCCATTACACACTTGAACAGCCAATGCTATGAGAAAGCGTGTGCTTTTTCTTAAGCCTAGTGGTATTCCAAATTGTTATGTGATAATGGCAAAGCTCACAGATGCTTCTGCTGCACACTGCTACAGACCTTCTGTACACAGACAAACCCCAGCATGACCCACAGCTGAACTTGGCTGCAGCACACCCAGAGCACCCTCACAGATGGAGGAGCAGCCACCCAGCATCGTGCTCCACGTTAGGCTGAAACACCAGCGCGCTTCTCCTGCTACGGCACCTACGGTAAAGCCAACTTCAACAAACCTTTCCTCCTCAAAGGAGACTGATTTGTTTGGAGTTAAGATTCCTCGCATCCCCATCCCTCCTGTGCAAACACACAAAAGGCATTCCAGCCAAGAACCCCGTTCCTACAGCACAGTCCTGTACCAGCATCCCCAGGGAATCCCAGCCTCCTAACGTACGGGTTCAATTTCAGGGTCTTAATAAAAGCTATTTCTAAGTTCGAGAATCTGTGTCAGACAACAAGTTCTGGAGCTCACCCCTTCTAGTGCAAGTTCAAGGTTTCAGTCCACTTGCAAAGTTAAACAGGAGGAATTTCAAGTGCAAAAAACCTGTAAACTGCTGCAATCCTTTCCTTGTTTTGCTTGGCTTAACTGCTGAGTTACCTCCCCAAGCAGCCTGCTACAAGCTGTTAGTGGAATTGGAGTTTTAGATAATTTGGTGAGATCTTCCTGCAAAAACAGCATTGCTCTCCTCCTTGGCTTTGTAGACCCAACCACATGATGAAGTCACTCCTAAATGTGTGTACCACATACTCTAGGTATGTATGTACTTACACGTTGTCTATAGTTAACACTGACAGATTAGTGAGCAAGTTCCCCCTGAATTAAACCAAGGATGTCAACAGCAAATGCTTCAATGAGTCTACATTTCAAGAAAATGGGAACAGCTGCAAGCAGGAGAAGACAATCACAGCTGTCTTAAAGTGAATTATGTGGAAGGATTTGCAGACAAAAAAAAATGAAGTGGATTTAGAATAGCAATTTCTGTAAGTTTGAGATGTTTTAAATAAGAATAAAATGTATACTTTTTAGAAAGTTATGAGTCAGACTCTCCACTCAGTTGTATAAGCAAAAATTTTAATTCATCCCAAAGACATCAGCAGAACTGGTTTTTACACCTCTGTGGATTTGAAAAAGTAGAACTTGGCCAATTTTTTTTTTTTTCTAAGAGGAAATATGCCTTTGCATGTTGACTGGTAAAAACAAGACAAGATATAGATGTAAAATGTTCATGTCCACTCTCTCAATATTTACAAAATAAATATTCTCTTCAAATCAGTAAAATTCAAAACAACTATATGTGATAATGTAAACATTTCCCTAATGTGAAGAATATGCAAAGGACCTAATGCAATCTAGTTTTTGTCCTATGAAAGTGTCCAGATTCAGGTTATACAGGATTTTCTGCAATCTGATCCAGTGAAAGATGATGCTGCCCATGGCAGGCAAGCTGGACTAAATGGTATCTTTACATGTCCCTTCTAAAACCAAACCATTCTGTGATTCCATGACCAAACAGAAGAAAGCATCACTGTTCTCAGAGTGGCTGTTTCAAAACTACAGTGCTCTGTATGAACAGTGTCCACTACAAAAAAGACAACATTTTATGCCACGTTAGGAGGATTTTTCTATAAGAATGTCTAAACAGGGAAATAAGAGAGTAAACCAAAATATGAAAGCTACTCAAAGCAAGTCTGAAATCATCAGACATTCTCCTAATGAACAAGTCACACACATGTTTGACCCACACTAAGCTTTACCATGAAAATCTCTACACCCCTGCTGTGGAGATTCAGACACTCCTAGGTCTAGATCCTCGCCTGGAGCATAAAACCAAGGCAGTACCAAGCCCTGTGTCAGGAGACCTGCACTGCAGGAAGGACCTGTGCACCCAAGTCCTGGAACTAGTTTCAGATACAGGACCTGGAGCATGGTTTTCTTCTTCATGGTGGCAGTGCTTACATGCACTGAAATTCCATGTTTACCATTACAAAGCAGTGGAGCTGGGCAGTGGTCCCCTTTGAACAAACAAAAGCTTGCATTCCATGTTTTGTACACCTTTTCCAAAGCTTCACAAAATTCTAGACTGCCAAAGCATCCAAACCTCATTTTTTGCTTATTTTCACTCTTCTGCAGGAAGGACAGCATGTAAATCAAAACCTCTCTGCTTTGCCTGCCATTTGTGGATTTTTAATAGATCTTGGGGTAATAAATACTCAACTTTTCCTTATGATAAAGGCTCTGTTTTGAAACATAGAAGGCTCAAAACTTGCAATACACTCCCCAAAGAAAATAAGATGAAAGTTTTAAACTAGTATGCATTTGGAAAGTTCTGAGTAGTCAGCACTTTCCATCTGCAATGCATATTCCTATTTTTATTGCATTCATTCCATAGAAGAAACACCTACCCTCACTGCATTTCTTTTCCCCAGCTTATCAGTGCACGCCCTTGACCAAAGTACAAAAAAAACACCATTTACCAACACTCTGCAGGTGAAAAACTATTCCTCTGTATAAATTATACATCTTGGGAGCTCAACATTTCTTTCATGCTGAAAACCTATTCATGCCTTCCCACATCCGTGGGCTAAGTGGTTTGCTCCAGCCAGGGGGGCCGACAATTGCTGATATTTCAAGAAACCTAATCTCTTAATGTTTGGGATCAGACGAAGGGGGTGGCCATAAAAGAGACAGCTTGAAACAGGCCTAATCTCCAGCATATCTGAACCTACAGATGGCAGAGGCTCTGAGCTGCCACCAACATAGATTCCAGCCTGCCTGCCCCAGGGTGGTCTAAGCAGAGCGGTTCGATCGCACATGGAAATCTCTCACGCCGATATTTCTGTCCTGGACAAGTAAAGAAAGGATTGGTGCTGGCTTGAATCGAGGATGCACCATTTCCATCAGACAGCAGGAATGCAAGGCTGCCTACCAGACAATATTCCTGCTCAGTCCTGCTCTGACCATGCCTAAATTCCTACTTCTTCGTTTCCAGACCGCCAGTTTCCTTAGGTCTGCCACCTCACTGGTGACTGTGCCTGACGATTTCCTGACCGGACAAACTCCAATTTACAGCCACAGACACACTGTTGCTTTTTACAGAGACACTGAGCATTTTCTCAGGCAGATGCAGCACTGAGCAGTGCTGGGACACAGAGCAGAGGCTCAGCTTTCCCATTCAGACCACTCCATACCCTGATACATAAGGGTACATACCTTTGTCTCTCCTCCAGAAATAAGCACTACACTCTTTCATTCACTGTAAAATATGAGCATTTCCGCCTCACCTTAACTTGTCCCTACTCTGTGCTAATTGTAAACGTTCTAAAACAAGTTTAAAATTTCAAGTTGAATTTTCAGTTGACTGCAAACCAAACCTATGAGTCAGCACATGCCCCCAAAGACCAAAACCAGTGATATACAATGTGCAACACAGCCCTCCTGTAGTGGTCCCTGAAATAAGAAAAGAGACTGCCCTGACTGTTTGCAGAGCAGCAGTGTAACCAGAATTAAAAAGTTCCAAGAGGGCTGATCTGAGGAGCTCAGAGCCCAAGAGAGGGCCATCCTCCCTGGAACACAGCACATCTGCAAAGCAGGATGTTTTCCAGCAAAGAGCTGATGTGTTTTTCTGGTGAGGAAGCAGGAGGCGTAAGGATTATGGTTGCTTTTGAGGGCCCTGGGAAGGTGGGGGAGGGAGGTCAGGCACATGGGGCACGTTCACACAATTATCCAGGCACGAGAAAAAAAAAAAAAAAACTCTTCTGATCCCTCCTTCAGCAGAACAGCAGTGGTGCAGAGCACGCCATGAATTTACTGTGTGGGAGTTGTTTCAGCTCTCTCAGGGAGCTTTTTCTGCCTATACTGCATATACTGGGTTATGTGTCTGGTGTGTCTTTCATTAACTTATAAAGCCCAAATTGAGAGAAGGCTTATGGGAGCTGGGGAAGTGACAAAGCAAAGCTGATTTCCCAATTGGCACTTCAGGAGTTAAACTGAATTTTTCAAAAGTACTCATCACCATAGACTATTTAATAATAAATTAGCTGAAAGGGAAAAAAAAGTGAGTTAAGGCTATCACTCCCCATTTAACTTGATTTAACAGGTTAAAGGTCAGTTTTTAAATACCCCAAGACAGAAAGACTTTTGTTACCAAAGTTTCTAACACCAGAGCCCATTCTGACTGGCTCAATCCTCATACCTATAATTAAAGTGTAGATTACAAGGGAAAAAGCAATACAGAAACCACTGAACAGAAAATCAACACGATAAAATTAGTTCCATGCTCCTATTAGAAATCCCCTCTAAATATCCCACAGCTGGCTAAAGAACCAGCACCTAGCTGTACACCTGAAAGAATCCAAGGGCAGTGTTTGGACAAAAAAGGGCCAAAAATGTCAAGACGACAAATTTTTGTATTTGCCAATTACTGAATTTTCATTTCAATATCTGTGGTAGAAATATATACTTGTTCTACAAAAATTTGTCCTTGAAGAAAGTAACTGAAAGCATAAGCCCAAAACCAACACAGAAGAGTGCAGGAGCTTGTCCTGGAAGAGATAGGCTGGAGACTGGCTATGCAACCACACGGCAGACGACCAACTCTGGCCCTCAAGAAGAAGCCACAGCTGATGACATCCAGGCAGCTCATGGTGAGGAGAAAAGGACTCTCAAAGGACCAACTGGGAGTGGCCATGCAGAGCAACAGCCCGTGGCTGGCCAAAAGGCTTCTAGAATGTTCTATGAGAGACCATATATATGTGCATCGGCCCCACTTCAGGGTCTTCTGAAGCTGCTTCTTTCTGTTTTGTTTTGCACCCTTGTATGTGCCCTTTTGTTTATTTAATAAATATCTTCAGTTTTGGCACTTCAGCTGCGCCCATCCCTCCCTTGTTGCTGTGCCGTGCGACCACAGCATCGCCGAGCTCCCGAGACCGGGGGGTTTCCCTGTGCGCCCTGCAGAGCCCTCGGGTGTTGTTGCCGGCCCCTCTCTGGCTGCTCCGATGCCAGCCGGGTCACAGATCACCAGTGATCAGATGTGTGCCACAACAGAAGAGAGCAGACCTAAACCAGCAGCCAGAATGAGCCTGAAATGACAAGGAAATCCTCACCGCAGAAACAGAAATCTGTCATTTTCAAAGTTTTACTACTTCCTTTCACCTAGAGCTTCATGCACATTGACTGCATGTATCCACAACATCTGCAGTGGTTTTCATCACCTGCTGCCAATACCAAAGGATGCATTATTCCTCCTCATGACGACCACCAAAGCCAGCTTTAAGGACAAGGCTGTATTTTAATTGCTGAATCTGAAATTTACTGCTGTACCTCTCCCAAGCATTTCCACTTTAATAGTTTGCCACATGGTAGGATGCCTGAAAGAATTTGGAATCCACGATTGTCATCCAAAGAACAGTAGGTTGGACCAAAAATATGGTGGCTGATTTAAAGAAAATAATTCCTCCTATTCTGAACACATAAACTAGAGACACAGAGCCGTTTTCTTCAAAGTTCTGGTGTTAGACTCTGCTTTTTACAACAGATCAATGCAACTTTAAGACAGTTGTTTCACACTGTGGTGCAGAAGATACATTTTGCTTAATTGTTAAAGGTGAAAGTGGTTGTGATAGAACTTTTGTACTTACTGACCAAACCCTAAATTCTGAGGTGTTTAGATCTTAAAAACACACATAGTACTATTCTTCAACAAGGACTAAGTATTCTCTGGCAACATGAAAAGTTGCACTGATGCCATGGGCACCTTACTTTTACCTAGCAGCTTTACACTTTTTACCTTACTTTTACCTAATGCTGCTGAAGCAGTGGCTGAACAGCACTCCTGGGCTCCTGCAAGGGATGAGCTTGCAGGTGACAAATGTGAGTTTATAATAAGATGTGAACAAAGTTTCTACAGTCCTCTATAAGATCAGAGAGCTGTGATAGCACACAGGAGGTTCAGAGTATGGGAATTCACTTAAGTCAGAGGGCAGGAGAGCACAGGGAAGCTCTGCCAGGTCTACTGGCAGTTCAGTTCTCACCCTCTCTCTGCTGCTGCACTGCAGGTCTTAGAGGGAGGCACTTGTCTGCATCACTGGGAATACACAACCATTTAGCAACAGAAACAGAGATGATTCATGAATGCACACAAAGTGATATTTCCCATGGAACACAAGAGGCCATGAGTAGCCAATTCTAGAAATGAAAACTTTCTTGTATTTCTTTCTAGACATACTCACAGTGATTGTTCTTGGCAAAAACCACAGTCTTTAGGGCAAAGTGAGCCTATGAGTGGCCAAGCCAACACGCAAGCACATGACAGGCTTTTTTTTGAAACACATATTACGAGTCAAAAAGTCGAACCCCATTATTTGCTGTTGAGCAACATCACCACCATGACCAGTAGCCTTTACATAAGTTAATAAATAGACATGATATTAGCATTAATTTAAAGGAAAACTCTTGACAGTTTATTTCCACCATTTCCATCCCAGGTTTAAATTCCATCTCAGGTTTAAATTCCATCCCCTAAGACATTTGGGTTCTGATTTAAACTTCTACAGCCAACAGCTTGAGTAGAACTGATCAAAAAGTTTGTTTAATATTTCTGTTAAGTAAACAATTTTCTTGCGTGAAGAGTTTCTGAAAACTTGATCATTTTCCACCTGAAATGTGGGACAGCAGGAATGCCTCAGAGGGGTCCCGTTGCACAGTGCTGGCCTGAATTTCCAAAGCCCTGTCTCACCAGGATCATGACAAATAGTGGAAAACAGATCTCTTTCACCAAGGACTACTTTTTCATTCAGCTGATCACTGATTAGGCAAAATAACTGCATGTTATACTTGTGACAGAGTGTAATGACTGTGCACGATGGAGAGAAAAGAAAGTTCAAGACCTAAAGTTGATATCTAAGTGCCCACTCTCACAGATTCTCATAAGATTCAAAAAGCACTTTTGATGATTTTCACCATTTTTTTAACAGCTGCACTGCCTGAGCTTTTCAGAGATTGAATGTAATAGCTATAAAGTATTTTTCTGCTACTTTCTTCTCATTATAAATGAAACGCCCAAGCCATATTCATTCAATACCATAGAGAAAAGAGAAACAAAGAAGAAAAGAGAAGAAAGGTCACTGTCAGGCCAAGATCAAGTCTGGAAAATTTCAGCTTGAGACATAAGCATTTTAGGAAGTTATAAGCAAGTGAAACAATAAAGGAATTATAATTGAAACACTACAAGAATTTTAACTATAGCTCTTTCCATGCTAACCAAGTATTATTTAATGTATTTTACCAGCCTTCAGAAACTCTTCTTCACATGAATAATCTCTGCTTTCAAGATCACTACCAACCTCCTTGGAAAAGCAGAAAAAAGGGATGATTGGTACTGGCCACAGCTGCACCTGATGGAGATCAGCACAGCTCCCTCACTTTCAGTTACATCAGTGAGTCACAGGAAAAGCAACAAATAGGAAACAAACCAAAACTTGTAACAGCAGATCTAGTTTACTTCTGCACTGCTTCCCTCCCAGCACAGAAGTGGTGTCTCTGCCAGCCTCTCACCAGAGCAGCTGATTGAAATGTGGCCTGTTCTGATGCCTCCCGCATGGCTACGATTCCCCAGCTGAAGAGAACTGGATATGCAAATCCCAAGTTCAGTGGTTTTGTTCCCACCACTTCTGAGCACATTCCCATCGTGTCCTTGCCCTGCTCCTCACAGAATGGAATGAAGCCTAATCAAAATTATCCCTGCCTCTCCAAAATAGATTTATAAATGTGAACAGAATAAATGCACCTTTATTTTTCCCTTCACTGCTCCAAACACAGAATCTAGAAAGGGATCCTATAATTGCTGAATTCCTGTTGAGATAACCCTACAACTATCATTTTTCCAAACAGTGCTCTGCTAAAAATTTCAGACATCAATGAAAATTCTGTGACCCACCCCAGGCATTTAGCTGTCTACACCTACTGAAAAGAAAAAAAAAAAAAGAGGGAGAGAAATAAAAAAATGAAACAATGTTTCAAATTCACTCTACTTGACTCCAATTAAGAAGTGTTTGCGAAGGGCAATGCATCCAGTTTCTAATGCAATGTGCTAGAGGCACTGCCACCAGCATCTTCACTGAAGTTCTTTCCAAACACTGTGATACTGTGTTTCAGTCAAAAACTAGGTCATAAACTTCTCCATTGGAAAGCGTTTATAGCTGTTTGGACAGGATTATTCTGTTCAAGAGGTTATAATAATAAAGGAAGCTTGCAAGAATACTTTTTCCAAACTCTTGGTAGGTCAATGCCAGTTTGCAAAATTGGCTCATTATTATCCTTGTTTGGCTCCTCCAATCTCAATTTCTTGTTTGTTTTGACCTCCTTCTGGACAAATATAAAACTTACCGTTTCATCTATTTAACAGGAGGGAGACTATAGAAAAAAATCTCTCATTTATTCCAGTTCCAGAATCAGTTTTACAAAAACATTGTCAGAGTTTCAAGAAGCATTCAGATGTTAAGAGTCCTGCCAAAGTTTACAACCTAGTTATATCCTGCTACAGAAAAAAAAAATGTTAAAATAAAAAAAAACAACCCCTCTGTTTTTACAATTTTATACAAATCTCTGTCAAGAAACAATCCACCTCCACATATTCACATGCATCCAGAGGATCTGTGGATAAGCCTTATTCTCCTTAGTCTAATCAAATTGTCCAATTCACTTTCTCCATTTCCAAACTCCCTCAACACAGTTTTCTCAGCCACTCCTTCCTGTACAGGAAAACAAAACAGATTTGACCTCCCCCCCATATCTCCCTTTTGAAGGCTTAAATCAGCAAGCAAACAGTTCACCCAGAGTTTTGCAAAGCTTTTCCATATGAGGTGCCCTCTTTTGTTTCTCCATTAGACACCTGGTCATTTTGTACCACAAGCAAGTTCACTCTCCATCAAGCTCACAGAAGGGATTCAGGGGAAAACCTTTGCCCATTTTCTGGGGACTTGAGGAACAAGGTGCCAAACAGTTTCCACTAAGTGAGCAAGCTGGCTTTGTAATCTTTTACATGTTTTTCCATGAGTCATCAGAATGCACACAGTGGAGTCATCCTCAAGTGAAATAGCCTTAAATGATATGCTACATCCAGTTTGCCCTGTATCTCATAAGGTTTTAGCCCCAAATATGGACACAGAAGGGAAAATAAGGGCACTTGGGATAGAAAAAATTGTACAACATTCATCTGGTTCTGTAATTACTTATTAAGTCCAAGATCTCCACTGTTTTCAACAGAAACAAAAATCAAGAGCAAAAATAAACTAAACTTCTATCCAGCTGCATAAATTCTGTCTCCTAAATATCCTCTGCCAAGAAGGAGAATCAGTATAATTAAATTATCCTCCTTCAACTGACTCTAAGATTTTAGCTAAGAGCTGTTTTAGTTTCTGCCTGCTTTTACAGAATTTGAAATGCCTTTACACTGAAAAGTGTTGTACTCTGAATTCTGTAGTTAGCCCATTCATAGTCTCAAATTTTATGTTTTCAGAAAGGCCCACCTTCAGCCTTTTCCAATTCAGCAATCCTATCAAAATAGTTAACATCATATATATTGCATAGTGTTTTTCTGAGACTCCATCTAAGCAAGCCAGGTGGATTTATGCAATATTCACACTTCCTTCCATAGCCTCAATGCATCAGGTGCAATATGTCCAGTCAGGTACTCAGTATAATGATTTTGCTGCAAAGGCATCATTGGGCAATTCCTTTTTTTCTTTTAGTCCATCTAAAGTTTCTGTGAACCCAAAAGCAACGTTTTAAATGTGCAAGAGAAAAACAACAAGAAAAAGTATAGTTCAGTTCTGATTAATGGTGCTATATTTTAATGTCTTGCTGGGAGGCTCAACCCATTGAGTATGTATCCCCAGGATATTTTAAATTTATGGTAGTTTCTTCCACACAATCTTGAATCCTGTCAGGAAAAAAAAATGGCAGGATAACTGCTTAACAGATGACATAGCATCTTCTCTGTAGCCTTCTGTAACTCTAGGAGGTACAGAACATAAACCCCAAATTACTATTAAAATCGTGGGAAATAAACTAAAAGATGAAAGCAAGACAGGTCTGAGCAGCTGCCTCAAACCTATTCATTAGGAAGGCACTAGCAGTGGGAGGGCCACAGAAAGCCTGCAGTTTCATTTCACTTCAAGGAGATTTTAGTCTAGCTGCTTTTTCAGCTCTCTTTAAAGCTTTGCACCCATCATCCTTTCCTACCATCCCACTGGAGCAGAAAAGGCTCATCTCAACTCCTGAGTATCCTGGCATGTCAACCTAGTCCCCAGGTTAAACGAAATTAGCAAGGAGGAGGTTTAAAACTAACTTCAGGGACCATTTGCTTCCTCGCTTCTGGAATTCAGCTGGGGTATCTGCAACAGTACAAAGTGGCAGAGCCTAAAAATCCTCCTGAGATCAAACCATAACCTCACAAATCCACAGAAAGGGAAAGCATAGCCAAGACTACTCAACAAAGAAGCCAGCACAGGCTCAGATGTCCATGTGTGGAGCATGAGAGGTTGATCTGGGAAGCACTCACATGGTCCACTCTCCTCTCTTGGCACCAGCTGTCAGTCCCTGAACAGGACAGGAGGCTGCTATGCCTTCCCTAAATCTCTATGCCTAACCTGGTCCTTGATCCAAAGACACTGACATTTTCATGTGTTTTCCATATTTATGCTCTTGCACCCTGCAGGTTGGAAAATCAAGTAAACTCCAGGGCCATTTCTTTGTATATTTTGTGTCCTTGCCTTGAGACAACTCTTTAACACTGTACCTACACACCTGGCTCCAACCTGAACACAACGCAGTCTCCACCACGTCGATCTTCACAATGCTCTTACAAAGAAAGAAGAGATGAGAGCATCCTAAACCCCATATGTGACTCGAAACAGCACTTACATATAAGGCCCAGCCTTTCACTGTAGCTGAAATGTGCACTCAGCAGTACCCACCTTCAGTTTGGAGCACTGCAGCTCTACCCTGCCAGCACAACAAGGTGATCCTCAGGCACACATAAAGCTCAATGTTGCCCAGGGCATATCAGAGTTGTGCAAAAATAAAAGTACTCTGGACACACTATTTTCTCTACCAGAAATACAAGCATATTGGTACGTAGGCACTTAGTTCCCACTGATACGGAAACTAAAGATTTTGTCCGTGTTTTCCCACGAAGCTTGTGGCACAGCAAGCATTAAATCAATACCAACTTTTGCTTGCCTTTGTTCAGGCTTTAACAAGCTTGCATTAACTTCCAAGATATCAAAAACTTGACAACTATATCCTGAATTGGCACAGCCTTAGAGAAGAAGTTAAGTTACCTAAACTACTCAAGAAATGCTGAAATTATTCTTATGTTCAGACCTAAAATTGTAACCGCTTATGTGAAATAAAATTCTTATGGAAATTTATACAGTAGCAAGGGTAAAGACTGTACCAGCAGCAGCAGCAGCTGTTACCAGGGTTACCAAATCTAGAAGGAAAACAAAAAACCTGCTGACACTGATTTACAGAGAGATATATGTAAACATTCATGTAGACAAGAGATTTATATTTTATATTCAGTGAATTTCAGTGGTGTAACATTAAATACTGCTACTATTGAAGCTGAACCAAAACAATGTGAGGAAAGTTAATGAACAGCCACACCAAGTGGCATATATCTGGTTTCTTACCTGAAGTGTGTTCTGTTCATCCATCCATCATTACTGCTGTCCCAGGGCAATGCTTCAGCAACCACATTAAAAGATCTGGTAAACTCCTAAGTGTTTAAAAAGAAATAGCATGTTACACAATACAAAAGCCACCAAATCCACTGCAAATAGAACAATAATACTTCAGAATTCAGTGTGACACTGAATTTCCAATGATTTTTTTTAGCTCAAATTATTTAGACTTTCTCCATACATTCAAAGTTGTGATACTTTCTGCTGAGGCAGAATCAGAACCACAAGTAACACAGTTACTAACAAGACTAATTATAGATGGAAAAATCAACATGACATGTAAAAATAGAAGAATCAAAAGAGAAACACAACCCACAGTCAGTTTGATGATTTGGCATCTATGCTCCATCTATGCATTCACTTATTGATATTAATTCACAGTAGTTCCAGAGAAGTTTTTCGGTTCTCACAGAAAAAGAAATACCATTTCCAAATTATGGTTGCATTTTATAGAAAGAATAACTTATGCCAAATGAGATCTTTCCTTAATATTTTTCCTTTCTTTTCAGTTGGAAAGCTCTGTGTTTAAGTCTCCAGGTACAAAGAATACTTTAAAATTCTGGACACAGCTATGTTTAGTGCTGCACTTTGACTTTAGAGCCACAACATGAGTACATTAAAAAGCTCTGCAACTTACATCAGTTAAATGATATCTCTGCAAAGTCTTCTTTGCAGATATACTGAATCAAATAGCAAATTGGAAAAAAATGTGCACTGCTAGTGTTACATGCATCTGCTTGATTAACAGTGATGATGCAGTCGGGAAATTAACCTTTCAGATTTCACACACTGCAGGTAACTCTCATGTCTGCAAGCATAGCACCATAAACTTCATGGACAAAACATGCTTTCTGGGGCACAGGATAATCCTTCTTCATCACAGCACACAGATGCGTCTGCTCTTACAAAGGACAGCATATTTTATTGTGAACTGTGTCTATAACACACATCTCCTCCCTGTTGCACATCATAAAACTATCTTCATCAGATCTAAGGTATGCAATCTCCACTCAATTTCCAGCAATCTGCGGCACCTGGAAGAACATTCTGATTTCTGCTGCTTCAATGCATTGCTTCCAATGGACAGCCCAGCTGCCTACTCCAGTAAGTGAGGCTTAGCAAAGCATCACTCAGGATAGGGCTACAACTGTGTTTGCCTGTACTTCATTTACAAAGAGATGAAGCTTACAAAATACACAAGCAGATACCCATCTCATCATCTACAAAACTTGAAATGTTTTATCTAATATTAGCTTTTCTGTTTTTCACATCACCCCAATTTTATATAACTGTCTAAAAGCCCAGAGAACCTCACCTCCAATTACACAGCAGAGGCTTCAGTGTATCTCCATGTTAAGAAATCACTTAAAATACAGCAGGATCAGGTAATATTCTTATTTCATTAGTGACTCCTCTGATATTTGTTCTGTTTATAAATTAAATCAATGAATCAATCAGATAAATGTAAGTTAGCCTTATCCAGAATACATCTCAAACTTGGTGTACATTCAAGCTATTATGTAGCTGTGGGAGACCCTAAATTACAGTTCTCTATTCATTTTTAAATCCCACTAGTGTGAATTCAACAATGAGCCAATGAAGACCCAACATGTATAGAGACACCTGACAGTTGTACTGTTACCTGCAGTGGCTTTGATCTACAATTTTCATCTTATAACTCTAAGGTTCTGAAAATCCAGCCAAAATATCAGCCAACTTTTCCAAGAAAATATGCTGTTAAAACTCGAGTCACTTCCAAAAGAATCTCTGCAATTTCTGCAAGGAGACCCAACATCACTGAAGAATGTAGGAAAAACAGAAACATCTGTAAAGCACAAACTGCTTACCTGAACATAAACCATTAAAAACAAAACAAAACAAAACAACCCATGATAAAATTAGTTGATAGAAGAGCATACCTAATTTATTTACCTGCAATTCCTAACTTTAGAGGATAATTGCCACTTGTGACTAATTAAAGCCACATTAAGTATTAAACAAGAGACCATCAAAAACATTTTGCTCAGAGTGCTAGAGCAAGGGTATAGTGGAGAACAAAAGTTCATGTGGAATTCTATTCAGACTGTGGCCCCTAGGCCATCCCTATGGACTGTTGGTAGTCTCTACAGTTTCAGAAGATGCTCCACAAAATAAATATGAAGAGAGAAAAAAACCAAAGACACATTCCTGGGCGTGCAAGCAAGAAAACTGGAGTGAAACAAAGAGTAGTTCACCAGTGAAAGTTGAGTGTGATTTTCATCTGGTCACAAATGAGAAACATTGTTGAAACAAAGCACAATGTTATCCATACATTTTTCTTTTCTCTGAAAAAAGAAAACAGTATTAGGTTACTTACTGATGAAAGACAGATTGATGAATACTTTTACAAGTTATATTTCTTTGAAAATATATACTAGGCCCATAAACGTGCCTCATAGGGGCAAAATCTTTGAAGCAAGACTTAGGAACACAAAAGCACAAGACAGAACCCAGAAAGCTTTCCAGTTCTTGGTGCTCAGCGTGGGCCCAAGCAGAACCTCAGACCATTTTTGGGGAGACCAAACTTCATGCCTTGGCTTAAACATCAGGAGCTCCCAGCAGGTAACCCAGATGGGCACTGTGGCATTTTTTAGACAGGGGCTCATAATGGTCACCGACCTACCAACCAGGACTTGTTCACCACCTCCAAAGCCCAAATGAAACAAAAGACAAAGCTAATATCAAGATTTAACCTTTAAAATTAGACAATCTGCTTGATTTCTGAAGCCAATCAGGGCAGTCACATTAGTCAATTTTAATTACCTGACTTCCTTCCCAAGGAAATGGATACAAGTATTGCTTCATCTACTCAGACAATAGAGCTGCCTGAGGCTGGCAGCCCTAAAATGCTGGGGAGAGAGCCAAGATCACTAGGATGAAAGTCCTTCTGCCCTCTCATTGCATCTCCATCAGAGACAGGAGAGCCCTGAAGGTTCAGACTGTTGTCCTGAGCAGTGGTTTGGCCCCTTACACCTCTTGCCTGAGTGGAAAGCAGCTGTACCACAGCCATCAAAGCCAACTGAGATATCACTGAGTGAGGAAGCCCCTGCCAGCAGCCCCTCTGCTCTCCCACATTCCTGACCAGGGTGCTGCTTGCAGATGAGACAATGAGGTCTATACATGCAACTGAAGAGAGGTGCTCACCCCAGAAATCCTCCTTTTCTGCCAGGAATCATTAAAAGCTGTTTGTGCTAGCTGTGGAAATCAGTCATGCTCTTCTGGAGCAGTCAGATGTATCCTGTGGGTATTGCTGGCTGCCAGGCTCCCTTCCAGCATCACTGGCTGCATGATGCCCCTTCTTCCTTCACACCAAGCAAATTTTTGGGGCAGAAGATTGTGTGAAATCCATCAGAAAACACTGTTTCTTTCATAAATACTATCAATGCTTCCCAAAAGAGCTAGGCTAGGAATTATTTTACAAGGAAAAGATCATTTGTAGGCCAGGGACTAAAGCACTACCATGAACTAGGTCAATCCCATCATTTGTTACTGTTCAAAAGTACAATAACAGCAGGGAGAGAGGGTCAGGGTGGAATAATCATTTGTTAACAATTTTAATAGTAAAGCTTTATTGGTTTTCCCTATGGATTCTCATAGTTATTATAGTGAAATTAAGTGTTTTTTCCTCCAAGTGAACTCTTGTTAATCCTTTTATTTAGGTTCAGAGCTACAGTACATGACCCTGCAAGAACATTCATCTACAGTCACAGCTGGAGCTGCAGACTCACTGGCTTGAAGGAATTAATTTCTTTGCAAGGCGGAAGCAACTGAAAAGCCAAAGGCTTATCTACAGGAAAATCTGAATTTCACCAGCTTGTACAAAGAACAGGACAAACCAAAAATCTGTAATCAGACACCTCATCAAAGAACAGATGGGAAAAAACTTCTGGCACATTAGAGGGATACAGTTTGGGGGGGGGAGGACTATTCTGATGGTTTGTCATACCACATAACAATCCTTAGGTTTAAAAAAAAATCTGAATTTTATAACCAGATTAAATTTTACTCCAATAAACTGCCACCAAGAGGTCATTCAGACTTCACAGTGCTTGACCCCAGCCACCCAGGCTTTCTATTATCTCATACCTTTGACAGTAACTTATTCATTTGCAAGACTTATCTGAAGCCAGTTATAACATTACCAAGTGAAAAGTCTGTTCTTGCTTCCCCTTGGTCGTCAACTTCTCAGTCCATTTTCTCCCATGTAAGTAAATAACAATAGAATTGTGTCAAGAATGCTGGAAAGACTGTATGACTGGGCATAATGGAAAAGATTGTCACCAAAAAAAATATTACAAAGTAGAACCTTAGCCATTGGGTCACTAATTGAAACAGGTCATGAGCAGGCAGAACTTAGAACGTGAGTGACAACCTGCACTCAGAATCTAAAATCTGGATTTTCTGCTTTTGATGGTATTCAAGAAAGTACAGCAAAAGCAGTTTTTAATAGTTTAATTTTCTCAATACAAAAAAAAAGGAAAAGAAAATTCAAAGATCAGTGTTCATATTCAACAGTTCTTACAAGAAGCCTTAGATAAGCATTCACCAGACACACCACACTCCTGTTTTATACAGAATGCAGTAAGACATTATTAACTTGATGGTGCATGAGTACAGTCAGCACCTTTCTAATTATATGAAAGTTTGACCCATTAAACTGATCAGAAATATTTGTATATCCACAAGCATTCACAGCAATTTATTTTGAGCATATTGCACTGAAATATTTACTTATGCTTTCTGAAGCTGAGCATCCCTGACACTTTTGAGACCTCAATATCTTAAATTTTTCAAATCATTGCTTTCCTAATCAAGGAATAAAGATACATAAAAGCTTCATTTAATGAAAATAATTTAGAGGCAGATTTTTGTTTGAGGAGAATCTAAGCACAGAAAACCCAGAGTACTTTTAATTCTTGCCTATATTTTAATCTAAGTATTGAACTTAGTTGCATTTACAATAGATTTCTAGCACATTCTCTCTAAGAAAATATTGCAGTCACACTGAAATTCTTAAAAGCCTCTGAAACAGCATGAGCAGGTCTTTACTAGTATTGTTAAATAAGTAGCAGCTGCCAATTAAAAGAAAAAAAGCCAAATAAATTTCAACTAATTTGATTTAGATATAGGATTTTTATCAGTATTAAGTGAAAATATATTTAATTAAATCACACCAATGATGGAGCATTCTCATTACACATTTATTTTATCCTACTAGTGCATTTAGCATAGCTGCCCTCAATAGGGTGTTCTCAAAGAGACACTACTTAGATGATTCAGGTCAGACTTCACTGATTAAAATTATCACATTGACATAGGGCATCCACTAAGGAATCCACACACAGGAAAGAGCAGGTGCTGTGCAGTCTTTGGAGGTTTCTCTGCTGCTCTCTTCTTGGGTGAGGAGGACAAGATCTCAGCAGTAAAGGCCAAAGGGAACACTGAGCCCCTCCACAGCAGTGCTGGAGGGTGGGCTGGAGCTGCCAAAGTTACACAGATCCTTCCTCCCACTACACAAAGAGGTTCCCTTCTAAGCACTACTTGCTAAACAGCTTATTCCTTAAGAGATATCCATCAATACAAATTTATATTGCACTAACATTGCTATGAACATAGAAACCATCAGCTGACAAAGAATGCTGCAGCAATACTGTTCTGATGTTTTTCCTCTTCTGGAGTTTCTTAATAGCACTGATTCCCCCAAAGGAAGAAAATCCCTGAGCAGGAGCCATCAGGTTACACAGATTAGAGTGGCCTTTGAAGATGAGCTGTGCCAACAGCACTCACAAGTTAATAAGGATGTGAGCAACGAAACCAGAGCTTGACACAGAAATATTAAGGATCTCCAGCAGTAACCTGGCTGACCTAGTGGCAGCATATTGCCAAACAGTCAGAAAACTCAACTGTTGTTTCTTTCCTAAGTACCAAAATAACAAGCAGCCTTCAAGTTAAAAGCTGACTTAATTCACTTACAAAAGTCATCATGAGTTATAATGGCACCACCTCCCCCTCCTTTTTAATTTTGTTCTTTTCATTATCATTATCCCAAGTGGCTTCTAGGAAGTCCCTTGCAAACTAGTCACTATTATGAAGATGGCCTATTTTAATCACAGTCCCTTGACAAGAACAGCTAATTAGCTAACTTTTCTGTCTGAACTACCATTTGGCTTTAGTTCTATGCTTAACTTTTAGTTTTCAGTAACTAGTGATACTTGCACATTAGAAAATGTCAGAGATTACACAGAACAAAAATAATACCAGTACCAACACCAGTACCTCAGACACAGGCAGGATAGAAATATATGTATCTACTGCATTCTTCCACTAAAATAATAAAGTTACATGGCATGTAACTTGACAGATGGCAAGGATCTGTCACAATTTCTTTTCTTATGGGACTTCCCAAAGGTGTGCCAGTAGGGTTTTATTGTTATTGCATTGTTTGCTTTTTTGTTTTTAAACAACATTAGCATCCATTTCACCAAGGAAAGCAAGGGGGAGCTCCCATGTTGTTCCCACCAACCCCTTTTGCACTTTCCCAGTGGTCCTTCCCCTGACATCCCTCTTTTGGCTGCACCTACTTGCCTGAGACAGCAGGAAGCTGCATCCCGTGGCCCCAGAGCATCCAGAAAGCATCTAACCATGGTGTCCCATGGCACTACACAAACACCCAGGTTCAGGGGGATGGTATTGCAAGATTGTCACCACTGACAGTGCAATTAGCAAGTACAGCTTTCATGTGCCTGCCGAAATGTGTACCAAAGCAGGCAGATTTCCTCTGGTTCCAAAAGTTGGAGTTCGGGCAGGGTTTGTGAGCATCCCTGTCCATGACATAAAACTGCAGTGCAGACATAAACCAGGGGGGGAATCTGGCCTGAGTGTACTGGAGCAGTGTTTACCCCTGGTGTGCACAAGGAAAATACAGCTGACTCTGACTAAAGACAGTGAGGATCAACCAACCAGACAAGGCCAAAGATCAGCCAAGTGAAGGAGTTTTGTTCGTAGGACACTGTATTGCAGGAGGGCAAAACCCACTGGATATTAACCATAGCAAACATATCCCTTATGAGTCATGCTCATAAAAATACAGGCAATTTCCTTTCATATTCTTCTCACTATACTTAAAATCTAGAGCTCATTGCATACACCTATTTTACACCACCAAAAATGTTTTTCCAAAGTACAGCAGTAACGCAAACATTGATTTGTGTTTCTCCTCTTGATTACAATTTGTGTGAATATCTGTAGCCCCTCAGTGATGTTGCAACATTCACTACAAAATAATTGAAGAACCCAGACTTGAGAAAACTCCTATGACTGACAACACAGAGAAGTTTTAACTTCTTTTTAAAAAAGAGTAGAAATGGAGTCTCATGTCTGGATACAAAAACAAATGAAAAAGCATTGATAGGTAAGAAAATACTGTATTCAAGTTTCTAAAAAGGCACTACAAGAAATAGTAAATAAAATTTCAAACGGTATTTTTCATTATTTTTGTGTCTCTGTATCTTTAGAAAGTCACTCACTTTTAACCACCTGCTCTAAAAGGTTTAGGATGTATTTCTAAAACAAAGAAAATACCTTTACATTCAGAAAGCAAATTTTTAGTCATATTAGATCTAAGAACATATATACTTAATTTAATCATACTGGTAACAAATTCAGAAGGGAGAATCACTGGGGTTTTTTTTAAAGGTAGCAATCAGTTACTTCTGTGAATAACTAGAAACAGCAACACAATCATATTACCATAGTTCATAATATAGCAAACACAATCAGACAAGTGCCCCTGGGTACCATCACAGCAACATTAGGAGGCCTAAGAGTAAATAGCAATCAGAGTTTTCTCAGGTTTACAGTGGTGGCTCTGAGGCAGGACAGCAGGAAAGAAAGGCTGTCTGAACACCTGCCACACCAGCAACAAACCTGATTTTTGCTGGTATAATGGTTGTTACACCTTCCATTTGTAAGGCTGCTCATCTCCAAATTCATTGTGGCAAGGATGCTGATTAAACTAATGGAAAACCTCTAGACTGATGAACTTGGGACAGTACTCAGATTTGGGTCTGGACTCTCAAACTGGTTTGATCTTCTCAACCTTAAGTGGAAATTATGTCAGGTTTCATTTTCTGCCACTAGAGTTCTACTGAAGTCAGTTCTTGGAACAAGTACTCCAATAGAAACCCAAAACAGAAAATCCTCCACCCCTTTAATATTTGCTTGAAGGTATTTATGAGAGATTTATACATGCAAACCTTCCCAAATTAAACAATAATTTACATCTCTGGAATCCATAACATTATTCTTGCATCAATCACACTGTAATGTCTATTTTTAGAGTTTTTGGAGTTAATTTAAGAGTCAGTGCTGAGCATAAGAGGTCTTGGGAAATTGGCTTGTAATGACAATCTCTAGTTATATTCCACAGAGCCCTAGATCCTCCTGAAATGGAAATCAAGGGTAACTATTGCCAAGAAAATTAAGTCTGCTTGATTTTTCCCATGTAGTGCTGTTCAGTGTTCAGCTAACCACAGAATCAGCTAGTGCCACATCCAGTCTTAAACACCTCCAGGGACAGTGGTTCTGCCACCTTCCTGGGCAGCTCATTCCAATGCCCAACCATCTTTTTCTGTGAAGAAATTCTCCCTAATGCCCAGGTTGAACCTTCCCTGGCACAGCTTTACACTGAGTCCTCTTGTCCTGTCCCTTGTTACTTGGGAGAAGAGATGGATCCCACCTGGCTACATCCTCCTTTCAGGCAGTTGTAGAGAATTATAAAGTCCCCTCTAAGCCTTCTTTTTTCCAAGCTAAACACACCCAGCTCCCTCAGCTGCTCCTCCTCAGACTTGTGCTCAAGACCTTTTACCTGCCTTATTCTGATAAAGTTCTGTCTTCTTCTCTGGACACACTCCAGCATCTCAACATCCTTCCTGAATTGGGGGGGACCAGAACTGAACACAGCACTCGAGGTGTGGCCCCACCAGTGCCAAGTACAGGGGAGGAATGAGTTCCCTGATCCTGCTGGCCACACTATTGCTGATACAGCCCAAGGTGCCACTGGCCTTCTTGGCCACCTGGGCACAGCTGGCTCATGTTCAGCTGCTGTTAATCAGCACCCAAGGTCCCTTTCTGCCTGGCTACTGTCCAGCCACTCTGTCCCCAGCCTGCAGTGCTCCAGGGGGTTGCTGTAGCCAAAGTGCAGGACCAGCTTGGGCTCTGAGCAGTTTTGTAATACTGCAGTGTCTGCTGCCACTCCTCAGTTTCAGTTTGATTAAATCAAGGGGGAGTGACTTCAAGTTATGATTTTAAATGAACATGTCCTGCATTGGTTAGTTTCTGTCACATAGTCATTTGTCCAAGTAGCACCAGCATGGGAGACATCTCATCTGCCTGCCCTGTCCTAGCTGCCCAGGCAGCTTTGGCCAAGTCAGTTTTAGCCTGCATCCCATTACTGAGCTCAGCTGCACATCATCTCCTCACCTAGAAGAACCCCTAGCTATGTCCTGTCCTGTTGTTGGGATAAGAGCTCTCTCTTTTCCCTACATCTTGGTTCACACAGACCCAGAAAGGGCTCAGAAATAGCCATAACATCTCTGCAGCATGGCCCAATGGCAAACTGAAACGCTGCTTTGATGTTCTCTAACTTCAGCTCCCCACTAAAACAAAGAGCTAGCTCACCACAAAAGTGATATAAAGTTTAACCTATTAATGAACATAAATAACCCAATCAATAATGTTTACATAGGCAAATATTGACAAAGGGCAACAATTTCAAAGAAGCAACTCAAGTACAAGGAGTCTCCCTGATCATTCCTCCCTGGGATTACTGCTCCATGGTGACTTTCTTTCAAAGCCCTGACTATCTCACAGCATTTTCTCATGCATATGCACATTGACAGTGTCCATTCTACAATCTGAATCACTTCCTGTCTGCAGCTTCATTAAGTGGAAGCCTCCTAAAAGAAAAGTGAGGGGGTGAAAGGATGGGACCCTCAGGAGAAAAAATATTTACAGCTAGAAAATACAAGGACAAAATTTTTTGCTTGACCAAGAGTACTAGATATTTAAAAACATAGCAGATAGCACCTCAAAGAGCAGATATAAACAACTGCATGCTAGTACTAAGCATTTTCTTCCTTTCTTCATGAGAGGAGTCAACTGAATAGGACAATAAATAATTCCTTCCTTTTATTTTCATCCATCCTTGCTACATATGTGTGCACCATCATTTAAGCATTAAGAGTCTTACACGGTATATAAAGACCTGTGCTCCTGCAGACATTCATAACATCATGTTAGACCTCTGATTAACAGCCATGTCTTAACATCACCTAATAAAATTAATAACATGGGTGATACACAGGAATATCAGAAGGCCTCCAGATACAGACCAGCTTGGACAAGCCACAAGTGAGTTATCTTTAGTGCTGCAAGGGACTGATGAGGTAATTCCTTCAGTAACTTATCAAAGGAAAAAAAAAGCATACAGCTTTAAATCCTAACTCACACTTTATCCCACATAGCAGCAGGAGGGTTTTACTAATTGCAATCTGCAGAACATATGGACTGGAATACAGCCCATCATCCGGCACCTCAAAACTATAGGCATTAAGTCGCTAAGCTTTAGCACACTGTTTACAATTTGCCTTATGAATATGTCACTGCATTTTACATTACTAAGGCATACATGTAAAGAAAAGAAAGAAGCTTTATTGGCTGCAACTAACACAGACATCAAAGACTTACAGTGCAAAGAAATCCTTACTACACTGCCTTTCCATTGAGGCTGAGCAAGGACGGTGGCTTTACGACTCCCTTTTTACACAAAACAGATTCAGAATCTTTTTTTTCCCTGCCTTCACATTTCCTGACTGCATCCTTGTGTAAGGAAGCCTGTGAGCCTTTGAAGCCTCCACCCAAAACAAACATGAATCTTTATAACTTTTGTAATCTGCTTTTTGGCCACCCAGTGAGACTCTAACAGGATCCCTTGTTTGAAGGCCACCACAGAATAATACTAGCAGGGGAAAAGAAAAAGAAGATGAGATCCAAATATAATAATTACACAATATTTTTCTAATGAAATATAAAGCTGCTTTAATCTAAACAGTATGTAAAGATCTTTATTAATCAACTTCAAATGAGGGACTATATTCATCAGTTTAGCAGAGTGAAACCAAAACAAGCAGAAAATAATTTTAATGTTTAGATGGGAATTCTAAAAATGACACATCTCTCAGATAAATAGGCAGTATTATCCTAAATTTTGAAACCTCTCCTAAATAGGCATTCTCTGGAGACATATCAACCTGTGACTGACATGGGTCCTTCTAAGAATAATCAAACTGTGTTTCCTGCACATGCTGTGCAGGACTATGGTGTTGAAACCCCAGACCAAGCACAGAGGAGAAGCTGCCTCAAGTCTCTGGACTCTAAGAGACATGTTTTGGGAAGTCTCTCTCACCCCAACCACCATTCCCAGTGCAAATGGAACAGAATAGGAAGTGCTATTGTTACAGCAAGTGCTGTAACAGGTTATGCCTCCCCACAACTTTGAACGTCTTCACTCTAAAAAAGGTCTGTATTGAGCAGTACAGCTAAAAAGGCATTAACTGTACCCTTATCATCATCCAATTTGGCTCCTATTTGTTTCACACTGTCACGATTTACAACTTTGCAGCCCCTTTTTATCTCCCCTCCATCCACATTTCTGAGAGCATTTTAATTTCCATTCCAGTTTGCAAGGAAGTATTCATTCTGAAGGATTCTGAAGTTACTTCTATATAGTATAGGATACTTCTAAAGAAAACCCAGATATAATTCCAGTTTAATATCTTTTTACTACTAAGTTATGCAACCATAGGAAATCTTTTAAACACAAAAAATCATACTCTCAGGAATTTTTTTATCAAAAACAATCTGTAATTTTCAGATATTTCCAACTCTCACATGTAGTCTGCCTCACACTCATTTATTAGTATTTTTATTTATCAACCCAGAGGTGCATTTCAAAAAATTTTTAAATAAACACTCAGAACTGCACTGCTGTGATATAATGTAACAGTTAATTATTCATTGCAATCATTAACTGCAAAGGCAGAGATATTGAAATAACCCTTATAGTGAAGCATTCTCATAAAAGAAACAGGAAGAAGCACTGATCAAGACATATGGACACATATCTGTCTCATGTTGGCTGCTTTGTTTTTCCCTTCACATTCATATCAAAGTTGCAAAGCACGTTTCTGCCATTACTCTTAAAGAAAAACAAAAAACGAGCAGAAACACAGATCAATATGTGGAAGCTCTGTGGCCCACCTATAGCACTCCTTCCCAGCTCACAAACTGTCAACATAACACAGGAAAGATTAGGAACAAATTGCACTGTTAAAGTGCTCTGAAACTTTTCAGAAAACTAAATTATACATCCTGAGGAAAAAACACCCTAGACTGAGGCCTCTTAAAAACATTCTCCTTTTCTTACACCTTCTGATTTGACAGCATCTCTCCACAAGATGAAATTGTTTGCTCTCTACTTACTTGCTGTGGCACCTGCATCCTAGAGCTGGGTTTTCCTTGTCTGTGGTTTTAGAAAATTGTATTCTAGGGACACACAAACAGAAGTGTCCATAGGGTCTCTCAAAGTGCAGAAAGCCAAGGCTGCTGAAGAGAGGAGGACAAATAGGCTGCTAGACACAGCATTTCTGAGGTGACACAGAGCCATAGGCATGCACAGCATAAAAGTGAGAGAAAGTGGCGATTTCCGCGGAAATGAAGGCTGCAGTCAAAGAACATATTTTGCAAATCAGGGCAATGAATATTTGATCCAACCGCTCTTATTTCTTTAAAGAGCAAGAAGAACCTCATGATATAGCAAACATATCACAGCTCACATTTTATCTCCTGTGAGAAGGTTCTGGGTGTTAAATGAGCCAAAGGTAGGAAACTGTCCAAAGGTGTATGTACTGCAAAACCCTGATTCCAGTAGCCAGCAATGGCAGGGCCCAGACTCCTGGAATCCACTGATACCAGGCAAGAATGCATCTGCAGAATAAACCTGGGACCACTCAAACCTACAAGCTCAAAATACCATCAAGAGGAAGTTTGTTGTTGGGTGCATTTAGGTTTGCCAAAAGGCAAATTGACACATTATTTTATATCTTCAGCTACTTTCATTCAGTGCTACAGATCATCTGACAGGACTTATTCACATGTCTAGCAATAATATTCAAAGAATTGTTAGAAAAATAAATAAAAGTCTTATCAGCATCTTAAGCATAAACATATCTTGAAGTATATTTCACAATGTTTAGGATTTTTTGGACAATTAATTTTTTTTTTTTAATCAGGTCATTGTAACATACAGTAAGTACCACACTGTGTGAGCAAACACAGTTCTGGGGAAACACTACTGTCACCTTTTTTCCCCTACCATGTCTGTCACTGCTATTCTGGAACCAGGCATTTCTCTCCCTTTAAGACAGTGCTGCTCACAGCTCCCTACTTAGCATATGGAAAGAGGAAAACTTTCCTAAAGGAAACATCTTGAATACATGTTAGCTGCTGAGAATTTAAGGAAGATACACTACAGAATTACCAGTTTTATTAAAACCTGAAAATACAGGGTGTGCACACAGCAAGAAGAGGATAAACTTGTTGATTTCTCACCGTATTTCCATTTTTTCAAATTCTATACAAAGAATGAGGGATTGAGCATGACCCACTTTGCTGCTGTCTCATCTTCCCTCCATCACAAGAACAGTTCAAGTGAAAATAATCCCTTCTCACCCAGTACATATTCTCTGTTAAGCAATACATCAGCTGAACAACCCACACCATCCAAATGAAGATACTGAATGGTTGTCTCTCAAACTGAATCTTTTGTCTGCTAGACTTGTATGGTGCTAGATACCAGTTGCATAGAAAATTCTAGTACATATATGTATGGATATACATACACACACACACACACTGTCCATGAATAAGAAAGACTGCCTGTGAGATTCTGGCCATGCATGAGCATTCCTTCCCTTGCCAGTAACCAGAATGTAAAATAACTCTTCTCCCATGAAAATTTCCTTTTATTGGGATATTTGTTTCAAATTCATCTAAAAAAACTAAATCAACTGACAAATCTGAAATAGCTAAACTGCCATTTACAACTGCAATCTGGCTATGGTCAAACATTTGTTATTTTTATTTGCAGAAGATCAAAATTACTTTCAGAGTAAAGCACTTTTTCAAAGGCCCTTGGTGCAAATTCAATTTATGAAAACTCATCACTGACAACATTAATATATTCCTTTCTGTGAGATCCAGCTCTGCATTCCCCATAGAAAGGACATTAACCTCTTAAATAAGCAACCCATGTAGACTTGCTTCCAGCTGCTTGTAAGCAGATGAGACTGAAAATATTTCAAACCTGGAGGCTGGAACCAGCTGCTGTCTTTTAAAGAAGCATTTGTTTCATCCCAACATCCTTGTCGATAAGATAAAAAGAAATATTCTCACAATTCAAAAATCTCCTTTCCTGAGTCACAGAAAAAAATTCACCTTTTATTTGCAAAAAAGCACTCTTCAATCTTAAGAGACTAGAATATTAATAAGAAAATTCATAAGATTCCTACGGAATTAATATGAACTAAATATGCAGCTCAAAAAAAAAATTGTACATCTGGTATTTCCAGAAACCTTGAAGTAGAAGTTGGCCAGAACTCGGCTTTTGGGTTACTTATGTTGTGATTTTGAAAGGGGGGAAAAGAAAAAACACCTAAACAAAACAAAAATTGTCATACCTGAGATTCATGAAATAGTAAACTTTTCCATGAGATAAAACCATCCTTCTTCTGTTTCTCAAAGCATGGATTCCATATATAAAACATTCCATGTATTTTGACCACCAGAAATGTTAATTTCTACACCAGAAGTCACCTAGATATCAATCCTTGGAGGGCAGGTGCAAGTATTAATCCAACACTAACACATACAAGGCATCATTTATTTTAAAAAATCACAAGGAAAGAAGTGGCAATGACTCCTCCAGAAAGAGCTACCCGAGACCACTTCTCCAGAGTGTTGATGTCCTTGGGAGTTCCTCCTCCCACTCACAAACAAGTAGCAGGAATTAGACAGCACTTGCTTACTTGGGGGAGGGATGGGGTGCTGGGAGAGAGAGGAAAGTGGTGGGGGAAGCATTCAGAGTGGTTTCAGCTGCTTTTTTGTATGATTCAGTCTCTGGCAAGAAGCCTGAGAGCAGCTGCCATGGTGTGTCAACTCCCTGCAGACCTGAAGTGAGCTGTGGGATCATGGTTTGGGAAACTTCAGACCAGGTCACTGGGAAAAGCCATTAATAATGGAGTTACAAACCCCAGCCAGCAGTGACATACAGCTTTAAGCAAAAACATCCTTTCTAATTACAGCTGTGTTTGCACTCCAGTTAAACACTGACATTTAATAAGCCTCACACAAGAGGGTCCTAAAGAAAAACACTCACTAAATATTTCTTTTCATTTAAATCCAGTGTGACTCAGTTTTGGGTAGGTCTCATCACCTCCAGTTGGAATTCCCCACCGGGTCAGGGAGCGGTGATGGAAGCGGCAGAGCTCAGCGGAATCTGTCCCAAGGCAGATCCAGCCCAGTGCCTCTCCTTCCCACACGGACTCCCCGTGAGAACGGCTCGGGCTGGGCTGGCTCTGGCTAGCTCATGCTCAAATCCCCATGAAATCACCCCTGCAGAGGCTGCTGGGTACTGGGGGAGGAATTCTGCCTCTCCCCCAGCCCCCAGGCAGATGCCTCTGCCCTCTCTGTATTCTTCACAGCACAGCCACACGCTGCAAGTATGAAACCTGCTGGATTAATAATGAGAACAGGGCAATGATCTCCCTGGACTGCATCCATTTCATGTGAACTATGAGAACTTGGATTTATTTCAGTAATGGAAAGGAATGAAATGCAAGGAGCAAGAGGAAGTTTTCCACAAAGGCGTTCTACGTCTCCAAGGAAAGCAAGGGGACAAAACCCACACAAAGAAATTTCTGGTGCATGTTGTGGGCCAAATTTCTAAACTTTCAACCTTTTTGCATTTTCAGCTTTGTGCACTTAATACTATTCCTCTTACTGATTTTACACAGTACTTTTATTGTGCTCTTTTATTATGCCTAGGTAAATCTGCGTGATTGGCACAGAGCAAACATCTTCACCAAGGAGAGGTGCACTCAGGTTTGAATGAATACACAGTGAAAAAAACCAGACATTGGGAAAAAGTTAGCACAATTTTTGGTTTTATTTACAAGTTACTATGTTCCAGATGCAAACCACATGCATCTTATTTCCAGTGATGTCAGTGTATCAAGCTTAGCCCTAAAATTACTAGGTTAAAATAATATGGTATATTTACTTTCCTAAAAAATAATGCACTTATTTAAGGCATGGATAACTCTCACACACATAAGAAAAAGGGAGGTACTCACCAAGGAAGCACAAAAACTATTCCACATGTCCTATCTCTATCACAATGCTTCTCTCCTCTTTTTGCTCTGACTCTTCAGCTTAGAAATTGCCAAGGGTTATTTGTTACTCCTTGGGCAGGCTACCAGCTTTGAATGCAAAAGCCTGCTGGAGTCTGGAAGATCCCTAAAATGCACAAAAGGCTGCAGACCAGGTGCACAGAGGTCTTGGCTAACCTGTAGAGTCTTTCAGTGCTGAGTGACTCCAGGCCTGCTGCAACTAGTAAGGTCAGTGGATACACATACAAGAATTTCACCAATAACAACTTCTACATGGAACAAATCCTTTTTCACTTTCTGACACTACAATATGCTGCTTCTTTTACCTTGTTTGATAAATGTTGCCCCCCCCAAAAATGTTTGAGAGCTGTTTTCCCCCTATTATTGAGGAAATTATTTTCATAAACAAGGAAAAAATGAGATAAATCTATTCTAGTCACTGCTTTAGTGAAAAGCAAAGACTGGATAGAAAAGTTGACTGTCAAAAGTTGCTGCATATGTCAATTTAGTGAGAAGGATCAAATAGACAAAAGTAAATGCAATCAGACTTTAGGATCTCAGAATGGCAAATTTTGAGAAACCAAGGAAATTACTGAAGCCGTCCTCAAACACTTCAGCTCAAACACAGAAATACCTCACTTAAAAAAGGCAAATGTTATCCACACTCCCATTCCAAAGCAGGAAGGGAAAAAATGGTAAGGAAAGATTGGAAGCTTGCCCGGATGAATAAACACTTCAAACAGGATATTGAGAGGAAGTCCAGACTCTACAAAGAATGAAAAGATTAATTAGGAAGACAATGTCTCAGGGCTATGAAGTGTTGAAATGGTAAAAGAGGACAGAAGCTTAGCCAAAGGGAACTCAGCCCAGGCAACCCAAAATGAGTTTGCCACGCGTACAGCGACGACTTCTAGAATTTCACTGTGGCTGCTGACTGATTTGGGAGTGCTGGCAGCCAGGCACAGGGACGGCACAACTGGGCAGGAGGATCCCCTCCTCAGCTGCTCCCAGCCCAGAGGAATTTAGATTTACATCTAGACAGCCTACCAACTCAACTAGAGCAATTACTCTAGATGCACCTCTTCTCTCTTTTTGGGTGAAGAGCAGGGGAAGTCTAGTGGCACTGGACTGAAGTTTCCCACAGAGCTAAGTGAAGCAGACCAAAGTGCTGTAAATGACAGACAATTTTAGAAGCAGAGAGGAAAGGTGAAAGACAACCACTGCCTGGCCATTTCTGTCATCACACAAACGACACAGGCCCAGGCAGTCGAGCTGAAAGCCTCGGCAGGTCACAGGCTCAGCGTGGCGACTGCCAGAGAACTTCTGGTGCTCGCAGTGAGCTCTGGCTACTCCTCCGAGCAAAACAATCTGCTGCATCTTCTCCCACACATTTCCTGCCAAGCATGAGGCCATGGGGCCCAGAAAAAATTACTCTAGATAGATTTTTCCATAAACATAAGTTATAATGTCTCTTCTTCACAGTGTGCTATGAAACAAGGGAAATAAAGATGTGCTAGTAGCCCCTTTGGAGCCATAGCTTTTTCTATTTTTCTCTCTATTTTATTACAGTTGCAGTACCCGTAGTCCTTCTCTTCACTCCCTTCATACACAAAACATAACAGTTTGCTAGACAAAGCAGATTTAGAACCATACTCATTTCATCCTATGTCTATCCCCCCTACCCATGTACAAACACACATTCCATAGAAAAGTTTTGCTTTACTAAGCTCTGTAAATATGTACATATATATACTGGGGGGAGGGCTGATGGTGTTGGTGATGTGAATTATTGTTTGGAGCTTCTTTCTTACTAACCAAACTATTTCTGTAATCCTTACCCAACAACAGATGACATAGGACACAATACAAATCTGACTGCCTGCTGGCAAAAGTTATTATATATGGAATATAATTTTGGGCAAAAGAAGAGTACTTTTGCCAGTGCTAGTTTGGTCAGGTCAACAGCCCCCAAAATAAAGAGATACATTTGCGTATTCAATATGTATGGCAACTCAAACTTTACTAGTACTAAAATGGAAACTCTAGCTGAGCTTGAAGATATATGGAAGCAGGAGAAATGTAATATCCTAATTGAAAACAAGAATACACCTCATTTCTTTAATGCATTTAAATGCTTTATGTGAAAACCAAACTGACATCAAAGTCCAATGTTGCTGTGCGTGTCAGTCAACTTTCCAGATGTGTGATTTCTGATTAAATTATATCTCATTCTATTAATTTCTTATTGGATTTGATATTTTCAGGTTTTCCTAGAATAATAACTTAGCAATCAGTCAATCAAAAATATTTTGAAGGACAGTTATCTACAGAGCTTTCTTCCTTCAGGGCCTAGGAGCATACCTGCCATGACCAAGGTGTACATATAAAAATTACTGCAAAGACACATCCATGCATCAACTGAACCAATGTGACTGGTGCTCCCAGAAACTCAAAGCTTCAGACACACTCCACTCCCTCCAGGCAGCAGGCTTTGAAACAGGCCATGAAGGTCAATAAATAGCTGGTCTCCCCAAGCCTAAGGAAAAAAAAACCAGTAAATTCAAGGATATGACATCCACAAAACCATACTACCCCCCGCTGAAATGGGCTCTCAGACACTGAAACCATCTTGCAGCAAGAGCAGCAAAGGAAAGGGAGAACAATTTCAAAATCTATCTTAAATGGCACACAGAAGTAGACAGTGAAAGAAAAACCAAACAAAAACCAACCAAACAAACAAACCCACATACATTTGTAAATAAACAGCACATTTTACAAGCACATCAGCTCATGTGGAAATCATGGTAAGCAGCCCCAGATGGAGCACGTTAATGCAGTGTCAAATGGCAGGAGCTGTGTCAAGGCTTGTAAGGAAGAAAAATCAGCTCAGCCTCTTCACGGAGGAAGGGCTAGAAAGACACAATGATAGGCCCTGTGCCTTTGAAGCACTTCACAGGACTGTGTTCGAAGCAGTGCACCTGTAGATGATAAATTTGTGGGGTGGGAGAAAAAAATGCAAAGCAAATCAGAAGAAACTTGTCATTTCTCTGCCTAATAATTTCCTATGATCCAGTGGGTATCATCTTAACCAAACGAAGTTCAGCTGCTTGGTTCTGATAAACCCTAGCCCTGCCAGGAGTGCAAGATAGACCAAGCAGCTGCAAAAGCAGCTGTTCTTGTGCTAAGAAACACAAGGGCAGTAGACATGTTCTGCTCTCCCTGTAATATTACTTCATCAAAACCAGAAAAAAATGTTACTCTCAAAGTCTGTGTATCAGCTCTGTACTAGTCCATTGGAAGTAGGATTTAGTCATGAAACCTGTATAAAATCCAACAGAGAAGTAGATTAAAAATTTCCAAATCTCCAAGCCCATGCATTTAAATTATTGAACTAGAACTAAGAGAGATGATGATAAAGAGTCACATCTAAATAATCCTCAGATATTTCAGCCAGTCTAGCAAATATTTGCTGTTTCTATAAATCTCCTCTCAGCACCTGTCAAGAGTACAGCCAGAAACATGGGGGAAAAAATACATTCAGCAGGCACAGATTTCCAATAAATCCAGTGAATTTGGGAGCTCACTAATTCCCCTCTACAAGCAAGAAAAAAAAAAATCTACTAAAACCTTAATCTCCCATGTGCTGATACAGCACTTCCCAACTCCAAATCACACTGAATTTTCCCAGCTGTCAGCACTGAGCTCAGCAGGGGTGTCAGCAGGAGAGCAAGGGCAGGAGCAGGACTTAGAGAGCACAGCATTCACTATGCTGAGACTGGAGGTTAATGCTCAAAGACAACAAGTCTTAGTGGGAGGAGGGAAAGGAAGCAACACATCAAATCAAAGCCACACATTTAAACTGCCTTGGTTTTCCCCTCCTACCCATCCTTTAAACCTGATCTTTTTTCCTGGGTTGCATCTTTCACCATGTGAAAGGAGGGGCTTGTTTGTTTGTTTTCTTCAATATTTACTTATTTATTCTGCTGGCATTTTAGTCTCCTCAAAAGCCTTGCTATTGAAAGATAATATATTTCTTCAGCTGAGCACCAGTGTCAAAACTCACACAGGGGACCTGAACTGCTATTTTAAAGCAAGCCATATTCAAGAAAAATCATTAAAAGGAGATACAGATAAAGCCCTGTTGGTGTTTACAACCATGTTGTATTAATGCTACTGTGTCTCCTGCACGTGTAAAGCCTGATACCATTTGTGTCTACAAGCCACTATAGTGACACACAGCCAGAAAGCCTGACAGGGCTGCTAAACCCCAGAAGGAAAAGAAAAACAATTGAGTAAGCAGGTCTTTGTGTAACAGATAAAAGAAAACCTGAAGGTTGCAAGATTTTTTTACTTTTCCTTAATGTCATGGAGGAAAAGGAGCATTTTCTTGGTTGAATTGCACACGTTAATTTCTTCTCTTATTCTGATTTCTCTAAATCTTTATAGAATCATACAATCCTTTAGGTTGGAAAGGACATCTAAGACCATCAAATACAAGTGTTAACCTAACACTGCCAAGTTCCCAATTAAACCATGTCCCCAAGTGCCACATCTATACATGTTTTAAATACCTCCTGGGGTGGTGACTCAAACACTACCCTGGGCAGTCTGGTCCAAATGTGACTACCCTTTCTATGAAGAATTTTTTTCCCAATATCCAATCTAAATCTTCCCTGGCACAACTTGAGGCAATTTCCTGTTGTCCTGTCACTTGTCCCTTGGGAGAAGTGACCAATCCAATCTCCCTACAACCCTTTTTCGGGTAGTTGTAGAGAGTGATGAGGTTCCACCTGAGCCTCCTCTTCTCCAGATTAAACAAACCCAGCTCCCTCAGCTGTTTGTCATATAATTTGTGATTCAGACCCTTTACCAGCTCTGTTGCCCTTCTCTTGCAGCTCCAGCCCCTCAATGTCTTTCTGGAAGTGAGTAGGCCCAAAATTAAATACAAGAGTCAAGGTGTGGCCTCACCAGTGCCAAGTACAGGTGGACATAGTAGAGAACACTTCTGCTGGCCACGCTATTCCTGGTACAGGCCAGGATGCCATTGGCCCGTTTGGCCACCTGGGCACAGCTGGCTCATGTTCAGCAGTTATTGACCAGCACCTCCAGGTCCTTTCCTGCTGGGCACCCCTCCAGCCACATTCCCTCAGCCTTTAGCACTGCAAGGGCTTCTTCTGAACCAAGTGCAAGACTCAGCACTTCACCTTATTGAGCCTCATACAACTGGCCTTGAGCCATCAATCCAGCCTCTCCAGATTCCTCACAAGAGCTTTCCCACCCTCCAAGATCAACATTCCTGTCCAGTTTGTTGCCATCTGCAAACTGGCTAAGGGTGCCCTCAGTCCCCTTGTCAAGAGGGGACATTAAAGATATTAAACAGGATTGGCCCAATACTGAGCCCCGGGGAACAGCACTGTGGCACAGAACACAGGCACTGATAACATCCCTCTGCAAAAATTACTGGCAAATGGTTGCAGTGTACAGTAATACCAGAAGCTGTGAGCTACCTCAGAGGAAGGAAAAAAAAATTAGTGTGGCCGGAAACAGCCAGTCAGTGCCAACAGCTAGGAATACAAAACAAATTGAGTGAGGTATGTGTCAGGTTCTGATCTCTGTCACTTGTGTATTTGCATCCTTTCCAGTCAACCTTCCTCATTTCACAACCATCCCACTAGAAATACCCTCTGTGTCTGTTCAACATCCCTGCCAAGCTGAGCTCATGCTCTTATCAAAGGAAAACATTTCAGGAGGGTTTAGCTGTTGATTATTCACCCCCAGATCCCAGGAAAGGCTATGGTCAAGCTCTGTGTCTGACTCACAGGATTGCTTGAATGCTTTGCACAAGTTTCTTCAGCCAAGGCACAGGAAAAGCATTTTGGAAATCCCCAGAGGGTGGGCCTGTGCACCTCAAAAGAAGCTTGGTGGAATTAAAAGGCCTGGTGTGTCCCAGTGCCTGCCACCTGGAAGCCCAAGAACACGTGTACTTTCACCATTAACTTCCACACACCAACACGATCTCCTTTATTGCTTTTTCACTCATTTCACACCACAAAGTGGCTAGGAGAGAGCATGAGGAGCCCCAGGCAAAGGGAACCTGTGGGAGCCTGTGGCCAGGGGTAGGAAGGGATAAAATTATGTAAAACCATTCAACACATGCTGGCAGGCCATACCTGGAGCTGCAGGAAAAATATGGCAGCAACTTGAATCATTTTCACTAGAAACGATCCCAAAATAAAACTAAATAAGTTTAAAAAAAAAAAAAAAAAAAAAA